>CM022708.1:4021829-4607588 GCA_012295165.1 Asparagus setaceus
ATTGAGGTGTTACGATTTGTTTGGATCTGACACCTTTGGGTAGTGATTGGTTTGGCCGGGGAGTGCATCTGCGACCCCAATCTCGGAATGAAGCGGCTTGGCGTGTCGGCTTTGGAAGGAGGATTCGGCATCTTGGCTCGATTTTTACCTTGTCTTGGACTTTGACACGGACTTGGGATTTTTGTGGTTTTGACCACTTCCTTCTTGTTCAAGTTACGTGTCCTTTTGCAAGCATGACTTGAGCGATGCGTGCGGTGCCTGAATATGCTCCTTTAGAGATTGAGCGAGTTCTCTTGATGAGAACCCATTAAGTTTGTCGATGGCTTGGAGGTTGTCCATGGTTTGATAAGGAGGCGGTGGCGCTTCCTGGACTCCAAGTTTGCATAGTATGGCGGATTCCATCAGCACATTCCCAAGGCCTTTGCAAGTTATTGAGCTTGGTGTTGGCGTCGTCTTTGATGTGCCCTCTTCGATGAAGTCGACAAATTGTGATCTCCCGGCTTGTTGGATTGCGGGAATGAATCCTTTATTGTGGTAAAAGTCGGAATGATTGTCATTGATTTGAATTTTGCTTACGGCTTCTTTGGCCAGCGAAATTCAAAAGAAATGCCTTTTATTTTAAAGTACAATGAAAATCAAAAAGATTACAACTTTTATCCTTAGTGAACAAACCACGAGGATCTACGTTATATCGGATCACAAACTGCGTGGGTTCTTTGCTGTCTTAGGGGACTTATTGTGTCCGTGGACCACAGCATAATTCAATCAGTGGAGACAGGGTTCGGAACTCTGAGATGTAAAGGGGCTCGTTTCACGAGAAAACGGCTGAGGATCACACTCACGAAGGAGGATGCTGGCGGGTGAGATCTACTAGGAGAAATCACAGCTATCCACGAGATTAAGGCGAAGCTTAATCTAGAGGGTATCTGTAGTTCAATTGATTACCTTACCTTTCGTAGATCGGCGTGTTGGGTTTATGCTGCCGGTGCTTTCCGGAACTATCGTCGGCGGCTTGTAGATCTCAAAAGAGCTCTTTGAGAATATCGAAAATCCGATCAAAGTCCTTGAAGTCAAAAAAATCCTTGAACCAACAAGACCCCCTATTTATACAATAGGGGGTGCATCGGCGGCTCGGCCTTGGTAGAAACCACCTCGGTAAGTTGGTGGCAGGTGGCTCGGCCATGGTGGCGAGCCTCCTCGGCACCACTTGGCGGCACCTCGACAAGTTGGTAGAGTGGCTTTCGGCGTGGTGGTAGAACGCCTAAACCGCTTGGCGAGGTGCCTCTCCCTTGAAGTGGTATTTCACCATTATTGTAGAACCGCCCGACCACTGGCAGAGTAACTTCGGCCAAGTTGGCGGCAGCGCCGTTCGCCGTTTTCGTCGTTTTTCCGTCGTTTTCGGCGTTTTCGTCTCGGGCTTTGGTTCCGTCTATACGACTCGGGACTAATTCTTGGTTCGTTCGGTTCAGCGGTCTCGAAACCCGATCGTCGTTCAAGTCGGTTTAAACCGTGCTTGTGGCGTGTGGGTTCGCCCGTCGAGTTAGCGTCTTAGCGATTCGGCGTCGTATCATTCGATGGGTTGTCATTCGCCGACTCCCGTCCGCGAGTTGGTTCGAGGATCTTGTAAGTATTTTTCAGCCTCTGGATACCCCTCCAAAGCGTCTCGGTCTCAATTCTTAATGAGTGCGGGATGCTTTGACATGATGATTCCGGCCTTGGTGGTGAGGTCCCAAGAGATAGCTTCAAGTCTTGATTCTTCGGATCATCGGTTCTTTGTAGGATTCACGATAAGATCCGCGGTCTTTGCATTTATTGTCGACCGCTTATTATCTTGATTGGCTGGTGGGTGAGTTTTGCTTGTAACTTCGTTCGGATGGGTGCGTTGTTTGACTAACCATGGACTTTTGGATTTATCCGTTATGTCGGCGAACTCCTTGTTAGCGACCGTTGGTCGTCTGGGATACATGGAATTTCATAACCTTTAATCGGCTAATTCTTCCATCATCACATGTGTTGTTGGTTTAACCACAGTAGGACTGATCTTTTCATGGAGATATCCTCCGAGGATTCCTTGTTGAAACAGGAGACCATTTGGCTTTCAACCATCGTCTTAGCCTTCAGTCGGCAAGTGCGATGCTTTGACCGTTGTTGGGATGTGATTATCCACGGTGGGTGAAGTTTCTTGAATTTGGACATATCGTCGGTGGCCATGACTTTCCGCTCGTCGGATTATTCCTCTCTTGGATATTATGGTGGGAGAAATTAAAGGTTATCGAGTTATCCTTAAGAATATGAGTTTATTCTCGGAACTCCTCGTTGAAAATTTGAAAGCGGTTTATACTCATAATCCCGGTTGGGTAGGATTAGGCCGTTGATGCGTCGATGCAATCCGCCGATCGAGTTATCCTAAGAATATTTCTTGTGAGAATATTCTTCAGGGACTTTCGACAAATTAGAAAGCGGTTTATACTGGTAATCCTAGTTGGAGTAGGATTAGGCGGCGTTGATTTCGTCGGTGCAATCCACGCGATCGAGTTATCCTAAGAATATTTCTTGTGAGAATATTCTTCAGAACTTCTCAATTGGAAAGCAGTTTATACTGTAATCCTAGTTGGGTAGGTTGGCGTTGATTTCGTTGGTGCAATCCTACGATCGAGTTATCCTAAGAATATTTCTTGTGAGAATATTCTTAGAACTTCGACAAATTAGGAAGCGGTTTATACTCGTAATCTAGTTGGAGTAGGATTAGGCGTTGATTTCGTCGGTGCAATCCACGCGCGATCGAGTTATCCTAAGAATATTTCTTGTGAGAATATTCTTAGGAACTTCTCAATAAATTGGAAAGCGTTTATACTCGTAATCCTAGTTGGAGTAGGATTAGGCGTAGCGTTGATCGTCGATGCAATCCATACGATCGAGTTATCCCTAAGAATATTTTTGTGAAAATATTCTTGGGGCACTCGATAAATTAGGAAGCGGTTTATACTCGTAATCCTAGTTGGAGTAGGATTAGGCGGACGCGTTGATTTCGCGTCGATGGGGGCTATGAGGGTGTTATCTGTAGAATAAACCTTTAGAATCTTTCCAAATATAAGGAGAGGATAGGGGCGGTTAGCGGTTGATTTGGCATTGTTTGGCATCAATTGAGGTTCCAATTAGGGCTCCTACTTAGGGGCTGATTTGGTTCCTTTTGGATATCTAATGGGCTCAATTAGAATTCCTACTTGTTGCCAAATAAGAGTCCTTATTCAAGAGGATTGGGTCCATGTGGGATTGTTATAAATACCCACAAACCCTCTTTTCTTGACCTAGGCGGCCCCTTGCTCTCTCTCTCTCTTGTTTTCATCTAAGCTTCGCCCGTCTTTTCTTCCTCGATCAACAAGGTATGCATCACAGTACTTTCTCTCTCTTTTTTTTCTTCTTTTTCTTGTGCATGCGAGGTGTCGCCCAGATCGCGACGAGGCGGTGGCTGATCCGCTGCTGGCGGCGGACATGGCGGTAAGCGGCGCGGCGCCAGCGGTCAGGCCGCTGTGCGCCAGCGCTTCCCTGGCTGGCTGAATGCGCCAGCGCCCTACGCCCTTGTGGCGCTCTGCTACTTGCGGCGCCAGCGAGCACCGAAGCTGATGCGCGGTGTCCGCGCCGGTGTCCGGCGCCCGGCGCCCCGGCTGGCGCTAATTGTCGGCGCGGCGCCCGGGAGCTTCGTCGGGTTCGGCATCGGATTATTGTATCTTTTGGCGTTTTATTTGCTGATTTTTGGCCATGTATCGACTTTTGTTGTATTGTTGCGGCTTCCGATGTCGTCCGGAGATCCGCAGCGTTTGAGTCGATCAACTCGCGCGGCGGCGTGAATGCCGCCTCCTTCTTTGATTGGTCGCCCATGTCATATTCCGTTACATATATCGTTGTATCCCGCCGTTCTCCTTTGTGGCGATTGGGAAGAGAGATTCTCGCCGTGAGGATTGAGGCTTCAAATTAATGCGTTAGTTATGACCCAGCCGTTCTCCTTTGTGGCGATTGGGAAGAGAGACTCTCCTTCGTGAGTTGAGGCTTCAAAGATCACCCGTCTCGATGTTTTTAGCGGGGCGATTTCACACCGTACTCTCGCCCGTTATAAGTCATGACTCAATCTATGTAAGATGAATTCAGCGCATTTACTAGTGAGTATTTTCGATTTGATTGATTATTCCTCGGGAGCTTTTCCGGCCCTCGGCGATGGGCGTCATAGTGACTATTATTCCATGTGTGATGATCGCGATTTTTATCTACCTCGATGCCCGGCACATGGTGAGCGATCGAGTGTATTTGAGGGAGTTCAGCGTTATCGGCGATTGGTCACCGATCGCTGTAAGGGACACCGACTCTCTTGAACCTTTGCGAAAGCAGTTATCTATTGACGGTTAAGGATCGGATCTGACTCTTATCGAGAGTGAGAGGTGGTTGAACAAAACGGCGGAGGCCCTTGTATATTCCGGATACCTCGTCAACTCTCATTGACCGACCTTAGACACCATCTTTGTGACCGCGCGTATGTCATGGCGTCGGCCGAGAGCATGATCATATTCATTGTGGGTTTATTACCCGGCCGGTTCGAGTTCCAAGGGTCAGTCATCACCACAGGGTTGTGAAATTTGGACACACGCCGTGATGAGCTTTTGTTCTGCCCACCGACTTTGAAGAATAAGCCTTGCTAAATTGGGGCGAGAATGCGTCGTCGATCATAGATTCTTGGTGGGTTTTCGTCAAGTAAGCGGGTGGGGTGCTGACCGCTCGTCCTCGGTAGATGGGATGGAGAACCGTGCTTGCGTGCGTATTCGTGATTAGTGCCACCATGTATGGCCTTCCAATCGAGTGCCAACCATTTCTTTACATTAGAGCTTTATAATCAGTTGAATCGTTTTCACTAAACATGGCGAGTTGGGGTTGGCTTTGCATGAGATGTCCGTATTTGGTCTACCCATGGGGAAGATGCTATATCGAGTACTTTCCTCAATCAGGGAGGCTGGCGAGCGGTGAAGAGCGCGATCGTTATAAGACTTTATGGGATCTCACTTGTCATTACCATATAGCTCGGCAATCTGAACCTTAGCTAGAAATCGCGAGTGAGTGCGAAGCGGTTCGCCAATTACTTGTTCGGCATTTGGAGGACAAATGCGGCGAAATATGTGAACTATCACGCTCACTCCTTGAAGGTTAATGAACTGATCGAGAAGTCGAGGCTAACTCTTATACACTTTCATTTCGCCAAAGGCTTTCCTTGAGGGACCAAGTTCGCGACCTTTACGTGGCATCGCGGTGAAGCCTATCCGGCCGACAACTCTTCTAGCGGGCTATCTTGCAATCGGCTCCAAAGTGTGTGGTTCCATATCAATCGATGATGCTTTACCTTTGGAGGTCCTTTATCCTGCGGTTCAACTGCCCACAAGAAGGAACTCTCTCTCCTTCGTTGATGGTGGCGGTATTCACCGTGGATTGCGGCATATAGTTGGCGTTTACCCGGAGAAAGGGAGAGCCATCATCCGCGTATCCCTTCAGAGTAGAGCTCCCGTATACCTATTTGATGGCTGGTTGGTCCTTCATCGTCGACATGATGTCGGCACGGGTTCCACAGTTCGTCTACTCCTTTCTACGGTTGGTAGAGGATTGCGGATGGAAGGGGTGTGGTTTTGCGAGATCAAGAAGCAGTCTGAGATTCACAAAGGGTGGATCTTTTCGGATGTTTTCCTCGATTCTCACGGTCAATATGAGTCCTTGGTTGGCGAGGAGGTGCGAAGACCACAGCGACTTCACTTGACATTGGGCGTTTCAAGCTAGTGAATAGGCGAGGGTATATCACTTTCGAGTAAAGGAGGAATGCTTCATTGAGCCTTATTTTCCTGTCGTTTTGCCTGGATTCGGTTCACGACCAACTTTATGTTGGGAACCCGAACCGGCGACTCGGTTCGAGGTGGACTTGTGGATGGCCTTGAGCATGGTTGTGGGCGTCATGGGATGTACGGTGCTAGATTGATCTCGAGCTCGAGACGTCGTTTGGAGTCGACATTCATTCATTGTAGTTGGCTATTAGTAGCTAGCGAGCGATTGAGGGCTATCTCGAGACCAGTGGTGAAGCATCGTTCGAGGCGACACTCGGACATCTCGAGATGCGCTCAAGTTGGAAGGAAGCGTGGCAATCTCATCCACCAATTGAGGTTGAGGGAATTCCACGACTCAGTCTTTGCTACTTTAGGAGAGGACCACCGGGCTGCGGCTCATGAGAAGGACCTCGGTACTTTCTCCTTTTCCCTTCGTTTTCTCATCCTTTCCATTAGAGTTCTCATCCAATTGAATTTTCGGAAAATGTTGAAGAGGAAGAATTTCGACCCTCTCAAGGGGTTAAGCGAAAGAGCTAGCCCACAAGAATCCGTGAATCCTCGGTCCTTTGATATAGACTTGACGGTAATGTTCGATCGGTGGCGGAGTAATAATTCACCGTGATGAAATCTGAAATTCGACTTTTGAAGTGACATTTCTCCGATTAATGCGAGGGTTCTAGGGATTATGATCACGGCTTTGATTTTGCTCACCACAATTTTCTTTGAGCCCGGTTACGCTCATCTTGAGCCAGTTTTACTCAACAAATGTATGGAGCTATGGCGGAGGAGGTCGATGTAGGACGATCCGTGGACCGAGTACATCTAACATCGATAATTCCTCTTACGGGTGGCGAATCGCGAGAATGGAATGACTTCGGGATTTGTACCCCACTAATTGCCTCTTTGCTTTTTGTTCTTTTAGAGATTGCGGGAGACAAATGCGAGGCAGAGACTAGGCCGGCTAACCACACCGTGAGGTAAGTAACTTTACCTATTGTTGATCTTAATTGCATTAGCTTTCCTAATGCCTTCTTTTTCGGACTTCTCAATGGAAGATCTGCGTGGCGGTGGTTTATACGGTAGTACTTCCATGGATGACTTTACGCACTTGGTCACAAGGCGGAGCGCATTGGTGAAGATTTACACGAAACTACCATCCGAAGTATGAATATTCCGGATGACCTTACCTATTAGAGGCAGGCTCCCTTGTGTAGTGGACTCCTCTTTCATTTGCCTTCGGAATCGGCTCCACGGCGATTGAGATGGATGAGCACATTGAGGGCTCGGTAGCGGTTGTGACATCCAGCGATAGATCGCCTCTGGTAGACTTCGCTAGCCTCTGAAACTACCGAAGGAGGCGGGTAGGGTCTTTTAGCCAAATAAGCTTTAGCTCATTTTTACTAAAATCCTAAAGTCCTCTTTTCTTACGTGCGAGCCTACATCGACTCCATGATCTAGTGAGGCGTTGATCTTTGGATGAAGATCCATCCCATCTTATTATCTGTTTGGAAATCGCTCATTCTTTTCTTTGGTGAACACTTGTGATCGAAAAGGTCCTTCATGGCGGGCTTTCTCTTCATCGATTCGACCCTTTGCTTGATCCGGATGGCTTTGTCGGGATATGGGTTACCAGAGCTGGCTCGAGCCATTGTTGATGATCTCGCCCATCAGGAGGGCGGCTCGAGAGGCGCAAAACTGCGGTATTTGGGGCTTTCTCATACATAGCTGCTTCCAGGCCGGCGTTTAGAGGCATGGCGCGATGCTGCGTGTTTTCTTGGGCTCGAGTCGGATCTGAGAGACAGCGCCGATCACTCGGGCGGTTGTTCTTTGGCATATTCTTCCTAAGCCACATCGGTGATATCGTGGCGAGTCGCGGAGAGGATATCTGCTGAGAGCTCCATCTTGAGGAAGATAGGATGGGCGGTTTGGGCTGCCAAGGCCAACAAGGAAGAAGCCCTCACCGTTGCGTCTAGGGAGCTTGATGCATGCGGCGGCTGGTGAGCTTCGAGGAGGCAACCACGAAGACGAACACCGATGAGGAGTCCTTGAGCGAGTTGCGGAAGAACTCCACCGGGCTTACAATGGTGAAGTGTCTATTTCGAACAACAAATCCTTTGTCATAGACTTGATGTTTAAGCGGTTGTAGCTCCTTCTATATTTGCTTCAAATGAATAAGATCCATTCCTTTCATTGTTTATTATGATTCTTTTACTTAGTCGAAATAATTAACCATAATACTTATAGGATTTTTGGCAAACCCTCGACCATCAGCGGGTTTGATTAGCCTTTACCAACCACCGTTTGAGTTGGGCTAGCGTCGCGGATTATCGGGATCCGTTCAGCGCGTGGCGTTGTGCTAAAAGAATGAAACTCTTCTAGACTTGTTGCTATGATATGAATACATAGGCTTAGTACTCTTTTACGGGCAAGAGACCACCCGGCAGCGTGTTACCGTGGGCTTCGTCCTTCTTAGCCGGGGATGAAATACCCGAATCGAACTCACGGTGTCTTCTTCAATCGGAAAAAGACTAAGCCGGCAGCGTGTGGCGTTGGCTTTATCCCTTCTTAGGCTTGGGATAAAATACCCAGTCGAACTCGTGTCTTCTTCAATCGGAGAAAGACTAAACCGACAGCGTGTGAAGCGTTGACTTTAGGGTTATTAGCCAACCTGACCTTCAGGGTTTGATGAGCCTTTACCAACTACCGTTTGAGTTGGGCTAGCATGTAGATTGTCTAAATCCGTTCTACACACAACGTTGTGCTAAAAGAATGAAACTCTCTTAGACTTAATGCTACGATGTTGAATACGTAGGCTTCGTCTTTTTTCACGGGAAGACTAACCCGGCAACGCGTGTTACACGTAGACTCATCCCTTCTTAGGCTTCGGGATGAAATACCCCAGAATCGAACTCTGGTGTCTTCTTCAATCGGAGAAAGACTAAGCCGAAAGCTTGGCGTGTGGCTTTATCCCTTCTTAGGCTTGGGATAAAATGCCCAGTCGAACTCTGGTGTCTTCTTCAATCGGAGAAAGACTAAGCAAACAGCGTGTGAGGCGTTGGCTTTATCCCTTCTTAGGCTTGGGATAAAATACAAGGCGAACCTTGGTGTCTTCTTCAATCGGAAAAAGACTAAGCAAACAGCGTGTGGCGTTGGCTTTATCCCTTCTTAGGCTTCGGGATAAAATACCCCAAGACGAACCTTGGTGTCTTCTTCAATCGGAAAAAGACTAAACCGGCAACGCGTGTGAGGCGTTGGCTTTATCCTTCTTAGGCGGGATAAAATACCCAAAGGCGAACCTTGGTTGTCTTCAATCGGAAAAAGACTAAACCGACAGCGTGTGGCGTTGGCTATCTCTTAGGCGGGATAAAATACCCCCAGGGCGAACAGTGTCTTCTTCAATGGAAAAAGACTAAACGGCTTAGCGTGTGGCGTTGGCCTTATCCTTCTTAGGCTTGAGGATAAAATGCCCCAAAGACCGAACCAGTGTCTTCTTCGTCGGAAAAAGACTAAGCAAACCCCAGGCAGTGTGGCGTTAGCCTTATCTATCTTAGGCTGGGATAAAATGCCCCAAGATGAACCTTGGTGTCTTCTTTTTGACCCAGGAGAATGACTGAACAGCGGAGAATTGATTGAGGTGGGAAAGGAAGAATGTGTTCTATTTCCGGGATGAGGCTAAGAGTGGATTCCTTCCGAGGAATCGAAAAGACTTCAGGTGACCTTGATCGGACAACACAGTGCGAAAATCGGCGCGCCGATTCGAGCTACCTAAGATGAAGATGGAACTAAGAGTGGGATCTCCTCCGAGAACCGAAAAGAGACTGGTGACCTTGATCGGACAACACAGTGCGAAAATCGGCGCATACCTTCGAGCTACCTAAGATGAAGATGGAACTAAGAGTGGGATCTCCACTCAGAGAGCAAAAGACTTCAGGTGACCTTGATCGGACAACTGGTCATCCGGCGCATACCGGTCGGCGCTACCTAGATGAAAGTTCGGTGCTTACCCGATTCGGGCGCTGGAAAGGATGGACAGAACCCTTCCGTTAACCCGCGAAAGGATCTTAGCTTGGAGAGGAAGAATTTTATATTCTATCTCCGTAAAGGGATTTGAGTGGGCCTCTTGTTCATAGGCGGAATCAAGAGGATTTTGGTAATGTACGAGAAAATTTGTAGGCCACCGTCAAGGAATTTGATCGGTGGGGAAATTATGATGGAGGATAAATCTAGGGTTATCCTCAAGGAAAGTGGGTAACACATCCCACGAGGAACTTCCGTTGAAATGGGTTATCACGAAGATACTAGGGTAGTATTTCTTGAGGAACTTCCCATTTATCGGCATTAATTAGGTTAGCCATTTTGGTAATTAGGCGGTATGCACCATTAGAGTAAACCGTTTCTATTACAAGCGGACCCTCCCATTTAGGTTGAATTTACCTTTCTTCTTGGAAGTGAGGATTATCGGTGTCGGCGGCGAGGACCAAATCTCCTTCTCTAAAGGTTCTCTGTCGAACTTTCTTGTTGAAAGCCCTCGACATCCTAGCTTGGTAGAACTCAATGCATTGTTGAGCCTCGAGGCTTCTCATCTAACATCGAGCTCTTGAGGCGTTTTGATGTTGTTCTTGATCGTCATCTGTTGAAGGCGTCGCGGTGGCGATCTGAATTTCCAGCGGAGAAGCGCCGCGCAGTAAACCGGGGAATCTGGGTGCTCCGGTTGGCGTCGCGTCTGCGTTGTGCGATATGCCCGAGTGCTTCTCGAGTTTATCATCGGTCGTTTGTTACTCTTCACAAGCCGGCGAATTTTATGATGGTCTTGTTGAATGCCGGCTAATCCATTTCTTCTTTGGATTATAAAGCATTGTGAGACATCTTGTATCTTGAACTTTTAGCAAAACGATGAAGGAATTCGCGATGAATTGAGGGACCGTTGTCATGCGATCCGTCTTGGAACACCGTGTCGATGATGACATGGTGTTTGATAAATTGGCGGCGGTACTTCGCCTTTACTTCTTTAGCGGGATTGCTTGACCACTTGGAAGTAGTCGGTGATTGCTAGAATAAACCGATCGCCTTTGGCGGAGGAGGAAAAATGGGACCTGCGTCCATTCCCCATGTCTCGAATGGCGGGATGTGGCGAAGGATGCTTTCCGGGGAGGCGATGCATATAATTAGCGTGAATGACAGCGTGGCATTTCGGCGTGCTCGTGCGTCATTAATCATCGTTGGCCAAGTAGCCCATTCTCTGATTCGATCGTAGAGCTTGGGACCGGTGGTGTACCACATTCACCTTCGTGTGCTTCAGAAGGACCTCTCTGCCTCTTTGTTTGAGAGGCATCGAACAAGACCGTCGTACCCGTGATATAACATCAGGTCTGTAGGTAAAAAGAATCTTGAAGCTCTTGGCCGGTTGACTCTCTCTCCTTCGTCTTACGGTAGAATACCATGTAAAATGTCGATAAGGAAGCGCCAATCTCGGGGCTCCAACTTGGTTTGGGTTGTATACACTTCTTTGGTAACTACCCTTTATCTTCTTGTGCCTCATCGTATAATGTGCGAAGAGTTGGTGAGTCTGGCCGTGACTAGTTGCTCGGTCGGAAGGTTGTGCTAACGACATTGCGCGCCGCCCGGTGCATCATAAAAGCGTTTTGGGCGCGGGATATATTCGATGAAAAACTCTTGAATGAGTACGCTATTTCATGACTATCGATGATAGGGGATTAGATCAGTTCGACCGTAGTCACCACGAACACTGCAACTATCAATTGTGAATCTCCATGCGGCGAGATATTGACCCCGGCTCTTTGAAGCTAAGTCGATAAGTAGCGCGTTGTATTGGCTCGTTATTGGAGCGAGGGTTGGTGAGTGAATAAGCCGCGGGGCATGACATGATTCCGGAAATCAAGACAACTCGACTCCGGTGATTTTTAGCGTCGGGGCACTTGCCACATTGGTGGCGAGAGGCTCGTCAAAATACAATCGCCATATTTGTTGGTGCGATGTAGTGTTGACTTCTTGAACTTCATCGGGAAGATCATCATATAGCTCAAGCGCATCGTTGTGGTGGCGACCAAGAGATCACAATCGCTTGTCCTTTGGTGACTACGTTGTTTGAAATATAAGTCATATTGGGACAAGAGCAAGGCCATTTAAGCAAGCCAACTCATCGAGGCTGGGTCATAAATATCCGGACGGTTCGTTAGAATAACATAAATCGTCATTCAGGCTAAATAGTGCCGCATTTTACGAATCGCGAACACTAATGCAAGGCCTTTGCTTCACCGACCATTGGATATCGAGACTTCGTACCGACTAATGTTGGCTCGGGTAATACTTTACTGTTAAGTGACATTTGTCGTCGTCTTGCGGTAAAAGCTTAACGAGTGATCCGTTGCCTTGGCGTAGATCAAAAGCGGTTTTCGACCAGCGGTGCAACAAGAGCGGAGGTTTAGCGAGATCGACTTGATCTCTTGAATGCCTTACGGCGGCGTCGTCCCAATATATGACCGCCCTTCTTGTTCAACTTGGAGAGCGGTGGCACTTCGGATAGGTTCGATAACCGCCGTCGGATGTCATGTCGTCCTTGTAACCCCGAGTTCTCTGAATTTCGGAGGTTGCAACTCTTGAATTGCCTTCACTTTGTCGGGATCGGCGTGGATTCCTTTGTCGGTGGCGGCGAAGCCAGAACTTGCTTGGACATCCCAAGGAAGGATTTGGCGGGGTTCATCTTTAGGCGATGAGTCATGAGTTGAATACCGTTCTAAGATCTTTGATGTGATCTCCTTTGTCCGCGGCTTTCCGCGACCAAATCGTCGGCGTAGCATTCGACCGTTTTCGAAGATGATCTGGAAAATCTCGTCATTGCTCTACGGTATGTTGTAGGCATTTTGAGGCGAGCGGCATGACCGTGTAGCAATATATGCCGATATAGGCGTTACGAGCCGTGTGTTTGGCGTCATCGGGGTACATCTTGATTTGATTATACCGAAAAGCCATCCATAAAGGACATTCTTTCAAATCCACCGTGTTGTCAACTATGACATCGGTGATTGGAAGAAAGTCATCTTTCGGGCAAGCGGCGTTGAGGTCTCGTAGTCGACCACAGTCCTAATCGACCCATTTTCTTCATGGCCAGGGACTATATTAGCCACCCAATCCGGATGTTGAATTTCCTTGATGAATCCGATTCTATGAGTTTCTTCACTTCGTCAACAATTGCCTCCAATATTTGTGGGCGAAACGTCTTCTTGTTGCTTGGCGGGTTTGACATCCGCCTTGATGTTGGCGATGTGTTGCTCGTTATTGGAGCGAGGTTGGTGAGTGAATAAGCACGGGGCATGACATGATTCCGGGGAAATCAAGACAACTCCGACTCGGCGGAGATTTTAGAACGTCAGGGGCACTTGCCACATGGTGGCGAGAGCTCGTCAAAATACAATGCGCCATATTTGTTGGTGCGATGTAGTGTTGACTTCTTGAACTTCATCAGGAAGATCATCATATAGCTCAAGCGCATCGTTGTGGTGGCGGCGAGATCACAAATCG
The DNA here is from genome assembly GCA_012295165.1 of Asparagus setaceus. Lineage (NCBI taxonomy): Eukaryota > Viridiplantae > Streptophyta > Magnoliopsida > Asparagales > Asparagaceae > Asparagus > Asparagus setaceus. The sequence continues at coordinate 4,035,221 of CM022708.1, forward strand.
CTTGTCCTTTGGTGACTTACATTGTTTGAAATATAAGTCATATTGGGACAAGAGCAAGGCCATTTAATTCGCCAACTCGCCGAAATTGCGTGGGTCATAAATATCCGGACGGTTCGTTAGAATAACATAAATCGTCTGTCGACTAAATAGTGCCGCATTTTGAATCGCGAACACTAATGCAAGGCCTTTGCTTCGACCATTGGATGAGACTTCGTACGACTAATGTTAAACTCGAGGTAATACTTTGTTCGTGACATTGTCGTGTCGCGCGCGCAGTAAAGCTTAACGGTGTCGTCGCCTTGGCGTAGATCAAAAGCGGTTTTCCGACCGCGGTGCAACAAACGGGAGGAGGTTTAGAATCGACGATCTCTTGAATGCCTTAGCGGCGTCGTCCCAAATATGACCGCCCTTCTTGTTCAACTTGGAGAGCGGTGGCACTTCGGATAGGTTCGATATGAACGTCGGATGTCATGTCGTCCTTAACAGTTCTCAGTTTCTCGGAGGTTGCAACTCTTGAATTGCCTTCACTTTGTCGGGATCGGCGTGGATTCCTTTGTCGGTGGCAATGACGAAGAACACTTACTGGACATCAAGGAAGGATTTGGCGGGGTTCATCTTTAGGCGATGAGTCGCATGAGTTGAATACCGTTCTAAGATCTTTGATGTGATCTCCTTTGTCCGCGGCTTTCCGCGACCAAATCGTCGGCGTATTGACCGTTTTCGAAGATGATCTGGAAAATCTCCGTCATTGCTCTACGGTATGTTGGCAGGCATTTTGAGGCGAGCGGCATGATGGCAATATATGCGATAGAACGTTACGGCGCCGTGTGTTTGGCGTCATCGGGGTACATCTTGATTTGATTATACCCCGAAAAGCCATCCATAAAGGACATTCTTTCAAATCCACACGTGTTGTCAACTATGACATCAGTGATTGGAAGAGGAAAGTCATCTTTCGGGCAAGCCGCGTTGAGGTCTCTGTAGTCGACACAGATCCTAATCGACCCATTTTCTTCATGACCGGGACTATATTCGCCACCCAATCCGGATGTTGAATTTCCTTGATGAATCCGATTCTATGAGTTTCTTCACCGTCAACAATTGCCTCCAATATTTGTGGGCCGAAACCGTCTTCTTTGTTGGCGGGTTTGACATCGCCTTGATGTTGGTGATGTGTTGCCACATTAGGGTCGAGTCCTGGCATGTCCTCGTAACTCCAGGCGAATACATCGATATACTCCCTGATTAGGGCAATCAACTCTTCCTTTTCTTCCAAGGGGAGAGTATTGCTGATGTTTATGAGTTTAGGATGCTCTTCATCACCCATATTAATCTGGACTACCTCGTCCTTAGTGGGGGGTTCTCTTTGTTCGAACCTATCCCCAAACTGCTCTTGGAGTTGATGGATCCATGGGTCTTCCCATGTTGGCATGTCTTCATCACTCTCAACAGTGGCAGGATCGATCGTAGCCATATTTGACATTAAAGCCTTGAAAGCTTCTCCGAGGCTGGTGTCAGAATCCCAAGCCGAAGAGTCAGACGAATGTCCGTCTCCCTCACCGGGTGGATTATTATCAATCAGCCACGAGCATTCATCTTCTGAGGAGGATTCGTATCCCAATCCCCTTCTAAATGCATAGTAATTATCCGGCTTCCCTTTTGGGACATATGCAGCTCTGGGAGGAGGCTCGAGGACCTGCCCAAAACATAGACCTTCCCTCGTGTCAAGTCATACCCCATCTCTTCATGATACCCGGTGTTTACGGACTATATCTGAATGTGTGGAGGATAGGCCCATTGTCATCTTCATCTTCTTCAAAGAAATGATTAGGCGTTAGGCATCTCCTTTTAGTAAACCAAGTCTTTCTCACTACTTGATCTTAGTGGGATGGCGAGTGCCGTCCCAAAGGAGTCTGAGCTGCTTTGTAAAGCAATATGACCGAGTTGGCGGTGCAACTTCTGGATCGTTAATAAACCTGTCATCACATCATTCAAAAGAGAGGATACTCTAAATGCGTCATTTATTGATTCATGGCAATTTGCCAATTACAATGTTCATCGGCGATTCTTCATCGTCAAGATTGATTACAAGGGGTACAATGTCATTTAAAACAAAACCTCCACTATAACCAAGCCGGTTTGGTATCGGCTTCTTCACCATTTGTACCTTGGTAGATGATTTAGTTTGGGACTCATTACGTAGAGGAGAGAATCGGTGAAATAATTCTCCATCCCTTAAGCGGTTGTTTGTCGCGACCACCGTCTTGACCTCATTATTAGTGTCTACATATTTGAGACGATGAAGAGTAGGCGGGACTATAATTATTGTGGATCCGGTCGACCAACAATAAGTTATAGGAAGTCTGCGTCAATCACATAGCAAGTGACTTGGACTTTAAGTCCCCATTTGGCACAATCGGATTTTACCAAGTGGGGACCCACTGGTGTTAAATCCATAGATCATTGTGCGATTGATGCTAACTGGCTGGCGGGGATTCAAGGTGATACATGGCGAGGGGCATGATGCTCCTGGGAACCGGATCGACTTGGATCGGTTAACTTAGCTAGAACCAATATACGGTGAAGTATAGCGGCCTATCGTGCTTGGAATTCCTCGTGCATATCCTCCTTTGTAAAAGTGATGCGGGGAAGTGTTTAGTCGCAAGATTGCATTGTTGGGCCAACTCTTACGGACTCGGCCCTAATCGGGTAAGGAAGACTTACGAATCGTGAGGGCTTCTTGAAGAGCTTCTCGTCTCTTTTGATAACCGTAGCAACTCATAGAAGTGATCCTTGCGGGGATATTGCCAATTGTGCCATCCGCATGAGCGATATGGGGAGTTCAAGTTCGGTTTATCTCTTCCAATCGGGCGGAATCGAGGCGCCGGAGTTGAACTTCACGTGAGCTTTATCTTTAGCCTTTTCGGTCGCAGTGAGGGGTGTTGTTGGTACCCCGGCTCGATAAGCGTCTTGGCATTTGGGTCGAGATTTCGGGGTACTTGTATTTGTACTCGTGTCCACTCACGGTGGCGTGGGCTTCAGTTCCCCGCCGGACGGTGGAATGTTACTACTGTTCATCGTCTCCCTCGAGTTGCGGAGTAGCATGGCATGCCTTTCCCTTACGCCGGCTTATTCTTGAAGAAGGGCTACCCATTGCTCATCTTCGGTAAATGCGGGTGGACCCACAAGACTTAGCCATTAGTATCACGATACAAGTCCTTTACGGCGTTGCTTGTGTGGATCGTCATTACCGTCTTCAACGCAGCTTTGACCAGCTGGTTGGAGTTCAAACCATGTCAGCACCGACCGAAACTTATGGATACGCGTGGCTCCGACCTTCTTTTCTTTGGGCGGCTTCATAGTAATGACCCTACATCAATTAAAGCACGGATTTTGTCCTTAAAGTGAAGCGAGTTTAGTGGGGTGATGGCTGCCTATGGTGCCGCGGTATCTTGGGTCATTCGTCTTCATCGCCTCCTCTTGATTACGAATCGGAGGAGCTTGATCTTGTTATTTTCCACAAGATATTTGAAGAGGCAGGGAATCTCGTCGTCCCTAAAGGAATAGGACTTGGAATCTCGGCTCTAAGTCTTACGTTTTTGTGGCCCGAGGTTGCCGTTGATTGTGCTGTTGCGGCCCGTTGCTTCTTCTTCTTCTTCTTCTTCTTCTTTGGGGTTGGAGTTAGAGCGTTTGGTTCGCAACCGCCGTCTTGGCTTGCTCTTTCCCGCAGCGGGACAAAGTTAAGCAGAACTTCGTTGTCGGTGACCTCTCTCCTTTTCCTTTTGAGGAACCTCGGCTTGCTCTCCACGAACCTTGGTCCTTCCGCGTTATCGATGGTCTTTGTACCCATTGCTTCAAGCACATCTATCGATAATTCATCTTGGTTTGGAGGATGAACTCCTCCGTTATTGGATCCGGCGGTTCATTGCCTTGTTAGAATCGTTTGACAAAGATATCCGGTTTCTCCGTCTTTACGCTTCGTCGAGCAATGTCGATCGATACCTCGGTATCGTCATCAAAGAAATTGGTAAAGCTAGACTCCATGTCGTCCCGTGAATGCTCCCGGCTTGAGGCGGGTACCATTCGGCGGAACGAAGGGTGCCAGCGAATGAGCCGAACCATCGGGGGTTAGTTGCGAAATAACTTCAGGGTGTGACTTGAAATAAATCAAGTCTTTGCGTCGGGGAACCCTTCCGTCAAATGGTGTGAAGTTTATTAAGTTAAACTTGATGGAGTGGGATTGATTCCCATTCCCTCGGGTATGGGCAAGGAATACTGTCTTCTTTACTTCTTGGCGGAAATCAATGAATTGATTTTGCTCTCCAAGTCTTTGATCTTCTGCTCTCATGAACAGCAGCGTCAGCGTGGTTGGGGGTTATCATCTTACGGTGCTTCCTCGATCAGGTGTCTGTCTTGATCAGCGTCGATGTGTTGACTTGATTCCCCTCGATGCTTTGTTAAAGCTTGGATCATTGGTGGTGCATTTCTCTCATCGATGCATGGCCAGCTCCATTTCTAACTTGAAGTTTTCCGTTGTTTATTCAGCGCGCCGTCTAGCATTTTGGCCACTTGATGCACGATCATAAGTGTTTCTTGGGGGCTCCCTTAGGCTGATGCGCGGTATGATCGGATCGCGGAGCCAATATCGGCATCATCCTCATGGGTATCCCTTGAAGTTTATCGTATCACGGACCGTCGGATAGTCGGGACCATAAGCGAGTTAGCGTTGCGATCGTGGGAATAGCCGTGGCGATGGTTCTTCTTTGGTCATATTATTAGTGACCTCGGCTCACCCTCTCGGGAGATCATCCTTTTCTTGAATCGACCTTGACTCGGCATCTCCGTGGTGAGTCTGGAAAGCGACACCCTTTGGAGCTTCTTGATGGCAATTGCACTCGAGAGCATCGTCTTAATGAGCTTGGAGCACAAGCATGGCTAGCGTCAATTTGGGGAATCCTTGAGATTTTCGTTACCTCTTGCATGGTAGTACTGACTCATCGGTGTGTTATGGGACAACAGCTGCCGTATGTCGGCGTGATCTTTCGGGTATCGCGTCCTCATCGTCGGGCAGCGTCTCCTTCGAGGGCGGGTCAATCCATCGAAACTTCGAAAGTGACTTCGCCTAGACTTTTCGCCGATGTGGTAGCGAAGTCTCGGCGGACTCGGACCGATTTTCAATCCGATAGGAGAGCAGGAATCTTCTTGTCCTTGTTGGAGCAGTGCGACCTCTGCATGAGGTGACGTGATTCTCTTCGAGGACGAGGCGATCCTTGATAGTCGGTTTGGTGGTGGTGGCGGGGTTGGCTTCACCAGCGATTGAGATCTGAGGCGCTTTGACTTTGAGGTGTCGTCAATCTTGGACCTTGGCGTTGGATGCGCGCTTTGTATCCTTCGGTTTAGGTGCGAGAGCGAGTGTGGGCAAGCGAGGTTGGGGCACCATTAGACTTGGGCCTCAAACACGGCGATGCGTTGGTGGCTTCTTTGCCACTTCCTTCTTTAACTTCACGAGCTGTTGCACCAAGCTTCGTGCTTGCGCCAGAGTCGTGGCGCTTCGGATCGCGCTCTGAAGTGTGGGCGGTTTTAGTTTGACCGCGGACCCACTTTCGTCGGTTGGCGGCTTGGATAAGCCGTCAATCACTTGGTGAAACCTCTGCGTGAGTTGGATCTTAGATCCGGCCGTAGCGGACCCCATCCATGGATTGCATGGCCTTGAGCAACTTGCGGCAGCCATGCTTTATCGTCGCCTTTGGCGGCTTCGCTTGGAGAGTGCGGCGCGTCGTCGGTGTTCATCGGGCACCATCTGAACCGAGCGCCGAAGGGATTTCGCTACTGCGGTAGCGGGGTTGAACTTCGCCGTCACGGGGCTCTACATCGGGCCCGCCCGGGTTCTCCTTGCGGCGGAGACCTTCTTGGGCGGGGGAAGCTGATCGGAGGAGGGTGAGGATAGGTACTCCTCGAACTTCTCTGGTCGAACTTCGAACTTCGACCTCTTCTTCCACGGGATAGGGATCAGCGGTTGCGGCACAGCGACCTCCGATCACGGCGGTGGCTCCCAATTAATCGCCGGCTTGTTCGCGGTAAAAGTCGGGATGATTGTCATTGATTTGAATTTTGCTTACGGCTTCTTTGGCTACTTGAAATTCAAAAAGAAATGCCTTTTATTTTAAGTACAATGAAAATCAAAAAGATTACAACTTTTATCCTTAGTGAACAAACGAGGGATCTACATTATATCGGATCACAAACTTGCGTGGAGTTCTTTGCTGCTTGGGGGACTTATTGTGTCAGTGGACCACAGCAATTCAATCCAGTGGGGCAGGGTTACGGAACTCTGATGTAAAGGGGCTCGTTTCCGAAGGAAGCGAAGCGCTGAGGATCACACTCACGAAGGAGAGGATCGCTGGCGGGTGAGATCTACTAGGAGAAATCCGCGCTATCCACGAGATTAAGGCGAAGCTTAATCTAGAGGGTATCTGGTTCGACCGAATTCGGTTACCTTCCTTTCGTAGATCGGCGTCGTTGGGTTTATGCTCGCGGTGCTTTCGAACTATCGTCGGCGGCTTGTAGATCGCCAAGAGCTCTTTGAGAATATCAGAAAATCCGATCAAAGTCCGCGAAGTCCAAAAATCCCCTTGAACCAACAAGACCCCCTATTTATACAATAGGGGGTGCATCATCGGCTCGGCCATGGGTAGCGAGCCTCCTCGGCCACTTGGCGAGGCACCTCGGCAAGTTGGCAGAGGTGGCTCGGCGTGGTGGCAGGCTGCCGGCCACTTGGTAGAGCACCTCGGCCAAGTTGGCGAGGGTGGCTTTCGACCATTGTTACGCGAGCCAAACCACTTGAAGTCTTCGGCCAAGTTGGTAGTAGCCGTTCGCCGTTTTCGCGTCGTTTTTCCGTCATTTTCGGCGTTTTCCGTCTCTCGGGCTTGGGTTCGTCTATACTTGACTCGGGACTAATTCTTGGTTCGTTCGGTTCAGCGGTCTCGAAACCGATCATCGTTCAAGTCGGTTTAGCCCGTGCTTGTGGCAATGTGGAGTTAGCCGTCGAGTTCATCTTAGCGATTCGGCGTCTGTATCATTCGATGGGTTGTCATTAGCCGACTCCCGTCCGCGAGTTGGTTCGAGGATCTTGTAAGTATTTTCAAGCCTCTGATCCGAGGAGATCTCATTAGCGGTTGGCGAGGTTGTCTTCTTGCGTCCTCCTCCATAAGAAAGCTTTCTTTGGAGGTAAGATCTCGATCCATGATGCGGTTGTGACCTGACGATCTCAGATCTGAGATCGGTGCATGACTTGTTAGCGAGGGAAAGTTGGTTCCTTGATTTTCATTGCCTTCAAACTCATTACACCTTTATGGGATTACAAACAAGTTCAAAAAATAAAAAGATCGCCTTTTTATAAGGCTGATTACAATGAAAATCAAATAAAGATTACAACTTTATCTCCCTAAATAAATGCGGGATCCGTTTATCGAATCGTCGATTGCGTGGGTGTCTTTGCCTGTGCCGGGGACTTCTATTCCGTCCGTGGACCGCCGCGATCGGATCGGTGCAAGATCTACACGATGAAAGGGTTATTTCACGGGAAACAAGAGCTAGCGAGTGAAATCGACCAGCGAAGTCCGCGGCTCTTCGGGATCAAAAGCGAAGTTTTGATCGGAGGAAACTTCGTGAAGATCGTAGAGATGCGGATCTCTCAAACTTTTGAAGGGATTATCTCACGAAGGAGGATAATAGCCACAGGTGATTATCTCCGCGAAGGAGAATAATGGCACAGCGGATTCGTCGAGATCTAGATCGGTGTTGAAGAAGATGATCGTCAAAGAGCCTCCTTTTCTCGAGAGATCGACACGAAACTTAGTTTGCAATTTGGCGAGCTTTGGATTCTCCCAAAATTTGAGATCTGTGCAAATGAGACCCCCTCCTCATATTTATAGCCTTGAAAAGTGGATAGCGGGTCAAAGCGGGCCCAAAGGCCGTGGCCACCTTGGCTTCGACCTTGGCGAGTGGCTCGGCCTTGGCTGCCGTTTTCGATCTTTTCCGACTTTTGGCATTCCGATCCGTCGATCGAGTTCGGCGTTACGATTATGTCGATCCGCGTCTAATTTCCGGAGTTGTCGGTTTAAATAAACCGCGTACGCTGGTCCGTTTATACAATTACTGCGACCCATCGCTTCGTCGATTTTTACGGTTCGCGTCGATTTGCTTCATTGGCGTCGATGCTTGGCGTTGGTTCATCACGGGCCGATTCGTTATCTCGTCGACTTGGATGCTTCGTCGACTGGCTTCATGCGTTTCGTTGACTTCGGTTTATTGACTTGGGCCAGCCGGCGACTTGCCTTATCGCCGTCGATTCGCTTTGTGCGTTTGTGTGTGGTGCTTTCGTCGTTACGTTGTCAAACGGCTCGCCGATCGTCAACTCCCCGTCACAAGATATGCTCGGGGATTTATAGGCAATTTTTAACGCCTACACATAGCACTCCATTGTCTTGCGCAAATGCTCACAAAAATCATGTTCGCCATGCGTTGATAGGTTGCTCGGTATTTTTCAAGCCAAAAGGCATTCTTGTATGAGAATACCCCCAAAAGGTTGTAAAGTGTATGTTTCGATTGATCATCACATTTTATTACACTTTTATACCCTCATTATCTATTTTATTTAAATAAATATATCACGCTAATAATATTTTTTATCTTAATTTCTGGTAATATAAATTATTGAATAAGAGCTCAAATGAAGATTATTTATTTCCAATCAATGATCCTAATGTATTCTAAATCCAAAGCCCGACTAAGTTTAGAAGCAAAATCTCAGCCTCATCACTTTCTTGGTGGAATTATTAATAACAGCGCAATTGAGAATCAAATCAAATATGGAAAAAATAAAGTCAAATTCGTTAACCGGGATGATCAACATAAAGAAAAGGATATCTCCCAATCAGGACGAGAATTCAACATATTATATATGAAAATGCCTATCTTGATGAGGGGCAGACCATTCAAATTACTAGATTCTAAAAATTTTATCAGTAGCAGCGGTTATGATAGAAATCCGAATTTAATTGATATATATTCAATTATTTGAAGGCCGTGAATTCTAAAAGCCAGAGCATTTAAAAGAAGCCCAAGAGTATTTAAGAGAAGCCAAGAGTCTTAAATAAATTAAATATAAAAATAAAGCCATGAAAGCCCATCTCTCAAGTATGGAATCGATGGTCTAGATTATTTTGAGAGATCACATGTAGAAAGGGTTTGCTGAGGCTAAAGCGAAATCCATGATTGTAAGGGTTCTTGGGGAGTAGAGACAAATCAAAGGTTGTGAGATTCTTGTTATCTATAAATAGAGGGGTAGAGTGAGGGCTTTGAGTGTGAAATATTTTATAATAACTCTTTTGAGAGGAGAGTTATTCTTAATTGAGAAGACCTTCCAAATTTATAACTTTTAGTTGCAATTAATAAAAATATTTTCACCTTCATATTTTTTTTTCTTCTCTTTGTCCAAGGATGAAAAGAGGATGAAGATGAAGATGAAGATAAGATGTAGATGAGGGTTTGCCTTTTATTCTTTTTTTTTCTTTTCTTGTAATATTTTCTTTTTTTCTTGCTTATTTTAATGCTTTGTAGTGTAGATTTACTTTCATGTCATTAATTTAGGTGTCTTTACTTCATATATTTACTTTCTTGTCTTTACTTTCGCATTTATTTCTTGCATTTATTTTGTAGCTTAGATTTTATTTTCTTATACTATTCACCTTGAGTCTAGAACCCTCTTGGGATTAGTTTTATTTTATTTTCATGTATTTCTTTTTTTTTTGAATCACCCTCTTCTAAGATGTGGAACTAATACTTGTGGGAATTCTAGAAATTGCATGAAACTAAGCTTTATTTCTTTCATAATTTATGAATCATTCTCTTATGCTTAAAATGATCATGTTTAGGATAATCAACTAGAGAACTAATTGGTAGAAAAAGAATTTGATAATCTATGCTTATCTTGAGTGGTTTGATACGTTATGCTTATGAATTCTAGAATTACTATCTAGTTATTATTCTTTTCATGAGTATTAATTTTACTTGGATGATAATTTGATTGGTTATGATTTCCTTGAGTGGTTTGATAGTCTATACTTAATAAATCTAAAGTAGAATGTGATAAAGAGAATGGTTCATATTTTAAGTGAGATTAGCGAGTGGATTCAATTCTAGATTTCTCATATTTTTAATTGAATCCTCATTCTTTACTTTCTTGATTTTCTCTTTATTCTTGATTTTCATTTGTTTGTTTTATTTTTCTTCCATTTATTAGTCATTCTTTCTCCTCTCTCAATCTTGTTTTGATTTTATTTGCACATATTCACAAACACTCTCTTAATCTCTCCACAATCCATCACAATTCTTCTATCACACTCCTAATTGTCACACACACAACATGAGAACCAATCTTGACGACGTTTACAAAACCTTCCTTGTGGGATCGATAACTTTTATCACGACTTAATGGTTGTATACTTGCAACTTAGGTTCATACATATTTAATACCTATCCGTTTTGGCCGTTCTTGGTCGAACCGGTCACCGGCGTGGGTAGGGAATACTCACCATCGATGCATCTTAATTTGGTTTCATCAGGAAAAGCCATCCATAAATAATATTCTCTCAAATCCACACGATTATCAACCATGACATCCATGATAGGGAGGGAACTTCGTCTTTTGGACAAACGAGATTAAGATCCACGAAGTCAATCTGAATCAGATTTTACCATTCTTTTTGTTACCACAGCGATTTTGGCGATCAATCCGGATGTTGCTCTTCACGGAAGAATTAGCACTCAATGAGTTTGCGGAGTTACGTCTCGATCTGCTCCATCAACTTAGGATGGAAGCATCATTGTTGTTGGCCAGAAGCAATGTTAGGGTCAATGTTAAAGCGATGTATGGCCACATAGGATCGAACGCGTCTTCATAACTCTAGGCGAAGACGTCAATGTACTCTAGAAGGAGAGCTATGAGTTCTTCTTTCTCGATGGGTGATAAACTCATTCGCTGGTGAAGATGGGTTTGGGATTGACTTCATCAGCTATGTTGACTTGGATCACTTTATCTTGGTGGTTGGTTGATTTCAAAGCGTGACTCCTATTGTGCTCCAAGATGTTTAGATCCACGAGATCTTCCTCGGGATTTTCAAATACTTGATTCATCAAAATTCATGGTTAAACTATACAAAACCATGTTAACTATGAATTCACGAATATGGCTCCAATCTGGCGTTAGCATCCCGGCTAGGCGTTTCGAAGAGTCACTAAATCCCAGGACCACAGACCTTGTTTGCGAGTCAGCCTCTAGGGAGATATACCTGAGTCCAAGTTTAGTTTTATTAAAATAATCAATGGCCTCTCCTTCTGGTATGAAGGGGATTAGAGAAACTCTCGGTCCTTGATTGGAGTTTAATCCTTGCTTTAGGGTGAAGTCGTACCCCATTTTTGCCATTATATGCGAAGACTGCTGGCTATAATGAGAAAACTCATTCGACTTCATCGTCTGAGTTTAAAAAATACGGTCGTGGCTTGACCTTCCTAAAAATAATAGGGTTTTGGGCGTCTTCTTTGCTTGAACCATAAAGGTAGCGTCTTCTGAGCCATCTAGTTATTGATGAGTCAAATAAGACTCATTCGCAGGCATGTACAAAGTTGAGTCTAAAGCTAGCCTAAATAATAAAGCCTTGACTCTTGAGCTTTCATGCTCAGAGTCTAAAGAATAGTCATAAGCAAACTCAACTTTATCATTAAAGACCCAGTCGTCCTGATTTTTGGCTGACTGGGTAGTACATGGTTCTTCAAGGATAATTACAAGTGGCTCTATCTCCCAGATTGGATCCTCATTTTGATCCGGTTCATTGTCTGCTTCATTACCGCTATCCTTATCATCGGGAAGAGCAATCTCAATTGTATGTTTATCATCATACAAGAGAGAGTCCGTAAAGTAATTCTCCACCCCCTTGAAGGGATGCTTTTCAGCATCAACCTTTTGTAAAACCCCCTTCTCATCGATGTACTTGAAGCATTAATGAAGCGTCGATGGTACTATCATGTTGGAATGGATCCAAGGTTGTCCAAGGAGCATGTTTTAAGGTGTTTCAACGTCGATGATATAACAAGTCACTTCAGTCTTCAAGTCACCAATCTGACATTTGAGTCTGTTTTTCCCGAGCGATCGGCTACTACTGGAGTTGAATCCGAAGATGGTAACAGTAGTTTTTGAAAGCTTGTAAAGGGAAATGGCCAAGAAGCTAAGGAGCCTTCAAGGGATTATGCTCAAGGCAGAACCTGGGTCGATATGAATCCTCTTGACCTTCGCCGACCCTGCATACCTAGTATAATAAATGGGTCAGTTGTGATGATGGCCTTTGATGAGCATATCATCTGAAGTGAAGGTAATGCAAGGCATCTGCCATTGGCATTGATATCACTGCCTGCATTCTTCATCTTGGGGAGGCTCGGACATGTGGGGGAGAAACATCTCACTATCATCTAAGGCTTCTTTCAAAGCCTCTCTCGTATCCTTAGACAAACGTAGAAGTTCGAATAAGGTTATACAGGCCAGGATGTTAGCTAACTGGGCCATGATATCATACCGGAGTGGAGCCTTGGAGTCAAATGAAGGACATTGTAATGTTTTGTCGAACTGAGTCTCCTTTTGCTTGATCAGTTCGGGTTGCTTAGAGGGTCCCAGCTGATCATAATTCTTCAAATAATCTTTATCGAATCTCATCCCTGTCATGACAATTTTCTCCTCCTCCAAATCTGTGAGTGAAGAGACTTCCAAAGATTTCTCTCCTATAATCGCAGAGATAACATTATAGAACTTCATCTTGATGTTCGATTTTGACTTCATCTTGCTTTGTTGATTTCGTTGGCCATGATTGACCACTTTCACTCTTACAGCGGAAATGGGGATAACTCCATCTTGGGCCTAGATTTCTGGCTTAGACCCAAATTGAAGAGTCACCATGTTAGCAATGACTTTCTTTTATTCGGGTCGGAGCTTGAGGATTCCTGAGTCGATAAAAGTTTGTATCTTATCATTGAGGATATAACAATTCTTTGTCGGGTGCTCCAACATTCTATGATAGAGACAGTAATTGGGGTCATCAGTCTTTCCAATCTCTTCATGGCGTCGAGCTTCGGGAAGCTTTAACCGGCTGCTCTTATTGAGGATGTGGAAAATGGTCACCGTATGTTCGTCTTTGAAGGAGTAGGTGTATTGAGCATCCTTCCTAGGCTCCTTCTTCTGATTGTCGGGCTTTTTGACCTCAACCGCGAAAGGTCCCTTTGGCTTTCGACAAGGAGGACTGTCCTTGTTTGCTCTTGTCCCCTTTGTGGTTAGTGTGGGGATCAAACTTGCTAAAACGCTGTGCCAATTTCTCTACTATCTCAGCTTGCTCCATTAAGTCTTTCCAAGTGTGAGCATTGATGGCACCCACATGGGCTTCAACATGGCTTAGGAAGTTGTGCCGACATGTCTGAAGTGGCAATGACATATCTCGACAACGTAAGCTCAAATTACAAAACCGCTCGATGTAATCTCTGACCGAGTCATCACCCCTTTTCCTTTCGGAGAGGAGTCTGATCCACATCTGATTATTCCTCATGAAATTGAGAGAGGAACTAAGATTCCAGATTAGTCCAGGACTTAATTGACCCTTCGGATGATTTTAGAACCAATCAAAGGCTACCCCCTGAAGGGCGCCAATGAAGAGTTGCGCCTTAATAGCATCATTTCCTACTATATTTCCCATTTGTTAGTGGAAGTAGTAAATGTGTTGGTTTGGAGAATACTTGCCGTCAAACGTATGTAACGTTGGCCGCTTAAACTTCATCGGATAGGGAACAGAATCCCATTCGATGGAGTGAGGTCGGGTAATTCCAGCCTTCTTTAGCTCTATTTGCTGTGTGAGAGCGTTGAGCTATTTTTAAAATTTTTAAAGGTCCTCAAGGACCTTTGTCTCCTAACTTGGTTTAGGAGGCGCTAATGTTTCCGATCCTAAATGATCAGAATCTGCATCTTCTTGATGTATTTATTCTTTCTCCAGGGAAAATTCAATAATTGGTCGTTTCCCTTTTGAAGAGCTTAGACGAGGTTGAGAATCCGCCATTAGCTAACCAAGCATCTTTTCCAATCGCTCAAATCGCTCTTCTGAAGCCTTTCTTTAGGCTTCCATCTGTTGAAGAAGATCTTCTCGCTCAGTCATATCTGCAGCTCCTTGTTGCTCTTGACTCGAGCTAGGAGTAACATTTAACGCTATGGCAGAATTAGCGTCACTCGTAATATGCTGATTGCCTTGAGGTGAAGCTCGCGGTACACGTGCTTGGAGGAGGGAATAGTCAAAGGGGATCGCCGCCCCCTGCCTTGATCTCGTGTGACGATACACACTGTTAGTTTTTGGCAATATACTTCCGATACCAAGGGAGTATCTAGGATCAGAAGGACTATCGGCATCTTCCTCTTCATCCCCAAAGACGACACTAGTCATATTGACTGTGAACTCTTGGAGATTATTTTTACCCTTTCAGGTATGTCATTGTCTTTTAACCCTAGCCTCTGAAGGCTCGGGATTTTGACTAAGACGATTAAAGACTGATTTCTTTTTAGAAATAGCTTTGCATTGGCAATTCTTTTGAACTGCCGTAATAACTGTTCTCAGAGTCGCACAATGCTGACATTGACGTGATCTCTTCAAAGATAGAAACTCTCTTAGATCAGCAGGAGTTCTAAGTTGATCTGAGCCAACTTCGCCACTTTGGGCTTTGGCGTGTGAGCGTCGTCTATGATGATGCTATCTTGACCTTCACTTAACGTGGTCAGATGAATCACCATTAGTGATTTCATTTCCTTGCGGGAATTTTGATAAGGGGACAACCCCATTCTTTGCTTCTGTCGAAGAAGCATAGCGAGCATCGCCGAGATGTCTTAAAATGAACCCCCAAAGGGGTTGTGGACTGATGTCTAAGATCAGAAGACGTGTGAACGTCTTAGCCCCCTACTGTAGCGAGGGTCGATATTTCTTTGCTCTGGGTGAAGTTCGTTTGGCTTGCAGCAAAGCTCAAACTGTCTTTGGCGAGGTTCGCCTTGACACACGCGGGGGTCAAATTTGACCCTAGTTTCACACTACGATGAATTTTGCGACAACTCCTAGCGGTAGCCATCGACAATTGGTTTGAGGAAATGAATTCCTCGAACTTCTCTTGGTCAAATTTAATGACCAGCGATTCAGCGAAAGACCTGAGGGTCTTAATGTCTGACTGTGACACTATTCTCTCATCGGAGGAGAAAGAAGTCCTCAGCAGAGTCGCCATCCTGTTTTGGGTCTTTTAAATTATAATTAGCTCAGATTACAATTCAAAAGGAATTATAATAAATAAATAAAAATTATATTTTCTGGGTTCTTTTCTGCGTGCCGATAGAGCGTCGATCTTGTACTCCATTGATGGTCCGACTAAGACGATGAGTCTCTCGCTGTTGATCTCTGGACTCTTGGAAGATGCCACAGTCTTCTCTAAGGAGATGTTGGAGATTCAAAAATTCCAAGTCACGCGTGTGCTCTGTGTATCCCCAAAATGAATAATTTATTCCCTCTTATAGGCTAAGAGAGAGAGTTAGTGGCCATTAATTGTGGATTAAGTGGCCATTAACGTAGGAGATAATGGAGGAATAGCTATCCCTTGAAAATAGCCCTCAAAACGTTTAAATAGCAAGGTTCGCCAATAATTTTGTGGGCAAAGTTCGCTCAAAGAGTTTGAGCAAAATTCACTAAGCGTGGGCGGGTTATCCTCTTTAGATCGGGTGGCGTGACCCGTGGGCATCTTTGGGTGAAGTTCAGATATGACCAAGTTAGCGATCTTCGCCGATGATCTTGACCCACTGTTGACTCGGTCGGTTCGGGTTGAGTTGAGCTGCGGCTGAGGTTCTATGTTCATAGGCTTAGCCACAGCCTTGTTTGGCTCGAAGTTTGGGCCCATTTGAAGTATTTAGCCTATGGGCATTTCCTTCTTGGATCCAAGCTAAACATTATCCTGGATAAAATATATTTTAACCATCTACATTAGACAACATAACCACTAAATTATACAATTAACCCTAAATTAGACAACATCAAGTCACAAATATAATCATAATTGAATTTCACAACAAAAACATGTAAAATCCCTAATCTACACACTATTACCATGAAAACCCCTAATTTACAATGAAATCAAGATTTTCAACCCATTAAATAACCCTAATCATCTAAATGACCATCTAATTCCTCAAATTATTTTCAAAATTATGAAATTTGCACTCACCTTTTTCGCCTCACTGTAGCCAACAAAATAACCCTAATCACCTCTTACGCCTCAATGTAGATGGAAGGGATCAAGGCTTGGAGGTACCCATCTTCATGCTCAAAGTGATCCTCTACAAGTTGGGGAAGATCATCCTCTCCCTCACAAGAATAGAGAAAGAGAGAGAGAAAGAAGTGAATTGGGGGAAAGAAATTTGGGGTTTTTTTTCCTTAACCGTTTACATAATTCCCGCTAACTCCAGCCATGTAAGCCCACTAATTCCACGTTGGCAGCATGTGAGGAGTCACGTGAGCAATTTTTACCGGAATTTTGGGTCCAACCAAAAAAAGGCACATTTGTCGCCATGGTCGAAATAATATATCAATATGTCACCGAAGAAAAAAAATATACCAATGTGTCACTAAGGATCAACAAAATATACCAATCTGATAATTTTGCCAGTATAAAACACATGAAAAAGATTATTACACGATACGACTTCAAAAAATTTCATACGTAATAGAAAATACAAATCAAAATACGTATTGAATACGATAATCACGAGTTGGGCCGGGACTAACAAGTTGTGGAGCTCAAATAATACATATAATCACCACGAGGGCTTTTATGAAAATACAAACAATGAAAAAATGGGTCTTTTCACAAGACTAAATATCACTTAAATACTTTATAATTTTACTCATTTAGCATTTACATACCCTTATTTGTTTTCCACAGAATTATACCCTAAGTCATGTTTAAAATATACCCTAAATCATGTTTTAAATGGGCATTTTCGTAGCCACGGTTGTATTGATGTGAAAATTCTCACCCGAATGTACCAATGTGACACTCATATGCTAATTGATTCAGTGTCATATGAGAATATTTGGGCGAAATTTTTCACGTCTACACAGTAGATGATAGAAAAGTATCAAACTTAGACAACTTAGGATGTATAGATGCTGCTGAAAACAAGTGAGAATATAAGTGCTAAGTGAGTGAAACTATAAGGTACTTAAGTGCTATTTAGCCTCTTGCGTAACACAATTTCCAGGGGAAAATCCAATGAGAACGACAAGGGCAGTACACCAATATAAAGAAACCAAACAACATTCATAAAAGATACCGTCACCCATGCCGGTGAACTGACCGCCGGTCAAATTATGGAGTATATATAGCGACCTACACACGTGGCATCCAACCACCTTCTTCATGCACACGAGGGAAGGAAATGGCGATGAAAAGGGAAAGTGGATGGCCTGCATCCACAACATATGGGAGCCCCAAGGCTTGCCGACGCCCCACCACCAGCACGCAATAAAAGTGCCTTTAGAGATTAAAGAAGAGGGACTTTATTTATGTATTTATTCATTGTTACCCTAAACCTTTAGTTTAATTGGATTAATTGCATATGCACAATTTTAATCCTTATTAACCTTAAAATACTCCTGTGCAGTACTGGCGAAGCCACGTAGTATTTAGTGTTGTCTTCATACATATTTTTGTTATTTTAACTTGTATTTTACTATTTCGGACACCACTAGAATTAAGGTATGATACCACTAAAAGAGATAAAGTTATAAAATTATCAATGTAGATTGTAAATACGCCTATGAAATATTATAAAGAGGCACCACTAGGACAAAACCCTAGCCCAGTTCGTCACTGCTCCCGTGATCTTCATACCAAGTTAGTTTTTCATTATACTATTTCAGTTCTCTCTTATAGCTTAGGGTGAACATTAATATGTTTTGATCCATTAAATGAACCAAACCGATCGAATTTCAATGCTTTGGTTTTAAAATATGTTTGGTTCTAGTTTGGTTTGTGAAAAAATTTCAACCCGAACCAACTGCTCTCTTTATTATTTAAAATCATCACTCTATTTTCTTTCTGTTTATCCAAGGTTCATTTTATTCTCTCTTCCCCATGGGCGGATCCACTCAACACCACTTCCTAATGAGTTATTATGAGTTACATAGTTTTGTGCCTTGATTCTACTCATGACCATATAAGCAAATAGACCTAAAACAAATAAAATTGTTTTGCTTCACATTCAATCCCAGCAATAGATAAATAAACATGTGACCTACTTGAGATATATCCTAGTTTAACTAGGTGAAAGGTTAAAAGTAGTTTTTTAATAATATTAAGAGGGTACATGTTCTTTGTGTTTGCTTTTGTTCCAATAGTTTTGCAGTGTGTACGCACTCCTCTGATCAATCTAATCTAACATGTTCCTTACATATATACCTCATGGGTTGAAACTACTAAGATGTGATTATGTATTTGACAGTGTTATTAATAATGCAATTATATGTATTTTTTTATCTCTATACATGCAAATTAGTTGATAGTTAATCTACTATATATATATCAGTCGAACGCCAAAAAAGGGGAGAAGGAAAAAAGTCCCCCTGTAGCTAAGAAAAATCTCAGTGCTCCCGTCTTCCCTCGGCCGGTTTTAAAAAAAAGGAGAGAAATTGTCAGTCTCATTCCCCGGCTTGGATTAAATATTTTAATCCTTCTTTTCACCTCCTCATCACAAAAAAGCTTACTCACACAAAATTTCCTCCGACCAAAATAAAAGGGATCCTTACCGGCTATAAAAAATTAATGCTGGCTGCCAATTAACAAAAAAAAGAAATAAATAAATATAATATGGAGTCACTGTACTGCCCCCAGAGTCCCTGTACTCTTTGGAGTCCCTCAGACTCCCCGAAGTCTCTACACTCATTTGGAGTCCATGTACTCCCCGAGTCTCTGTACTCATTCGAGTCTCTGTACTCCCGTGTCTTTGTACTCATTTGGAGTCTCGGTACTCCTATATCTGTTAATTTTTAATTAAAGGGATTAAGTAGTATTTGATTCGACGGTGACAAAAGAATTTATATATACCTTTGATTGCAATTTCACGACACTGAGATGAGATTGATTCCCAATAGTCCAAACCTATAACGCAGGCTAATTTATTTTAAACACTAAATCGTTGCATAACTGAATATTCAAAATTCAATTCTTGAACCGCCATTGCCAATGATTGTCCAAAGCTTTGGCAGATAAAAATCATAAGAGTCCAAATTAGCGCCGGTCCCTAAAAGAAACCAAAGCACTTCAAAACAATACAAATTTGCAGTTTATTCCCTGATAAAACAGCAGAAATTAACGTTCACTCCCTAGAAAACAAGCTGCGAATCAGTCGAAATTACTATTGATCCTTTGGAAAATCCGAAAATCAGAATCACCCGACTAATTACATTTCAGTCCCCGGAAAATCCAAAAAACTGCAAATCAGTCTAGCTAATTACATTTCAGTCCCTAGAAAATCTAGAAAACTACAAATCAGTCCAGCTAATTACATTTCAGTCCCTAAAAATTACAGAAAACTGTAAAACAACCTAGACTTTATAGTTTACACCCTGGAAAACCGCAAAAATTGTATTTAAGCCCAATTTTGTAAAATAGTCCAAATATTATAGTTCACACCCTGAAAAATACATGAATTATAGTTTGATCCATTGCAGTTCAACCCAATTCACAGTTTGGTCCCCTTAAAAAATTGAGAAATTGTAGAGTTTATGCTGCTCATTCAGAGAATCCATGAACCGAATTGATCCCTGAAAATGTTGAAAATACATAAGCAAATTCAAAAAAAATATGAAAGTTATTAAACTTGGCACGGACCTCTACATCCCTAAACTGGATGAAAGAATATTTTGTATGAAAAGAAATGCACTCAAAAAATAACCTTGTGTAAAAACATGTGCCAATAAGTTTAAGATCAAAAGGTTCAATTGTGTCGACCACTAAGTCGTTTAAACTACCCCAAATAAACAATGCGGACAAAATCAAATTTGCTCTCTACGTTGTTAAACTGGAGGAACTTCCAAATTCGACCTCTATGTCGTTAAACTAGGTAAAATTCCAAATCCGACCACTACATCATTAAACTAGAGCTTCAAATATGACCACTACGTCGTTAAACTAGACAAAATTCCAGATTTGATCGCTATCTCGATAAACTGGATAAAATTCTAAATTTGACCCCTAAGTCGTTAAACTGGATAAAATTTTAAATTTGACCCCTAAGTCGTTAAATTGGAAAATACCAAAATTGATATTTACGTCTTTAAACTAGGCCAAATACCAAAATTAACCTCTACGTCTTTAAACTGGGCCAAATATTAAATTTGACCTCCACGTCATTAAAACTGGGCTGAACTTCAAATTCGACATCTGCGTCATTAAACTGGGCTAAATCAAGTTTGACCTCCACGTCATTAAAATCGGGCCGCATTTCAAATTTGACCTCCACATCGCTAAACTGGGTTCAAAAATCCAAGTTCTATTTCATTCCTCTAAGTCAAACCCAAACCCAAATTTCAATCGCCACATCTCTAGTCTAAGACCTTATATGAAAATTGTACACTGGGGGTATGCCCCTGGTTAAGCCATGTATATGATCATTAAAAAAATATAATATTGTTGTATTTTCTTGCTTTGTTAGTTTTCTCTTGTTTTAATAATTTTTATTGACTCTTAATCGAAGGTTCTTTCTATCAGTAAGGGTAATTAACAATAGACTCTTGAGTCTATTGGGAACCATGAACCCACATAAAAATAAAACCTCTCCGTAGGTGAATTTCTGGGATCGATATACAATGCAAAGTTATCTATCTTAATTGGATGCACTTATACTAACTAATATAGATGGATAATTTTGACCCCATAGTACGTAGAGGGACTGTGATCATTACATTTTATTGCATATTTATACCCTCACTATCTATTTTATTTTGAATAAAATATCTGCTAATAAAGTGCTTTTATGTCAATTTGCAAGTATAAAAGATTAATGAATAAGAGCCCAAAATAACTAAAACTCCCTAATTTCTCAACCTTTTATTGAAGCTTAAGATCAAGATAAGCAGCTCATAGAAGCCCAAAATAAAAGAGCGCAAGAATTTCAGCCAAAAAATTCGAAACCAAAGAAGTATCGATATATGTATTGATACTTGTATCGATACCAGTATCGCTACCTATGTTGATATAAGTATCGATACTAGTATCGATACACAGTTAATAGTTATAGATTAAAGGCTAAAGTTGTGTAACTTGGGGTTTAAGTTTATTCTAAGGGCTAATATTGAAAAGAGGACTCTATAAATAGGGATGGGGAGTGAGGGTTTGGGGTGCGAAAAGTTTTATAAACTTCTTTTTAGAGAGAACGACCTTTAATTAGGTCTTTCAAATTGTAAACTTTTAAGTTTGAATTAATAAAATTTGTATTCCTCATTTTAAATTTTATTTCTTCTTTTTTACTGATGAAGATGAAGATTTTCTCACAATGGGCCAACCCCTTATAATGTAAATTTTTATTTTCTCCTCTTTTTATTTTCTTATTTTAGAAATTACATGTTTTAGGATTTTATTTTCTTATTTCATGTTTGGTAGATTAGATTTATTTTATGTTTGTAGTGTAGATTTATTTTATGCTTTGTAGAGTAGATTTATATTTTCTTGTTCTTTTTATGTCCTTTTATTTTCTTGTTCTTGCTTTGTAGTGTAATTTTCATTTTTTTCTTATGCTTCATTTTCTTTTTGTTCTTAATATGTGTAACTAAATTCTTTAGGAGATCTAGCATTATATGAAACTAGTTTAATTTCTTTTATGATTTATGGATTGCTATATTTATGCTTAAAATGATCATGCTTAGGATAATCAACTAGAAAACTAATTAGTAAAAGAAGAATTTGATAATCTATGCTTATCTTGAATGATTTGATAGGTTATACTTATGCATTCTAGAATTACTATCGAGTTGCTTATTCTTTTCATGAATGAAAATTTGCTTGGATAATAATTTGATAGATTATGCTTTCTTTAAGTGATTTGATAATCTATACTTAGTAAATCTAAAGTAAAATATGATAAAAGAGAGTAGTTCATAAATCCTAATTGAAATTAACTAGTGGATTCAATTATAGATCCTTAAGTTTCTCTACTTGTTTCCCCTCAATCTTTCTTGATTTTGATTTTTTCCATCTCTTGATTTCTCTTTTTGATTTTCTCTTATTGATTTTCACTTCTTCCTCCTTCTCTTTCTTTTCTTATTGCTATTTCTCTTTTTATTTTCTTCTAGTTTCTTTTTGTCTTTTATTTGTTTTCTCCTTTCTTCTTCTTCTCTCTTGTTTCTACTTTTTATTTTTGAGACAAATCACTTTCTCTACATCTCTACACATTTTATTTGGCTCATTTTTTCCACTTATTTATCGACCAAATTTAGGATTTTCCAAACACACACCTTCCTTGTGGGTTCAACATCTTTCTATACTATACTTGATAGTTATTCTCTTGCAACTTTACATGTTATTTTAAATGCATATCAAGTTTTGCTGTCGAAAGGCTTGTAATTAGGATTTTTCTATTGTGGTTCTTTGATTTGTATGTTTCATTGTGAAGGACTAAACTAGAAGATTGAAGAATAAAGAAGAATATTTGCTTGAAAAGGTAGGCCCTCTTTCTAGTATTTTCAATTCTACCCTCTAGTTAGGCTTTTCACATTAGAGACAATTAGGAGCCAAAAGATTTCTCTTATCGACCCTAATAAAGTTCACCCTCCACTTGAATAACTACTAACAATATAATAAATCCAAACAAGAGCTCTCTTTCTCACATTTATTTGATTGTTGACCCTAATTAAAAAAATATTTGTTCTTTTTGCATTCTTTTATAGTTGCGTTTAATTCTTAGGATTGCATTACGTATAGTTAGTAGGAATTTACCAAAGTAATTTGAATATTTTGATTTGAGCACTCACTTGAAAATACTCTAAAGGGCAAAAACCCCCTAATCAAGATGAGGTGAGGGATTTCATCACCCTTTCCTTAGTCCACAAATCACTAATTCCTCACTACACAAACCGAAGCCTTCTAAAACTCATGAGACGTTGGCCCCTAAGGACTCGAGCTCATTAATGAATAATAAATCCTTAAGTGAGCGGTTTAAATTTACTTGAATCATTAGTATCTAAGGCAAGATTTAGGGTTATGCAGTGCTCTGAATGAAAGAGGTACTTAATTGGTCATTGACCGGCTAACCGCCAAGTAAACTTTAATCTTTTTACTCAAAGAGTTTTTGGTTAGGAGCTGGTCTAGTTAAGTCTAGGCTTAACCCTAGAATTAAGGGTGATTGTTTCAAGTGGTTGCTCTTGATTTGTTTAGTAGGTTTTTCTTTTATCTTTCTTCTTTTCTCTCACTCATCTTTTAGGTCTTTTAGTTTTCCTTTATAAAATTAGTTAACTTTTATTTTTCTAGATATTTTTACCTAATTATCTTTTTAGATAAAAAATCCAAAAAGAATTTGCTTTGGTGTATGCAAATTTGGATTAGAGATAATACCAATTGCTTAATCTGTGTTGAATTAATTTTTAAGACTAAAAAAAGGGCAAATCCTAATTCACCCATTCTTCAAGACATATATTATCCCACTAGAAATACAATCACGTCTTGCATTAGGCTACCTGATGCTAATGGAGTTGATTTTGAGCTTAGACCTCACTTCATATCTTGTGATGACTCTTGATTGCGAGGTCATCGACATAGCACTCCATTGTCTTGTGCAAATGCTCACAAAAAATCATGTTCATCGCACGTTGATAGGTTGCTCCAGTATTTTTCAAACCAAAAGGCATTACTGTATGACAGAATACCCCTAAGGGTGTCCTGAAAGCTGTATGTTTCTGATTGATCATCACATTTTATTGCACTTTTATACCTTCATTATCTATTTTATTTAAATAAATATATCTGCTAATAATATTTTTTTTTATCTTAATTTACAGGTAATATAGAATTATTGAATAAGAGCTCAAATGAAGATTATTTTAAGCCCAAAAGATCTCTAATGAAGCCCAGTATGTCTAAATCCAAATCCACGACTAAGTTTAGAAGCAAAATCTCAGACTCATCACTTTCTTAGTCGAATTATTAATAACTTGGCACGCAATTGAGAATCAAATCAAATATAGAAAAATAAAGTCAAATTCGTGCTCGGGATGGTCAACCTAAAGAAAGACGATATCTCCCAATCCGAAAGTAGAATTCAACATATTATATATGTAAATCGCCTATCTCGACGAGACAGAGCCATTCAAATTACCAGATTCTAAAAATTTCATTAGCAGCAGCGGGTTATTATAGAAACTGAATTTAATTAATATATATTCAATTATTTGAAGGTCAAGCTAAATTCTAAGAAGCCCAAGAGCAATTAAAAGAAGCCCAAGAGTATTTAAGAGAAGCCCAAGAGTCTTAAATAAATTAAATACAAAAGAAATAAAGCCCACAAAGCACATCTCTCAAGTATGGAATTAATGGTCTATATTATTTTGAGAGATCATTTGGCTTTGAGGGTTGCTTGGGGCCTAAGCCAAATCCTATGGTTGTGAGGGTTACTTGGGGGTTAAGACAAATCCAAGGGTTATGAGAGATTCTTGTTATCTATAAATAGAGGGGTAGAGTGAGCGTTTGGAGTGTGAAATATTTTGTAATAACTCTTTTTGGAGAGGAGGGTTACTCTTAATTGAGAAGACCTTCCAAATTTATAACTTTTAGTTGTAATTAATAAAAAATATTTTACCCTTCATATTTTTTTCTTCTCTTTGTCGAGGATGAAAAGAGGATGAAGATGAAGATAAGATGAAGATGAGGGTTTGCCTTTTATTCCTTTTTTCTTTTCTTATAATATTTTCTTTTTTCTTGCTTATTTTAATGCTTTGTAGTGTAGATTTACTTTCATGTCATTAATTTCATGTCTTTACTTTCATGTATTTACTTTCTTGTCTTTACTTCCTCAGATTTATTTCTTGCATTTACTTTGTAGCTTAGATTTTATTTTCTTGCACTATTCACCTTGAGGCTAGAACCCTCTTGGGATTAGTTTTATTTTATTTTATTTTTAATTCACCTTGAGGCTAGAACCCTCTAAGGAATCACCCTCTTCTAAGATGTGCAACTAATACTTGTGGGAATTCTAGAAATTGCATGAAACTAAGCTTCTTTCATAATTTGTGAATCATTCTCTTATGCTTAAAATGATCACGTTTAGGATAATCAACTAGAGAACTAATTGGTAGAAGAAGAATTTGATATTCTATGCTTATCTTGAGTGGTTTGATACGTTATGCTTACAATTCTAGAATTACTATCAAGTTATTATTCTTTTCATGAGTATTAATTTTACTTGGATGATAAATTGATAGGTTATGCCTTCCTTGAGCGGTTTGATAGTCTATACTTAATAAATCTAAAGTAGAATGTGATAAAAGAGAATGGTTCATATTTTAAGTGAGATTAGCTAGTGGATTCAATTCTAGATTCCTCATATCTTTAATTGAATCCTCATTCTTTACTTTCTTGATTTTCCTCTTTATTCTTGATTTTCATTTGTTTATTTTATTTTTCTTCCATTTATTCATCATTCTTTCTCCTCTCTCAATCTTGTTTTGATTTTATTTGCACATATTCACAAACACTCTCTTAATCTCTCCACAATCCATCACAATTCTTCTATCACACTCCTAATTGTCACACACACAACATGAGAACCAATCTTGATTAACTTTTACAACACCTTCCTTGTGGGATCGATAACTTTTTATACTATAACTTGATGGTTGTATACTTGTAACTTAGGTTCATACATGTTTAATACCTATCAAGTTTTTACGCCACGAATCGAACCGGGTCACCCGCTGACAAAGGAATACTCACCACTGATGCATCTTAATTTGGTTTTATCCGAAAAAGCCATCCATAAATGATATTCTCTCAAATCCACACGTATTGTCAACCATGACATCCATGATAGGGAGAGGAAACTCGTCTTTTGGAAAAACGAGATTAAGATCCCTGAAGTCAATACAGATCCAGATTTTACCATTCTTTTTTGTTACCACAACGATTTTGGCCAGCCAATCCGGATGTTGCTCTTCACGGAAGAATTCGCACTCAATGAGTTTGCGGAGTTCTTTCTTGATCTGTTCCATCAACTTGGGATGGAAGTGTCATTGTTGTTGCTTGACCGGCTTAATGTTAGGGTCAATGTTAAGGCGATGTATGGCCACATCAGGATCCCAGGCACGTCTTCATAACTCTAGGCGAAGACGTCAATGTACTCTCGAAGGAGAGCTATGAGTTCTTCTTTCTCAGTGGGTGATAAACTCTCGCTGGTGAAGATGGGTTTGGGATTGACTTCATCAGCTATGTTGACTTGGATCACTTTATCTTCGGCGGGTGGTTCGCTGATTTCAAAGCGTGACTCCTATTGTGCTCCAAGATGTTTCGTC
Source organism: Asparagus setaceus (assembly GCA_012295165.1). Lineage (NCBI taxonomy): Eukaryota > Viridiplantae > Streptophyta > Magnoliopsida > Asparagales > Asparagaceae > Asparagus > Asparagus setaceus. The sequence goes on from CM022708.1 coordinate 4,061,890, forward strand.
CACAGATCTTCCTCAGGATTTTCAAATACTTCAGATTCATCAAAATTCATGGTTAAACTATACAAAACCATGTTAACTATGAATTCACCGAATATGGCTCCAATGCTGACGTTAGCATCCCAGCTAGACGTGTCTGAAGAGTCACTAAAGAAATCCTCAGACACAGACCTAGTTTGCGAGTCAGCCTCTAGGGAGATATACCTGAGTCCAAGTTTAGTTTTATTAAAATAATCAATGGCCTCTCCTTCTGGTATGAAGGGGATTAGAGAAACTCTCGGTCCTTGATTGGAGTTTAATCCTTGCTTTAGGGTGAAGTCGTACCCCATTTTTGCCATTATATGCGAAGACTGCTGGCTATAATGAGAAAACTCATTCGACTTCATCGTCTGAGTTTAAAAAATACGGTCGTGGCTTGACCTTCCCAAAAATAATAGGGTTTTGGGCGTCTTCTTTAGCTTGAACCATAAAGGTAGCGTCTTCTGAGCCATCTAGTTATTGATGAGTCAAATAAGACTCATTCACAGGCATGTACAAAGTTGAGTCTAAAGCTAGCCTAAACAATAAAGCCTTGACTCTTGAGCTTTCATACTCAGAGTCTAAAGAATAGTCATAAGCAAACTCAACTTTATCATTAAAGACCTAGTCGTCCTGATTTTTGGCTGACTGGGTAGTACATGGTTCTTCAAGGATAATTACAAGTGGCTCCATCTCCCAGATTGGATCCTCATTTTGATCCGGTTCATTGTCTGCTTTATTACAGCTATCCTTATCATCAGGAAGAGCAATCTCAATTGTATGTTTATCATCATACAAGAGAGAGTCCGTAAAGTAATTCTCCACCCCCTTAAAGGGATGCTTTTCAGCATCAACCTTCTGTAAAACCCCATACTCATCGATGTACTTAAAGCATTAATGAAGCGTCGATGGGACTATCATGTTGGAATGGATCCAAGGTCGTCCAAAGAGCATGTTTTAAGGTGTTTCAACGTCGGTGATATAACAAGTCACTTCAGTCTTCAAGTCACCAATCTGACATTTGAGTCTATTTTTCTCGAGCGATCGGCTACTACTGGAGTTGAATCCGAAGATGGTAACAGTAGTTTTTGAAAGCTTGTAAAGGAAAATGCCCAAGAAGCTAAGGAGCCTTCAAGGGATTATGCTCAAGGCAGAACCTGGGTCGATGTGAATCCTCTTGACCTTCGCCGACCCTGCATACCCAGTATAATAAATGGGTCGGTTGTGATGATGGCCTTTGATGAGCATATCATCTGAAGTGAAGGTAATGAAAGGCGTCTGCCATTGGCATTGATAGCACTGCCTGCATTCTTCATCTTGGGGAGGCTCGGACATGTGGGGGAGAAACATCTCACTATCATCTAAGGCTTCTTTCAAAGCCTCTCTCGTATCCTTAGACAAACGTAGAAGTTCGAATAAGGTTATACAGGCCAGGATGTTGGCTAACTGGGCCATGATATCATACCGGAGTGGAGCCTTGGAGTCAAATGAAGGACATTGTAATGTTTTGTCGAATTGAGTCTCCTTTTGCTTGATCAGTTCGGGCTGCTTAGAGGGTCCCAGCTGATCATAATTCTTTAAATAATCTTTGTCGAATCTCATCCCCGTCATGACAATTTTCTCCTCCTCCAAATCTGTGAGTGAAGAGACTTGCAAAGATTTCTCTCCTATAATCGCAGAGATAACATTATAGGACTTCATCTTGATGTTCGATTTTGACTTCATCTTGCTTTGTTGATTTCATGGCCATGATTGACCACTTTCATTCTTGCAGCGGAAATGGGGATAACTCCATCTTGGGCCTAGATTTCCGGCATAGACCCAAATTGAAGAGTCACCATGTTAGCAATGACTTTCTTTTGTTCGGGTCGGAGCTTGAGGATTCCTGAGTCGATAAAAGTTTGTATCTTATCATTGAGGATATAACAGTTCTTTGTTGGGTGCCCTAATTTACAACGAAATCAAGATTTTCAACCCATTAAATAACCCTAATCATCTAAATGACCATCTAATTCCTCAAATTATTTTCAAAATTATGAAATTTGTACTCACCTTTTTCATCCACCAGCCAACAAAATTACCCTAATCACCTCTTGCCTCAATGTAGATGGAAGAGATCAAGGCTTGGAGGTACCCATCTTCATGCTCAAAGTGATCCTCTACAAGTTGGGGAAGATCATCCTCTCCCTCACAAGAATAGAGAAAGAGAGAGAAATAAGTGAATTGGGGGAAAGAAATTTGGTGTTTTTTTTCCTTAACCGTTTACATAATTCCGCTAACTCCACCATGTAAGCCCACTAATTCCACGTTGGCGGCATGTGAGGAGTCACGTGAGCAATTTTACCTAATTTTGGGTCCAACCAAAAAGGCACATTTGTCGCCGTGGTCCAAAGAATATACCAATATGTCGTAGAAGAAAAAATTATACTAATGTGTCACTAAGGATCAACAAAATATACCAATCGGTAATTTTGCCAAGATAAAACACATGAAAAGATTATTACACGATACGACTTCAAAAATTTCTTACGTAGTAGAAAATACAAATCAAAATCGTATTGAATCACGATAATCACGAGTTGGTAGGGACTAACAAGTTGTGGAGCTCAAATAATACATATAATCACCACGAGGGCTTTTATGAAAATACAAACAATGAAAAAATAGGTCTTTTTCAAGAAGACTAAATATCACTTAAATACTTTGTAATTTTACTCATTTAGCATTTATATATCCTTATTTGTTTTCCACGAATTAATATACCCTAAGTCATGTTTTAAATGGGCACTTTCAGATCCACGGTTGTATTGATGTGAAAATTCTCACCGAATGTTCCAATGTGACACTCATATGCTAATTGATTTGGTGTCATATGAGAATATTTGGGTGAAATTTTTCACGTCTACACAATAGATGATAGAAAAGTATCAAACTTAGACAACTTAGGATGTATAGATGCTGCTGAAAATGAGTGAGAATATAAGTGCTAAGTGAGTGAAACTATAAGGTACTTAAGTGCTATTTAGCCTCTTGCATAACACAATTTCCAGGGGAAAATCCAATGAGAAAGACAAGGACAGTACACCAATCTACTACTTTAACTATGATAGCAAAACCAGGGGGATCTATAGTGTTTTTTAGGGCCCCGCTCATTTGACTGACACCTATCTCCACAGCAGCAACAATTTGAATTTCAAACCAGCTATGGGAAATTAGCTGTCCTCCCCCGGAGGAGGAAAAAAAAGACAAAAAAAAGTAGATCTCTCTCTTCTCTCTCTACAAAACTCTCCTCCCTGCCTTCCACTCACTCTCCTCCCTGCCTCTCCTCTCCTCTCCTCTCTGCTCCAACGAAGAAAATCTAGCAACTCCGACGGATCGTTGCCTCAACTCACTCGCCGCCTCCATCGAAACCCTCACCGAGACCCTAGCAACTCCGACGGTTCTTGCCGCCCTCAATTGGACCTCGCCACCATCGTTGCCTCAGCACACTCGCCACCCTCGATTGGACCTCGCTCAGCCCCAAATCTCAGTTTTTCCCTTGCCGAGAGCACACGTCCGGCCGCCAACTACTCCTCAGGTACCCATTTGATTAATTTTTTTTTATTTCTATTTTTAATCACAATTTCATCATGGTTGATGTTGAAGAGATTGGGATTTTGTTTTTTTATTTCTCTTCTCTCTCTACAACTCTCTCTCATCTCCTTTCCACCAGAGGAGAAAAAAAGGCAGATCTCTCTCTTCTCTCTCTACGAAACTCGATGAGTTCTAGCGGAGTTTCTAGGGTTTTGTTGATGGCGGCGGGGCAAAGGCGCTAGGTTTAGGGCTTGCCGATCGTATCAGAGGTAATTGTTAAGTTTAAATGCGGTATTTGGAATTTAGGGTTTTATGTTTCTTGATCCCCATTTTTCTAGGGTTTCATCTTGGTCCCCAATTTTCAAAATATTCTTAGGATTTTCATGGATTTGCAGTTAATGATACCCCCTCCAACGATTTGTTAAGGGGGAAAAACTGATTTGTTAATAAATTATGGGATTTTTAGATTTTGAAATTTTTACAAGTTCATTATTAAACAAATCGTTGGAGGGGTATCATTAACTGATTATTACAAGTTAATTTTTGAAAAGCTGATTATTAAACTGATTTGTTATAAAAGAAATGAGGAGAGGTTTCTCTCTCTCTCTCTCCCAATTACATCTCTCTCAACACACACTCTCTCCTCATATTCCATATCGATTCAAGAACTCTCCGCTTCCTTTAGGTCAGTTCGATCGACCCGACAAGATGAAAGCCATCGGGATGATATAATCGGCATCGAGCACAAGAGTCTTCTTCATGGTAATTTAGATTGAGTTAAGAAGTTACCCAAAATCTCACCCCTCTCTCTCCCTCTTTCTCCACAGTTTCTTCTTGCTCTCGCCTGATCTATCATGCATTTCTTCTCCATCATCTCTCATCCGCGATGATGGACCAAACCCTAAAATTAGGTAACTTTAGTCCTATCCCTAAAATTAATTTTTAGGGTTTTTTATGCTTCTTGATCATCTTTGACAATGGCATAATTTCTTTGTTAATGATACCCCCTCAGCGATTTGTTAAGGAAGAAAAGCGATTTGTTAATAAATTATCGAATTTTTCGATTTTGAAATTTTTACAAGTTCATTAATAAACATCAATGAGCTATTCCAAAATAACAATAATTTAGGATTTTCCTTTATAATTTTTTTCACCAGATCTCATCTGTAAAATCATTATCTTTTTGAGTGTGTTTAAATGCCTTAAAGTTCATCTTTGACAATGGCATAATTTGCAAATATTACTCATTGTTTGTTTCTTTGTTGAGGGTTATTAGGCTTAAAATAGATACATATGTAGTTATATTTCGTTCTTTGTTTAGAATCTTTTTCTTTGGGAGAGGAGAATGGATGTAGGGGTGACCAAGGAGCTTGAGGAATCATATAGAGTGTGAAGGGCGGCTTCAATCGTACCATTGCCACTCTCCTATAGTGATTGAGAAGTAAGAAGTTTTCCATTGTACTTCTATATGCTCTCAATATCAGGTATGTTTTTTATTTCTTTTTATCCACTCATTTATTTTTATTAAAATTTTTGATGAACTTTAAGAATTAAAATTGCCATGGTAAGGGCTACTAATCATGTTGGCGTCCAACAAAGTAGAAGCGGATAAAAGTCCGATGGCTTCCAAATATGGATTTTGGAAACATTTGGACTTTTATAATTACGATGAAATTCAATCTACAAAGCGCATATGAGAGTTAAAGTTGTAAGGTCGAATATCAAGTTTGATATTAACTAATATATAAATGTGCATTAATGATTTGATATTTTTAAACCATAATACTAGATTATATGCTAAGCCGCACTTTTTGTGTCAAATTTTTATGTGAATCAGTGAAATTTTATTTTAGGACGATTGTGACTTTATCTTGAAATTTGATTCTCGTGAAAAAGATTAGTTTGGTATTGATGGAATCTTTTTCTTTTGTTTCAGATGGAATCCTAATAAAAGAAGGAAGCCGAAGCCTCATTCTTCCAATCCAATGGTATAAAATACAAACCTCATAACTCTCTCTTTTTTTTCATGGTAAATCTCTTGCATCTAAGCACTTTGATAATTTAGGGCTTCAAGGTACCAAAGAAAAGTCAGGTGAGATACTAGAAAGAGTGATCTATGTATAAATTTTATAAAATGATGAATTTATAAGAAAGTTAAGGAGGTGGTGCAATATCTTTAGTATTGTTATTTGTAAAGCGTCTGAGTTTAATCTATGTTCAATGGTTAATATTCATATATTAGATTTGTGTGTACAACATGATTAATTATTTCTTGTGTGAATCATACAATCTATTGCTTGATTTTGAGTAGTCAGGTGTATTTTCTTTTTATATTTTGAAGTTCATGGAAACTATTGGTTCATATTACATTATAATCTATTGACATGTTCAAAAATTTTAAATAACATATTTTTAAAAGTGAATGTGATTATAATGTATTCTTATGATTTGATGTTACTCACGAATGTCACTTGAATGCTAAGCGTTACATCTAGAGTGCATTTTCTTTCTATTTATTGATTGTCTCCAATTATGAGTTTACAATTGCAACGTGGATCTAATCTATTAGACAGCTATGTCATATTTCTTAGGGTTTTGCTTAAATACCTAGAATCATTCTATTTTCTTAAATACCCGAATCATTCGATTTAGTTACTAATGTATGTGAGTTTTTACGTCCTTGAGCTTACTTCCAAGCAATCAAGGGCCTCGACAACGATGATCTCGCCACCAAGCTTACTTAGAGCTTAATTTCCACATATTGTTATTATTTTGAACAAACTCTAATTAGCTTCTTTATTACAAGATAATTTGCTACTTGAGTCGCCTCGGTTTGTAAAATAATTTGATAACATGCGGTGATGGAAAGATAAAGTTTTGGGAAGATCAAGGTGGAGAAAAGTCTGATTTGTCTCGCACCCATGTGAATAATGGGTAATTTCTAAGTTTTAGTGCATATTTCATTTTTGCTTGATTTTGGAATGAATGAAAGTGAATAATGTGTTAAAGTTTGAATTTTGGTACTAATCATTAATATTGAGGTACAAATAAAACTAAACAAAATAGTAAAGGTTCTTGAGAATAAAAAGAAAAATCCTCTTTATTTGTTTTCTTGACTTTTTGGTAATTTCTATTCTTTTGTCCATAAAATTTAGGAGATGCAAGTTTCATTTACAACAAAACCTTCTTAAAATTCAAATCAAAGAGAACTCTTCTAAACTTATAAAATTGTAGAAAATAAGTAGAGTTATTGAAAAGCTGTCATGGTATTGATGCTAAGGGAAAAAATCTAACTACTTTGTTAGCATCTAATCTACCTAAAATTTTGGTTATGTAAAATACTAGAAATATATAAGAAAAAATCACTCAGAATATGTCATGTGTGAAGAATTTGACAATTAAAAATAATTTTACCGGCTATTGTATATCATGTGATAAGCTTAGAGGGTTTTCTCGATTTATTAAATTTATATATGGGACTTTGTGCAAAATTCCTAAAGTTAAGGTGATCTGCGATCATCACTAAACCATAAAATGTACTCTACTATATGACATTGAGCTCGACTTCTTGCAACCCTCCAATGAATGACCGGAACACCATCAACTACAATTTGTGAACTCGATGGATTTATCCCTTCAACGACATAGGATGGTGCTCGGACATTAGGTGAGATTTTTATTCACAGTTGTCTTTGTAATTTGTTGTAATTTGATGAATTTTTCTTATAAATCGGTTGTACTCATTGCTCATCAACTTCAACCGCACAAGTTAATGATTACTTTAATTTGTAGTGTACTATGAATAATCCAAAGTGTTTACTAAATTTAATGGATTATATTTGTTTTCAAACTTTACATTCTTGGCAAATAGGTGGATTATGATGTTGTGAAAATGATCAAATAGGACATGACTGTAGATTAATGGAGTTGGTTCTGTGTTAATAAATGGACTTGGAAATTTGTGAATTCATAAGGTGTAAAGTTGTCTTTACTTGGTCAAACTTTATGGATTCTATTATGATATTTCAATAGAATGGTATATAACTTATGCTTAATTACATAATGCTGTGATATATAGGTCAATTCCTTCTATAGGATTCTATTATAATATTTTCAATAGAATTCGTATCACTTATGTTGTATGATTTATCAATATTTTTATATACCACAAATATTTTGGTTAATCCACCTTTTGCTTAGTCTAAATTATACATGTTCAATTTTATAGTTAAGTACATTGCATATTGGTAGATTAGCATAGAATCTGAACAAATAATGAGTTGTGTTGCAATATAATCTATCAATAAGAAGTTAGCAGCTTGCCTAAAGATGTTTGACCCGTGCTTTGCACGGGCAAAATACTAGTATAAAGAAACCAAACAACATTCATAAAGATACCGTCACCCATGCCGGTGAACTGACAGCCGGTCAAATTATGGAGTATATATAGCGACCTACACACGTGGCATCCAACCACCTTCTTCATGCACACGAGGGAAGGAAATGGCGATGAAAGGGGAAAGTGGATGGCCTGCATCCACAACATATGGGAGCCCCAAGGCTTGCCGACGCCCCACCACCAGCACGCAATAAAAGTGCCTTTAGAGATTAAAGAAGAGGGACTTTATTTATGTATTTATTCATTGTTACCCTAAACCTTTAGTTTAATTGGATTAATTGCATATGCACAATTTTCATCCTTATTAACCTTAAAATACTCCTGTGCAGTACACTGGCGAAGCCACGTAGTGTTTAGAGTTGTCTTCATACATATTTTTGTTATTTTTACTTGTATTTTACTATTTCGGACACCACTAGAATTAAGGTATGACACCACTAAAAGAGATAAAGTTGTAAAATTATCAATGTAGATTGTAAATACGCCTATGACAAATTATAAAGAGACACCACTAGGACAAAACCCTGGCCCAGTTCGTCACTGCTCCCGTGATCTTCATACCAAGTTAGTTTTTCATTATATTATTTCAGTTCTCTCTTCTAGCTCAGGGTGAACATTAATATGTTTTGATCGATTAAATGGACCAAACCGATCGAATTTCAATGCTTTGGTTTTAAAATATGTTTGGTTCTAGTTTGGTTTGTGAAAAAAATTCAACCCGAACCAACTGCTCTCTTTATTATTTAAAATCATCACTCAATTTTCTTTCTGTTTATCCACGGATCATTTTATTCTCTTACCCATGGGCGGATCCACTCAACACCACTTCCTAATGAGTTATTATGAGTTACATAGTTTTGTGCCTTGATTCTACTCATGACCATATAAGCAAATAGACCTAAAACAAATAAAATTGCTTTGCTTCACATTCAACCCCAGCAATAGATAAATGAACATGTGACCTACTTAAGATATATCCTAGTTTAACTAGGTGAAAGGTTACAAGTAGTTTTTGAATAATATAAAGAGGGTACATGTTCTATGTGTTTGCTTTTGTTCTAATATTTTTGCAGTGTGTACGCACTCATCTGATCAAGGTTTAGCGCCGTTGCCGGGAAAGGCGCTTGTGTGACGCCCCTGATTTCAACAAGGCTGCAGTCCAAGGTGAAACCAAGGATGTCAAACCTGCCATGCACCCACACAGTGCAATAACATGTTTCACAAATCACAGTAATATCCTCTAGTGGAGTCAAAAGAAGTGTAGGTACAAAACAAGCAAATTAAAGAAAATAAATACAATAGACATGATGAAGAAAGATATCTCATAAATGAAATCATGTCTCAACTTATTAAACTGAGATATAACAGATCTCTAAAATAAATGTTAAATATCTCGATATGAGTCAACTGAAAATGTAACTAAGGCTTACTGCCTTTACAATATGAAAACAAAACTCTCTAATGTCTGAATGAAAATACAAAACTACAGTGGAGCCTCAAATGGTAAAATCATGTGACGGCGACTATGCTAGAACTCCGTCATCCTACGTCTCTCCGAAACTTTGAGTCACTCGAAAAAAATTTAAAATAAAAAGAACAACAACAAGAGCGTCAGAGCGCTATAGCAAGATCACCTCCATCCGCCCCCAGGAGAAAGGCTGCTAGATGGAGTGCAGGCTCTATCTATTAAGCATAGTCTACCTAGACCATTTTCCACCGTATCTAATGGAATTAATATTTAGACACCTACAATACGAGACGTAGTATGTCGAGCGAAATAATCTAAATAAGGAAACCTCATGTATATACCATATGTCCCGAATCGTAAATATCTAAACATTAATACCGAACTAAAGATAAATAATCTAAATAAAATCAACAATTAGAAATCCACAACACGAGACCGGTACGTCGAGCGAAATAATCCAAACAAGGAAACCCTCATGTATATACCATATGTCTCAAATTGTGAATAGCTAATCATTGATCCCAACCTAAGAAATAAAGAAAAGCAGTAAAAGAAAGTAAAGATATCAACATATCGTATTCATAATATCTTCCACTGTCACTGGGGAGATAGAATGAATACCGGCACAAATCCCGTGTGCTTTCAAATGCAAAGTACTCTGGGTCATATATTTCAACAGTGAGTTAAAAACATAACTGACATCCACCAACGACGCAAGCTATCATTTAACTATCTCGATGCAACTCCATGCAAGATTCTAATACTTAATCTTATCATGTGCAACGGACTACCCTATAGGTATCCTCGACGCTGTGTGGCTCATTAGTCTCATCGTGATCTCGGTCGTAACATGAGTGCGGGGCGGCCTACCATATAGGTATCCTAGAAGTCGGCTCACAAGCCTCATCGCACCCTCGATGCGGACGGACTGCTAGATAAAGCATCCAAAGTCGACTCAATGGCACATGCGTATGGAATATCGACGACTACCTCATGTAGTCTTGGCCGAGCTCATCAACGATATCCAAACATGTGTGTAAAGTATGTACTAAACTCTTTGTCAAAGTAATCGGGTTAAAATCCACCATAATTCCTTCAAGATACCCATATATGTGCTACTACACCATTCATGAAATTAGCATAAAGAAGTCGCGGCTTAAACCCGCAAACATATATTAATCGTATGCAAAATACAAATTTAGGCATGACCTTGGTAATTGACTACTAGGCTTAGTAATCGACTACACCGAGTCCATCGGACTCGTAATAACATATATCAGTATCGGTAGTCGACTATTAAGAATATTAGTCGATTACTCGCAAACACATAATTTCAAGTATACTCAATCAGACGAGTAGCCGCTACTAAACTTAGTAGTCGACTACCTGTCCAAGACATGTATTCATTCGTGCACAAGCGATGCTTATGATAATTGTACATATCATGATGTTAAAATAAGGTTTTATACTTGGCATATGCAACATGAATTATCTGAATCATTAAATTAAATTATTATATCTTCCAAATTAGGATTTAATATCCTAATAAAATAATTTCTTCAATTTTCTCATATGTAAACAAAGTGACTATCAACACATGATAAAAACTACGCGTGAACAGAGATAAAATTTATTTAAACATATTTATCTTACTTAGATATCACAAACCTAGGGTTTAAGCATGATTAATTAACATGAAAACTCAAAGAAACCTTCACGTAATATATCAATTATTTTAAATCAGCATATCTGCAGTTTTCTGCAGAACACATCGTTAGTAAATTGAGTATATATTTTTCTAGACAAACTCTTTTAAGAATAGTTTTCTGTTTTGGAAACTATAGCCATATAGCTATTATTTGGTACTGGTTTGGTTCAATTTGAAGTTTATTTGTTATCTCAAATTTCCAGTTAAACATTATACATGTGCAACAGTTTTCTGCAGGATATATCATTAGTAAATTGAGTATATCTTTCTCTATACAAACTATTTTTTGAATGTCTTTCTGTTCTAGAAACTAGATTCACATAGCTTTCATTTGACACTGATTTGGTTAAATTTAGAATTTATTTTCTATTTCAAAATCTCAGTTAAATATTATATAAGTGCAACAGTTTTCTGCAGAAAATATATATCACAACCTTAGGTTTTTGCATGGTTAGTTTACAAGAAGAACTCAAATAATCAAATAAACTAGGATTTTCACATGGTAAATCAAAATTTATATTAACCTAATGATCATGATTATATTTTTAATGTAAACATCAAGGAAAAATATTAGATCTAACAATTGTTTACAGTCTAACATCAAAAATCTAGTCTTTTAATACTCGGTTAAGATTTAGACATGTAAACGCAAATTAAACATCTAAACTAGTTATTTAACTATGGGGATGAGTTTGGATGCAAGTGATCTTGCCTTATCATGTGTGCAAGCCTCTGAAACTAATAGAAAGCAATCCAAAAGTGTAAACAACCCGTTTTCCCTTGTCACACGTCGATGATCTCGCCCTCGTGTCGATATTTTACTTCACAAAGCTCTCAAAACTCATAAGAAAAAGATCTAGGGTTTTTGAGGGGAGAGGGTGGCTGCTAGGGTTCATAGATATGATAAAAGAGAGTAAATTTTCGTGAAAACACCGGTATTTATAGAGGTAAACCCGAAACAAACCTGTTTGACCCGAACCAGGAAACCTAGTCTGACTAGGAAAAAGACCTTCGGTATTTTGGCTATAACTTTCTCATATGACCTCAGAATGAGGTGATCTAAGACTTGTTGGAAAGCTGTTGAAGATACCTACAATGTTGGTCCTTTAAGTTTTTTCCGATTCTAACTGTATCAGTATGTAAAATCTATAAACTCTTAACTAGTCATTATTTTCAGATTTCTCTTAGTGCATGATTTGTGCATTTGCACTCATATATACACATATATATATATATTAAATTGATCTCAAATCAATTTCTAGCATACTCAAATATTAATAAAATATATTTATCACTATATAACTCATTTATTATTATTTATCATAAAATATTCAAATTTTCGGATTTTACACTTGTAATTAGGATTTTTCTATTGTGGTTCTTTGATCTGTGTGTTTCATTGTGAAGGACTAAACTAGAAGATTGAAGAATAAAGAAGAATATTTGCTTGAAAAGATAGGTCCTCTTTCTAGTATTTTCAATTCTGCCCTCTAGTTAGGCTTTTCACATTAGAGACAATTAGGAGCCAAAAAAAATTTCTCTTATCGACCCTAATAAAGTTCACCCTCCACTTGAATAACTACTAACAATATAATAAATCCAAACAAGAGCTCTCTTTCTCACATTTATTTGATTGTTGACCCTAATTAAAAAATATTTGTTCTTTTTGCATTTTTTTATAGTTCGTTTAATTCTTAGGATTGCATTACGTATAGTTAGTAGGAATTTACCAAAGTAATTTGAATATTTTGATTTGAGCACTCACTTGAAAATACTCTAAAGGGCAAAAACCCCCCTAATCAAGATGAGGTGAGGGATTTCATCACCCTTTCCTTAGTCCACAAATCACTAATTCTTCACTACACAAATCGAAGCCTTCTAAAACTCATGAGACGTTGGCCCCTAAGGACTCGAGCTCATTAATGAATAATAAATCCTTAAGTGAGCCAGTTTAAATTTACTTGAATCTGTTAGTATCTAAGGCAAGATTTAAGGGTTGCGTAAAGTGCTCTGCAATGAAAAAGGTACTTAATTGATCATTGACCTTCCTCTAGTACTATCCTTACCTGGCTAACTGACCAAGTAAACTTCAATCTTTTTACTCAAAGAGTTTTTGGTTAGGAGCTGGTCTAGTTAGGTCTAGACTTAACCCTAGAATTAAGGGTGATTGTTTCAAGTGGTTGCTCTTGATTTGTTTAGTTGGTTTTTCTTTTATCTTTCTTCTTTTCTCTCACTCATCTTTTAGGTCTTTTAGTTTTCCTTTATAAAATTAATTAACTTTTATTTTTCTAGATATTTTTACCTAATTTTCTTTTTAGATAAAAAAATCTAAAAAGAATTTGCTTTGGTGTATGCAAATTTGGATTAGAGACAATACCAATTGCTTAATCTGTGTTGAATTAATTTTTAAGACTAAAAAAAGGGCAAATCCTAATTCACCCATTCTTCAAGACATATATTATCCCACTAGAACTGCAATCACGTCTTGCATTAGGCTACCTGATGCTAATGGAGTTGATTTTGAGCTTAGACCTCACTTCATAGCTTGTGATGACTCTTGATTGCGAGGTCATCGACATAGCACTCCATTGTCTTGTGCAAATGCTCACAAAAAATCATGTTCATCGCACGTTGATAGGTTGCTCCAGTATTTTTTAAACCAAAAGGCATTACTGTATAACAGAATACCCCCAAGGGTGTCATGAAAGCTGTATGTTTCTGATTGATCATCACATTTTATTGCACTTTTATACCCTAATTATCTATTTTATTTAAATAAATATATCTGCTAATAATATTTTTTTATCTTAATTTACAGGTAATATAGAATTATTGAATAAGAGCTCAAATGAAGATTATTTCAAGCCCAAAAGATCTCTAATAAAGCCCAGTATGTCTAAATCCAAAGCCCACGACTAAGTTTAGAAGCAAAATCTCAGCACTCATCACTTTTTTGGTCAGAATTATTAATAACTTGGCCTGCAATTGAGAATCAAATCAAATATGAAAAAAATAAAGTCAAATTCATGCTCAGGATGGTCAACCGCAAAGAAAAGAGGATATCTCCCAATCCGGAAAGTAGAATTCAACATATTATATATGAAAATCACCTATCTCGACGAGACGGAGCCATTCAAATTATCAGATTCTAAAAATTTCATTAGCAGCAGTAGGTTATAATAGAAATCCGAATTTAATTGATATATATTCAATTATTTGAAGGCCAAGCTAAATTCTAAGAAGCCCAAGAGCATTTAAAAGAAACCCAAGAGTATTTAAGAGAAGCCAAAGAGTCTTAAATGAATTAAATACAATAGAAATAAAACTCACAAAGATCATCTCTCAAGTATGGAATCAATGGTCTAGATTATTTTGAGAGATCCTTTGGCTTTGAGGGCTGCTTGGGGCCTAAGCCAAATCCTATGATTGTGAGGGTTACTTGGGGGCCAAGACAAATTTAAGGGTTGTGAGAGATTCTTGTTATCTATAAATAGAGGGTTAGAGTGAGCGCTTGGAGTGTGAAATATTTTGTAATAACTCCTATTGGAGAGGAGGGTTACTCTTAATTGAGAAGACCTTCCAAATTTATAACTTTTAGTTGCAATTAATAAAAAAATATTTTCACCCCTTCATATTTTTTTTCTTCTCTTTGTCCAAGGATGAAAAGAGGATGAAGATGAAGATGAGGGTTTGCCTTTTATTCCTTTTTTCTTTTCTTGTAATATTTTCTTTTTTCTTGCTTATTTTAATGCTTTGTAGTGTAGATTTACTTTCATGTCATTAATTTCATGTCTTTACTTTCATGTATTTACTTTCTTGTCTTTACTTTCTTGCATTTATTTCTTGTATTTATTTTGAAGCTTAGATTTTATTTTCTTACACTATTCACCTTGAGGCTAGAACCCTCTTGGAATTAGTTTTTATTTTGTTTATTTTCTTTTTTTAATTTACCTTGAGGCTAGAACCCTCTAGGGAATCACCCTCTTCTAAGATGTGGAACTAATACTTGTGGGAATTCTAGAAATTACATGAAACTAAGCTTTATATCTTTCATAATTTATGAATCATTCTCTTATGCTTAAAATGATCATGTTTAGGATAATCAACTAGAGAACTAATTGGTAGAAGAAGAATTTGATATTCTATGCTTATCTTGAGTGGTTTGATACGTTATGCTTATGAATTCTAGAATTACTATCTAGTTATTATTCTTTTCATGAGTATTAATTTTACTTGGATGATAATTTGATAGGTTATGCTTTCCTTGAGTGGTTTGATAGTCTATACTTAATAAATCTAAAGTAGAATGTGATAAAAGAGAATGGTTCATATTTTAAGTGAGATTAGCGAGTGGATTCAATTCTAGATTCCACATATCTTTAATTGAATCCCCATTCTTTACTTTCTTGATTTTCCTTTTATTCTTGATTTTCATTTGTTTGTTTTATTTTTCTTCCATTTATTCATCATTCTTTCTCCTCTCTCAATCTTGTTTTGATTTTATTTGCACATATTCACAAACACTCTCTTAATCTCTCCACAATCTATCACAATTCTTCTATCACACTCCTAATTGTCACACACACAACATGAGAACCAATCTTGATTAACTTTTATAACACCTTTCTTGTGGGATCGATAACTTTTTATACTATAACTTGATGGTTGTATACTTGTAACTTAGGTTCATACATGTTTAATACCTATCAAGTTTTTGGCGCCGCTGCCAGGAATCGAACCCGGGTCACCCGCGTGACAGGCGGGAATACTCACCACTGATGCATCTTAATTTGATTTTATTCGGAAAAGCCATCCATAAATGATATTCTCTCAAATCCACACGTATTGCCAACCATGACATCCATGATAGGGAGAGGGAACTCGTCTTTTGGAAAAACGAGATTAAGATCCCTAAAGTCAATATAGATCCAGATTTTACCATTCTTTTTTGTTACCACAATGATTTTGGCCACCCAATCCGGATGTTGCTCTTCACGGAAGAATTCGCACTCAATGAGTTTGCGGAGTTCTTTCTCGATCTGTTCCATCAACTTGGGATGGAAGTGTCATTGTTGTTGCTTGACCGGCTTAATGTTAGGGTCAATGTTAAGGCGATGTATGGCCACATCAGAATCCCCGGTGTTCGCGGTAAAAGTAGACTTGTTATTCATTGCTCGTTTGAACTTGTTTACAGCTTCGTTGGCCTACAACAAAATTCAAAACAAAAGAAATGCCTTTTTATTTTAGGCGTACAATGAAAACAAAAATTACAACTTCTTCCTTTTGTGAACAAACACGAGGATCTCTATTTTACGGGATCCTCGCTTGCGTGGGTTCTTTGCCTGTGCCGGGGACTTTTTATTCGTCCGTGGACCACCGCGCAATTCCGATCCAGGTGGAAACCCGGGTTCTGGAACTACAGACGTGAAGGGGCTCGTTTCCGCGAAGAAGCGACGCTTTGAGGATCACACTCACGAAGGAGAGGATCGCCTTCGGGGATCGCACTCACGAAGGAGAGGATCACGGAGCGGGTGAGATCTACTAGGAGAAATCACAGCGCTGATCTGTAGCCGACCGAGTTAAACACCTCGCGGTTTGTAGATCGGCGTGCTTTCGCCGGTGCTTTCGGGCCGTGTGTCGGCGGCTCGTGGATCTCGCGAGGGCTCTCTCAAGAATATCAGAAAATCCAATCTCCAAAAATCCAGCCTTAATCCGAAGCCCCTCAAAATGAGCACCCCCACTATTTATAGGAAAACAAGAAAGGGGTATGCTCGACAGTAGGACGGGTCAATAAAGCGGCGAACACCATTTGGTGTCCGGGCTATGGCCGACACCAATGGTGTCCGCCAAGCCCGACACCTTTGGTGTCGGGTCATGGCGGACACCTTTGGTGTCGGCCAAGCCCGACACCTTTGGTGTCGGGTCATGGCCGACACCTTTGGTGTCGGCCAAGCCCGACACCATTTGGTGTCCGGGCTATGGCGACACAAATGGTGTCCGCCAAGCCGGACACTTCGGTGTCCGAGTTCTCGGCCGGTCATTGTTTTGCCCAAGTTCGATTGTTTTCGGACTTTTCGCGGCGTTCGTTCGCTCTTGTCATCGTCGTTCTAAGTCCGTGCTTGGTTCACTTGATCGGTTTAATCCCGTCAACGGTTTAAGCGACGATCGGTCGATGTTCAAATCCGATCTCGTTGACGTTCGAATCCGATTGATCTCTGCTGAAGCTTCGCTTGTTGGTTTCATTCCATAACCGCGTAGCCTCGTAGATTCGCACGCCTTGCTAACCCACTTCACGCGTTCGCGGACCCGCTTTACGCATTTGCGACATAGTTAATCGTCGGCGTTTGTCTGATGGGTTGTTGGTTGTTAACCCACCGTCCACGAGTTTCGTTCGAGATGCCGATAAGCAATTTTAACGCCACAGATACCCCTCCAAAGCGTCTCGGTCTCGATTCTTGATGAGTGCAGGATGCTTTGGACATGATGAAACCCTTCACCCTTCAATCGGTGTGATGGGACTTGTGAATGACCTTGGCGTTCGATCTCTCCACTCCTTTCAGTCTTTCCAGTGCTTTGTAGGATTGCTGAAGGTATTACGGTACTGCATTTTTTGTCTGACCGTTGTCGAGATCTTGACCGAAATCGGTAGATAAATTTCTTTTGAGATTGGCTCGATATTTGATTCCTCCAATTCTCGGGTTCTCCGGTGCTTTGTAGGATACCTGGGGGTGTTGCGGTGCTGCATTTATTGCTTGACCGTTGTTGGAATTTCGAACTGTAGCTAATTGAGTTCATTTGCTGTTGACTCGTGTCGGTGGATTGTCGTCCAATTGACCATCGAGATCCTTCCATTGATCGGGAATTCTTGATGGATCCAACCATTGATCGGTGAATCCTTCGTTAACGACGTTGGTTGGAAACTCTTTGTATTACTTCGTTGAAGTGTGTTCATCCACGGTGGGAGGTATTCTTCCCAATTGTTGATTGGTAGGCCCCTCGGCGGCATGAATAAACGCGATACGATGGGGGAATTCTTTCAAGGTAGAACGCGTTGTTCGGCGCCCATATAAGCCTCGTCAGAATTCATCAACTTTTCCCATAGCGGGAGGAAATTGAAGATTATCGAGTTATCCTTAAGAACATGGTAATATTCTCCAGGAACTTCTCGTTAAATTGGGAAACAGTTTATACTCATAATCCTAGTTAGAGTAGGATTAGGCGACGCGTTGATTGGCGTCGACGCAATTCGTGCGATCGAGTTATCCCTAAGAATATTTCTTGTGAAAATATTCTTCCGGGAACTTCTCGACAAATTAGGAAACAGTTTATACTCGTAATCCTAGTTGGAGTAGGATTAGGCGACGCGTTGAATGGCGCCGATGCAATCCGTACAATCGAGTTATCCCTGAGAATATTTTTTGTGAAAATATTCTTCCGGGAACTTCTCGATAAATTAGGAAACAGTTTATACTCGTAATCCTAGTTGGAGTAGGATTGGGCGACGCGTTTGATTGGCGTCGATGGGCCTTCGCAAGGTGTTATTCTGCGGAATAAATCTTCAGAATCTTTCCAAATATAGCGGAGGGGGTAGGAGCCAATCAACGGACTGATTTGGCACTTATTTTGACATCCGGATAAGGTTCCAATTAGGACTCCTAATTAGGGGCTGATTAGAGTTCTAATTAGAATTGGTTTGGGCCCATTAGGAGTTGTTATAAATACCCATACCCCTCCTATTCTTCTGACCTAGGCCCTGTGCTCTCTCTCTCTCTTGTTTTCATCTCGCTTCGCCTTATCTTCCTCGATCAACAAGGTATGCACACGAGAGTTTTACAAGATCTTTTCATCTTTTCCTCTCTCTCTTTTTTCTTCTTTTTGTTGTTGGTGTATGCATGCACGGGAGAGGATATCGACCTGTATGCCGGCGGACGCGAGCGGCGCCGGCGGACGCTAACGCCAGCGCCGCTCGGTGGCGACCGAAGCTCGGCGCTGACGCTGTCGCTGCCGAAGCGCCTGTCATTGGCGCCGTCGCGGACCGAAGCTGCCGGGTCGCTGACCGAAGGCCGTCGGCTGGCGCTTGCCGGCGACCGAAGGCTCGTCATTGGCGCTCGGTCGCCGGAAGGGCTTTGGTGCCGGGTCGCTTCGCAGAGCAGCCGACTACGCCGTCCGTTGTGCCCTGGCCGCCAATGAGCCGCGACCGACCAAACGGAGCTCCTCGCTTATAATTTCGCTAATCTTTTAGCCATGTATTTGATTTTTCGTCGTGTTTTGCGGCTTTCGATGTCATCGGAAGATCACGCACGCCCAGGAGCCGACCGCCTACTCCGCCTCGCGGATGACGCGCCACCATCATTCGCTGGTGAGGTTTTCATGTTAAATTGCTCATTCACAACTTGTATTTGTAAATTGCACGGCCTTGATTCCTCCTTCGTGGGGAACGACGCCCATATAGCCTCGATTTCTCCTTCGTGAGAATCGACGCTCGCACAGCCTTGATTCCTCCTTCGTGGGGAACGACGCCCATATAGCCTCGATTTCTCCTTCGTGAAAATCGACGCTCATATTTCGGCGGACGATGGGGAGCGATTTCATACTACGATTAGACGGATAGGATGCATCGTCATTTTATGTGACGGGGTATATTATCCAGTCAATCTGTAGTGTGTTCGGGATTGATCTTCCCATTATAATGCCGTGACTCTATCTCTCGAATCTCGTGAGATGAGTTCAACCTCTCTTATATATATATATGTTTGCTGGGTTCTAACTCATTCCTATTTCATATTTTTCAGTTGAGTATCCTCGCGCCCCTTCGATAGCTGACTTGACGCGTGGTGACCAATTCTCCTCCTCGATGACCCCACTATTCTTATTTCACTCAGACCGGATACGCCAGGAGGTGACCCAGTTGGTACTTGGGGAGGTCCTCGTGTTGAGGTCGCCGATGACCGACGCCACCGAGAAGATTATCGGGTTCTTTGGGCAAGACGGACTATTTATTTGAGACTCGCCGAGGACCCGGATAACGACTTTCATTGAGAGTGAGCAATGGCCGCACAAGGATGATGGTGGATTCTTATATCTCCCTTGGGTTCCTCGGCACCGTTGTTTAACTGAGTTACGTCATCAGGGCGTCGCACGGAAAATGTCGTGGTGCCTGACAGAGGAGCGTGACAGCATTCATTGCGGGTTTATCACCCATCAGTTGGTTCCTGGCTCACTCAGAGGTCGGGTTATTGATCGCACTCGGTATATTGGGACTGGATTCTCCCGCCGGACGCAGCATTTCATCATCTGGTCGATTTTGAAGAACCGCCTTGCCCTGTTGGGACGGGAGATGCCGGCATCTGGTCATAGATTCTTCGGCTGGGTTCATTCTGCAGATAAGCTTTGGTGGACTCGTCTGACTGGTCACGTTCTCGGCCGATGGGGCGAGGACCTTCGCGTTCGTGGTTTATATGCTGCAGTTCGTGCCACCATGTATGGGCTCCCGATCAGCACCAACCACTTCTTCGCTTTATCGGAGCTTTATGATCCTGATTCGAACACATTCTTAACCAGGCATGGCGAACTTGGATTGGCTTTGCACGAGATGCACCGGGTCTCGGGTTTACCTATGGGAAGGATGCTCTATCGTGAATATTTCCTTCGCCAAGAATTGGGTCGACCGAAGGCTACCGCCGACCGCTATGACACTCTGTGGGACCTCACGTGCCATTATCACATTGCTCTAGCACGAGAGCCGCCGAAAGAGGAAGTCGATTATAAGCCCGAAACAGCTCGCCAATTATTTGTTCAAACATCCGAGGACGATTCGATGAGCGATTTGTGAGTCGGCTCCTTCTACCCCTTCGGTTAATGCGTTGATCGAAAAGTCCGGCGCTAAGTCTTATACCGGTAGTACGTAGAATGGTTTTCCGCCAGGACCAAATTCTCGACCTTCTTATGGCATGCAAAACGCGATCCGCCGATGACTCTCTTAGCCGGCTTTTTCGCCATCCGTTAAAGAAATGTGTGATGCCGGTCACCTAGCGACGCTTTGCCGTTAGAGGTACTCTATCCCGCAGCTCACCGCTCATAAGAAGGAGCCGCTCTTCTTCCGATGATGGTGGCTAACATTCATCGGGACTTCACAATAGCCACGCTTTACTCGAGGGAAAACAAACCGCCGTGAGATTCCTCATGTCAAAGTGGAGCTGCCGTACACCTACTTGATGGCTTGGTTCGTCCTTCATCGACCGATATGATGACCGCTTGCATCCGTCCGCCCTTTTATCCAATCTTTGGAGAAATGTAAATGGCAAGGGCGGATTTTAGCGGCACGGCGTACCTGAAATCCACAAGGGTTGGGTCTTCGTAGGTGTTTTCCTCGGTTCTCCCACAAGACGGGAGGCCTTGATTGATGAGGAGAGGCACAAAATGAACCGGACTTTACTTGACGCTATCGCTTTTAATTGGTCGACCAACATCCGACCTGGTTATCTTATTTCGCGAGTGAGAAACGAGTGCTACATTGAGCCTTATTTCCTTCTCGCTGCCGGCCGCCTCGTTACGACCGCCTTTACGTTGGGAACCCGAACCGAGCTCCTGACTCAAATGGTTTGATCGATGGTGTCCGGCGTGGCGTGGAGTATAGCGGGTTGTACCGACGCTAAATTTAGCCTCCTGTGCACCGACGCTTGAGTCGACATATTTATCTGCGGTTGGCTTTTGGTCGCCAAATAACTCGCTCGCGGAAGGCCGAGGAGGCTTCCCGGCCGACACTCAGTCGCTCAGAGGCCGCCGAGCCCGAAGAAGCGCCGCCAGACTAATCGACAGTCTGATGGGGAAATTCATAGTTCCGTGGATCGATACTCATGAAGAGGACTCGGTACTCTCTCCTTTACTCTCATTATTCCTCCTATGATATCTTAGTCGACTCGATCTATCTTTTCGTGCATACCGAAAGAGATGCGTCCACCCTGCGATGGGGACAAACTCCGCAATGGAGTTCCTCTTAAACGAAAGAGACTTGTCCACGATCCGACTCGCCTTCTGACTATTAACTTGGATTCGACAAGCGAAGACTCACGGATAGGGTAATGTTCGCTAACCCATAACCTTCGCTTATCCGCCTTTTATGATTCTCACGATTTCCTCCTGTGCAGGAGAATTTGATGGGGATGCCAATTTTGATTTTCCCTTCCCTGACTTTGCCGCGTCCAGCTTCGTGGAGCAAGTACTCGGAGCTGTGGACGGAGAGCCCGAGAATACCAGCATAGGACCAGGATTGGGAAATCCCGGTTCGTCTAATATTGGTATTCTTCTACCCGTACATCACTTGCAAAGACATGAAATTTGTTTCCCTGCAGTTCTCATCTATACTTCACACTCTTATGCCAGCTTTTTCGATGGAGGAGTTCGAGGATTTGATGCGCGATTTACCCCGAGACGCTCCTCCTCCTGGCGATACTGAGCTTGAGTTAGGAATTCCTAGGGATATCGAGGCAGATTCCTTTGAAGGTAAAGCTCCCCTTCCTGATAATCATAGGACTATTCAATTTTAAATAGTTCGTCTATGATCGAAAATGTCTCCCATTTGATAACAGAGACTCGTCCTGGTGACATTGAGGCTGCTATTCCTCCAGAGTCAGCTTCCGCAACCGTTGATATGTCGGACGTGCAGGTTGAGATACCGATTGAGACTGTTGATGCGCCACCGACGCCGCCAAGCCACGGTTTCATTAGGGCAAGGAGCTGGCTCTACAGGTATGAACCCTTCCGCTGCCAATACTCATATTGAGTTTGTTTTGGGGTTTTAACCCTTTTCTTCCTTTTCGCAGGGTCTGTCACGACTCTTCCCGACTTAGTGAGAGCTTTGATGTCTGACGACGATCCATCTCGGCTTATTATCCGGGTGGAAATTGCTCGTTCTTTTCCTATTTGGCCATAGTGGTAGACACACTTCTCAAGCTTCTTCCGCCGCCGCCATTCCTTGATCCTAGGGTAACCACGATACGAGATGCGGGTTATCCGCACTGGCCTGCATTCATTGCCGATGATCTCGATCATTTGAGGTTAAGCTCAAAAGTCGCAAGACTTTGAGGCACCGGCCTCTCATATATAGAGTCGAGACGAGGCTCGCCAAAGCTTGCGATGCTCGCCATTACCGACTCGGTTCAGATGCAAGAAGACCGCGCTTTTGAGATCGCTGCCACCGGCTTCGTCTTCGTGGAGCATTTTCAATCTTGTGTCGCCGGAAGCGAGGATAGTAGAGCTCGAACAGAACTTCAAGCCGCAGGGAGAGCTTGATCATCTTGAAGTCGACAAAGGCCAACAAGGAGGAGACTCTTGCGCCATGTCCAGAAGCTTGAGTTTTCAAAGCGAAGCCGGTCAAGTCGAGGAGGAAACCGCAAAGACCCTTAATGGCAGCAGGAGACTTTCGTGGCCGAAGCCAGAGGAACTTCAACAAGCTTTCCTCAATAAAGTATTCGATGAAACAAAGAAATTTGCTATCACAAATTTGATGTTTAGAGAACTTGTAACTTCAGTCTTTTATCAATAAAACGTGTTTCTATCCTCTTTTGTGCTTTATTACGATTCTTTTATTTCGCCGTAAATAATTAACCGTAATAGTTATAGGATTTTGGCAAACCCTCACCGCCAACGGATTTGATTAGCCTTTACCAACTACCGCTTGAATTGGGCTAGCGCATGGATTATCCGACCGCTCAAGACGCGACGCTAGGCCGAAGAATGAAACTCTTCTAGACTTGTTGCTATGATATTGAATACATAGGCTTGGTACTCTTTACCGCAAGAGACCACCCTAACGCCAGATACACGTAGACTCATCCCTTCTTAGGCTTCGGGATGAAATACCCTGAATCGAACTCGTGTCTTCTTCACGGAGAAAGACTAAACCGCAACGCTGTGAGGCGCTGACTTTAGGGTTATTGGCCAACCCCACCTTCAACGGGTTTGATGAGCCTTTACCAACTACCGCTTGAGTTGGGCTAGCATGTAGATTATCTAAACCGCTCTACACACAACGTTGTGCTAAAAGAATGAAACTCTTAGACTTAATGCTACGATGTTGAATAATGACTTCGCCTTTTCATCGGAAGACTAACCCGCAACGCCAGATTACACGACTCATCCCTTCTTAGGCTTCGGGATGAAATACCCCAAGATGAACCTTGGTGTCTTCTTTGACCGAGGATGACCGAACCGCTTAAGATTGATTGAGGTGGGAAAGGAAGAATGTATTCTATTTCCTAATGTGGAGAGGAAGGAGGATCTTGTCTCCTATCTCCCAGAGGGACTGAACAAGAGAGGAAGGTTTTGTATCCTATCTCTTGCCGATGGAGAGGAAGGAGGATCTTGTCTCCTATCTCAGGGTGAAATGTGGGATGAACAAGAGAGGAAGGTTTTGTATCCTATCTCTTGCCGATGGAGAGGAAGGAGGATCTTGTCTCCTATCTCCGGGTGAAATGTGGGATGAACAAGAGAGGAAGGTTTTGTATCCTATCTCTTGCCGATGGAGAGGAAGGAGGATCTTGTCTCCTATCTCACCGAATTTGAAATAAGAGAGGAAGGTTTTGTATCCTATCTCTTATTTGATGGAGAGGAAGGAGGATCTTGTCTCCTATCTCCGGATATTGGAAAGGAAGGATTTTGTCCGCTTCAAAGGAAAGAGACTAAAATGGGATCTCCATTTTGAGACTCTTGAAAGATGAGACTAAGAGTGGGATCTCCACTCCGAGAATCTAAGACAAGAGAGGAAGAATGTATTCTATCTCTTGCTTCTGGAGAGGAAGAATGTATTCTATCTCCAGGTAAAATGTGGGAAAGGAAGAATGTATTCTATTTCCCGATGAGAAACTAAGAATGGGATCTCCACTCCGAGAATCTTGGAAGGGTACGGATAGCTTTCACTTTCGTAGGATTGCTAACCAGAATTTGAAAGTGGACCTCTCGTTCGTGGAGGGAATCGAGAGGGGATTTTGCTGGTGGTTGGACCAGGAAGATTTTTAGTGGGCCCACCGTCAATGAATTTGATTGGTGAGAGAATTTTGGAGGAAAACACAATAACTTAGGGTTATCCTCATGAAAATGAGTGAGATATTCTCTGAGGAACTTCCCATCAAAACGGGTTATCCTGAATGTATTAAGGATAATATTTTTTCAGAAACTTCCCGTTTATCGGCATTAATTGCCGGTCGCCATTCTCAGGTGATATATATATGCACCGCTTGAATAGATCTGGTCTATTATAAACGGTCCTTCCCATTTGTTCGAATTTACCTTTCTTTTGGAGTTGAGAATTATCGTCACGAAATGAGGACGCAGATCTCCTCCCAGTTGTTCTCGTCGAACTTTCTTGTTGAAAGCCCTCGACATTCTAGCTTGATAGAACTCAATGCATTGTTGAGCCTCCAGCGCTTCTCATCTAACATCTCAAGCTCTTCGAGACGCTTTTGATGTTGTTCTTCGTCGCCATCTCTCGGTAAGGGCGACGCAAGGACGAACTGATTTCCAACGGAGAATTGCTTCACACCGAAACCGTGAGTACCGGTAGCTCCCCGCTACGCACGCATCAGCAGCGATATGCCCAGAAAGCCCGAAGATCATCCCGCCTCGCTTGTTATTCTTCACAAGCTTCGACAAAATCTTGATGATCGTCTTGTTGAACGCCTAATCCATTTGTCAGCCGATTATAGGCCGCCGACGAGACATCTTGTATCTTGAATTTTTCGCAAAACCCGATGAAGGAATTGCCGATAAATTGGGGACCATTGTCATGCACGATCCGTTTGGGACACCATGTCGATAGATGACATGGTGTTTGATGAAACTTGACGACGGCATTTCGCTTTGACCTCCTTTAGTGGGATTGCTTCACCCACTTGGAGAAGTAGTCGCCGATCGCTAGAATAAAGCGATCTCCTTTAACCGACGGAGGAAAATGGGACCTACAACGCCCATTCCCCATGTCTCAATGGCCGATGTGGTCAAGGATGCAATCGCCTGAGGCCGATGTATAATTCATTTGACACGCCGGGCATTTCGAGCCGCATTCGACGCTGGCCATTAATCATTGTTGGCCGGCAACCCATTCTCCTAATTCGATCGTAGAGCTTGGGACCAGCCGGTGTGCACCACTTTCACCTTCGTGCTTCCCGAAGGACCTCTCCGCCTCTTTGTTTGAGAGGCACCGAGTAAAGACCATCGCACCTCGACGATATAACATCCGGGTCTCCGTCGTAGAAGAATCTTGGAGCTCTTCTCCGATTGACTCTCCCCACGCCTTCCGCGAATACCGCAAGACGTAGTCGATGATAGGAAAGCCAATCTGGCCAATTCTGGTTTGGGTTGCATGTACCTCTTTGGACACTATCCCTTTGTCTTCCCGTACCTCATTACATATTGGTACGAAGAGTTGATGAGTCCTGACCGTAACTAATTACTCGGTCTCGGAAGGTTGTGCTAACGACACAGCTAACGCCGCCAGTGCATCCGCGTGAGCGTTTTGGAGGCGTGGAATATATTCGATGAAGAACTCTTCGAACGAGTCTGCCATTTCGATTGCTACCTGATGATAAGGAATTAGATCCGATTTCTCGACTGTAGTCTCCGCGATCTGCCCGACTATCGGGCCAGAATCGCCAGATGCCTCGAGATATTGACCCCCAGCTCTTTGGCAAAACTAAGTCCAATAAGTAGCGATTGTATTCGCCACGCTATTGGAACAGGTTCGTGAGTGAATAAGCACGGGCATGACATGATTTCCTGGAAATCAAGACAACTCCGACTCAAATGAGATTTTAGAACATCCGGGGTACTTGCCACATTAGTAGCCCGAAGCTCCATCAAAATACAACGCCATATTTGTTGGTGCGACGTAGTGTTGACTTCTCGAACTTCATCCGAAGATCATCATATAGCTCAACCGCATCCGTTCCGGGCCGGCACCAAGAGATCACAAATCGCTTGTCCTTTGACCGACTGTTGTTTGAAATACAAGTCGATTGGGACAAGAGCAAGGCCCATTTCGCTAAACGCCAACTCATCGGAGGCCGGTCATAAATATTCGACCGGATTTACGCTAGAGATAACATAAATCGCCCGTCCTACTAAATAGTGTCGTTTTGAATCGCGAACACTAATGCAAGGCACCGCCGCACCATTGGGTATCGAGACTCAAAGACCACCAATGTTCGCCTGTAATACATCGTCTGCCGGGACCGCTGCCGCCGCCGCGCAGTAAGGCGCTTAACGAGTGATCCGTTGCCTTGACGTAGATCAGGAACGGTTTTCCCGACTGCGGTGCGACGAGAACAGGAGGTTTAGCGAGATACGATTTGATCTCTTCAAACGCCGACAAAGGCCGCCCCAAATAAACGATACTCTTCTTGTTTAACTTAGAAAATGGTTGGCACTTCCTGATAGGTTCGATATGAACCGTCGGATGTACGCCAATCGCCCTTGTAACCCCCTGAGTTCTCTTAGATTTCTCGGGGGTTGCAACTCTTGAATTGCCTTCACTTTGTCAGGATCGACGTGGATTCCTTTGTCGGTGACGACGAAGCCGAGGAACTTGCCACTGGACATCCCAAGGAAGGATTTGGCAGGGTTCATCTTTAGTTGATGAGTTCGCATGAGTTCGAATACGGTTCTAAGATCTTTAATGTGATCTCCTCTGTCACGGCTTTTTACGACTAAGTCGTCGACGTAGCATTCGACCGCTTTTCTCGAGATAACCGAAAATCTTAGTCATTGCTCACGATATGTGGCCAAGATTTTGAGGCCGAACGGCATGACCGTAGCAATATATACCGATAGGCGCTCAATGTCAGGTGCTTGGCATCATCGGGTTCATCTTGATTTGATTGTAACCCGAGAAACCATCCATGAACGACATTCTTTCAAATCCACACGTGTTGTCGACTATGACATCGCGATTGGAAGAGGAAAGTCATCTTTCGCAAGCAGCCGTTCAGTTCTCAGAGTCCATACGCATCCTAATCGAATCATTCTTCTTCATGACCGACTATATTCGCCACCCAACTGATGTTGAATTTCCTCGATGAATCCCGATTCTATGAGTTTCTTTACTTCCAACGCATTGCTTGCAATATTTGTGGACTAAACCGCCTTTGCGATTGCTTGACGGGTTTGACATCCACTTTGATGTTGAGGTGATGAGTCGCCACATTAGGGTCGAAGTCCCGCATGTCCTCATAGCTCCAAGCAAACACGCCGATGTATTCCCCGATTAGGGCAATCAGCTCTTCCTTCTCTTCGAGGGAAGACTATTACCGACGCTTATGAGCTTAGGACGCCTCGCCACCCATGTTAACTTGGACTATCTCGCCCTAGTGGGGGTTCTCTTTGTTCGACCTATCCCCAAACCGCTCGAGTTGATGGATCCATGGGTCTTCCCATGTTGGCATTTCTTCATCATTCTCCATAGTAGCGGATCGATCGAGCCATATTTGACATCAAAGCTTTGAAAGCTTCTCCGAGGCTAGTGTCAATCCCAAACCAAGAATCGACGAGTATCCGCTCTTCTTCATCGTAAATGGTCGCCGATCATCCACGCAGCATTCATCTTCGAGGAGGATTTATATCCCAATCCTCGCCTAAATGTGTAGTAGTTATCCGCTTCCCTTTGGGACATATGCCGCTTTAGGAGGGATTCGAGGACCTCGTCCAAACATAGACCTTCCCTCGTGTCAAGTCGCACTCCCACTTCTTCATGATACCTGTTTCGACTATATCTCGATGTGTGGAGGATAGGCCCATCGCTATCCTCATCTTCTTCTAAGAAGCGATTCGGGCTGCACCGTGATCTCCTTTTCCGTAAACCAAGTCCTTTTCAATACTCGATCTTTAAGGGATGACGAGTGTTGTCCCAAAGGAGTCTCGAATTGCTTTTGTATAAAGCAAGATGACCGAAGTTGGTAGATGCAACTCGATTGTTATATAAACCGCCATCGATCATTCAAAGACGAGGGTACTCTAAATCGCCATTTATTGCTTTATCGGCAATTTGCCAATTACAATGTTCATCCGACGATTCTTCATCGCCAAGATTGATTACAAGGTACAATGTTATTTAAAACAAATCCTCCGCTATAATCAAGCCCGCTTCGCATCGCCTTCTTCACCGCCGTCTGCCTTGGGCCGATGATTCGCTGACTCATTGCCGTAGAGGAGGGAATCGCGAAATAATTCTCCATCCCCTTAAACGGCCGTTTGTCCGCGACCACCGCCTTGACTCATTATTTGTGTCTACATACTTGAGACACCGATGAAGAGTGGATGGGACTATAACGCTATTGTGGATCCGTGGTCCACCCAACAATAAGTTATAGGAAGTCTCGCCAATCACATAGGTGACTTCGACTTTAAGTCCCCCATTTGGCACTTAATCCGATTTTACCAAGTGGGCGGACCCACCGGTGTTAAATCCGTAAATCATTGTGCTGCTGACGCCATCGCGTGGATTCCAAGATGATACATGAGGCCAGGGCATGATGCTCACAAATGAACCCGGATCGACTTGGATCCGGTTAACTTCGCTAGAACCAATATACCCTGTGAAAGTATAGCGCCTATCGTGTTTGAATTTTGGTCCGCATATCCTCCTTTGTAAAGGTGATGGCAAGTCTTTAGCCGCAAAGTTGCATTGTCGCGCATTCTTCCTAATCGGTTTGATCTCGAGTGAGAAACACCTCCGAAGTCGTAGCTTGTAGAGCTTCCTGCTTCCTTTGACAATCGGAGCAACTCAGAGAGTTATTCTCGCCGGATGTTCGCCAACCGGGCCATGACGCCAAAATGGTATGGAGAGCTCGATGTTCCTGCCTATCCCTTACATCGGGCGATTGAATCGATTGCTTCGAGTTGAGCTTCCCGACCTGAGGTCGCCCTTTTGCTTCGCCGCTTTTTTTTAGCAACCGTCCTGTTGCTGTCCTTTTCATCGAAGTGAGAGGAGTCGAGCTACCCCCGCCGATAACGCCTTCGCGATTCGGCTTGGAATCTCCTGATACTTGTAGTTGTATTCGTGCCCACTCCTTGTGGCAAAGACTTCATGCTCATCCTCCGAATTTGAAAGCCGCCACTTCTTCATCGCCCTTTTCTCGAATTGCCGGCGGCATAATTTGCCTTTTCCCTTGGACTTTTTTGGCCGAAGACGCGGGTCCACGATCGCCTTCCAACAAGTCGGTGGACCCAAAGGATTTCTCCGCTTGCCGTCAGGTGGTACGAGTCCCTTCTCACGCTGTCTGAGGATCCTCATTCACCATCTTCATTCCTACCTTCACAATTAGGGTCGGTTGAAACCAATCCAAAGGAACTGACCGAAGCTTATAGAGACGCATTTGTTCCCACCTTCTTCTCTTTAGAAGGTTTTGGAGTGATGACTCCAACATCGCATCAAGGCTTGAATCTTGTCCACGAGATGGTAGCGTAATTCTCAGATGATGTACGCCTCGCGATAAGCGCAAGATTTAGGATCTCAGAACTTTGTTTGCCTCCTCTTGATTTAAAATTGGGGCAACCGGATTTTGTTGTTTTCCGTAAGGTACTTGAAAATGCCCGAACTTCCTCATCTTTGAACGAGTAAGTCTTGGGAAATCTCGAACCGAAGGTTTTGATTCTGAAGTTTGTCGGGCGCCATTGAGGCCGCTGGACGGCACGATTGCTATGACCGCCGTTGTGGTTGCAGCTCGGTTTGATTGGCGCCTACGACTTTGCCGGCGCTTTACTTCCCGCTGGCACAAAATTGTTTGTTCGTGTTTGTCGCCTACCGGGCCTCTTTTCGCTTTCCTTTTAAGGAACCTTTTCACTTGTTCTCCACGAACTTTCAAGTCCTTCCATGTTACGATGGTGCCGCCCCCATTGCTTCGAAAGCACGCCTATTGATAAATTATCGTGGCAAGTCCGAGGATGAATTCCTCTCATATCGGATCCCGCAGCTTCATTGCCTTGTTACGGAATTGTTTAACAAAATATCCACGCTTCCATTCTTCGCTGGCCGAGTAATGTTCCAATGGATACCTCGATATCGCCATCAAAGAAGTTGAGAGAAACAAGGACTCCATATCGCCCCACCGCTGATGCTCCCCGCTTAAGACGGCGGTACCAATCGGGCGCCCACAATGCCAACGAATGACCGAACCATCGTGGGTTCATTGCCGTAAATAACCCGAGGTGCGACTTGAAGTAAATCAAGTGTTGCGTCGGGAATCCTTACCACAAACGGTGTAAAGTTTATTAAGTTAAACTTTGAAGGGTATGGGATTGATTCCCACCCCCTCGGGTATGGGCAAGGGATACCCGTCTTCTTCACTTCTTGGGCGGAAATTAACGAGTTAATTTTGCTCTCGAGGTCTTTAATCTTCTCGTTCTCATGAGCAACGGCAGCGTTGCGTGGTTCAGGAGGGTTATCATCTTCTGGTGCTTCCTCCTGATCTGAGTCGCTGTCATCTTGATCAACGTCGACGTGTTGACTTGATTCCCCTCGATGCTTTGTTAAAGCTTGGATCTGTTGGTCATGCATTTCTCTCATCGTCTGCATGGCCAACTCCATTTCTAATTTGAAGTTTTCCCGTTGCTTATTCAACGCTTCGCCCAAAGATCTTGGCCACCATCCGTGACCGATCATGCTTTTCGGTTGTCCGTCACTAGAGGTCAGATTGTCGGATGCCATTGCCGACCCGGCCTCGATACTTCATCCTCTCAAGGTAGCCCTCTCAAGAGCTTGTCGTAATTGACCGCCGAATAGTCCCGACCGCAAACGAAGTTAACCGCTAGGATGCGCTGAATAGCCCTTGACGATGATTCTTTGCCGTCATATTATTAGTGACCTCGCAATTCATCCTCTCGGGATGCCATCCTTCTGCGGAATCTCCTTGACCTAGATTTTGGCGTGTTGGTGCTAAGTCTCAAAGACCGAGACTCTTTCGAGTTCCTCGACAACAATTACACTGAGCACTGCTTTGATAAGCTTGGAGCATAAACATGACTGGCCGGCTTGGGGAGCACCTTCGAGATTTCTTTGTGTTCCTGCGGTAGTATAATTCGCCAAGATGAGTGCCGAGCAATCTTCCGCATGTCGACACGATCTCTCTGTATAACGCCTCATCGCCGATGAAAATGTCTCCGTCGAGGTCAATTGTTTTGTAAGAACCGGGCGAAAGTAACCCGCTTTGACTTTCGTTTGTGAGGGTGAAGTCCCGGCAGACTTCTGACCTCGACTTTCAACCGGATTCAAAGTCGTAGGAATCTTTTTGTCTTTATGGGTGCTACCCCCGTATTAGAGTGACCCGCGATTCCTTTAGCGGACCCAGCGATCCTTGATGGTAAGCCCGTTGGTCGTGGCGAGATTTGGCTTCACGAAAGTTTAGATGTAGACACCGGAGGTAATTTCGCATCGATACAACTTTGTTGAGGTGCTCACAATTTCGATTTGAGCACGGAGCGGAGTTACCGGCCGGGCTTGGATGCCGCCTTCGTTTGAGTTGAAGGCCGACGGACTGGCTTCCAAACTAGCCGGCTTCGTTATCTACTTCTTGGTCGACTCCTTCTTCAACTCGGGCTTGTTGTACCAAAGCCCTTGCTTGTGCGAGAGCCCGCGACGCTCCTGATACGCCTCGGCGTAGAACGGTTCCGTTTGACTTCGGACCATTCGCTTGTCGCCTACCGTAGGAGTCGGCTACAATCTCGACTTCAATCTTCGAAGTTAACTCGATCTTAGATCCGCCTCACCAGAGCAATCATCCATTGATTCTTTTGCCCGGCGCTTTGTTTTGCCAGCGTTGACGCCGCTCGACGGGCTCTCTTAGAGAGTCACGACGCCATTGGCGGAACCACCTCGAGGAGATAGAGGTTCGAAATTTGGCCGCTTTGCCGAGGAACCACCGTTGTCTGCGGTCTTGGCGGTGGTGGTGGATTTTCTCGCCCGCGATTCGAGGCCGATTGGGTCTTCCTTGCAAGGAGACCATCTTGGACTTGCGGGGAGTCGGATCTCGACGAGGAAGAGAGGTACTCCTCGTGACTTCTTGGTCGAACTCAACTCGACCTCTTCTATCACCGGATCTGATCCGCTGGTTAGCACGACGGCTTCTTTGTTGAAGCCGCTGGCTCCCCACCGTGGTCGCAGCCTTGTTCATGTAAACGACTTGTTATTCATTGCTCGCTTGAACTTGTTTACGCCTTCTGGCCTACAACAAAATTCAAAACAAAAGAAATGCCTTTTTATTTTAGGCGTACAATGAAAACAAAATTACAACTTCTTCCTTTTAGAACAAACACGAGGATCTCTATTTTACGGGATCCTCGCTATGCGGGTTCTTTGCCCGTGTCGGACTTTTTATTCGTCCGCGGACCACCGCAATTCCGATCCGTGGAAACCCGGTTCTCGAACTACAGACGGAAGGCTCGCTTCTTCATCAAGGAAACGACGCGACCTGAGGGATCACACTCACGAAGGAGAGGATCGCCTTTGGGGATCGCACTCACGAAGGAGAGGATCGCCGAGCGGTGAGATCTACTAGGAGAAATCACAATGATCCCAGAGTCAACTCGAAGTTCGCTACCTCGCGTTTGTAGATCCGACGCGTCACGGGCTGCTCGATCGGTGTCGACGCTCGTGGATCTCGCGAGGGCTCTCTCAAGAATATCAGAAAATCCAATCTCCAAAAATCCACTTTAATCCGGCTCCTCGTAATGAGCACCCCCACTATTTATAGGAAAACAAGAAAGGGGGTATGTTCGGCCGTCGACTTTGGTGTCCGCCAAGCTCGACACTTTAGGTGTCCGGTCATGGCCGGACACCTTTGGTGTCCGCCAAGCTCGACACTTTAGGTGTCCGGTCATGGCCGGACACCTTTGGTGTCCGCCAAGCTCGACACCTTTGGTGTCCGCCAAGCTCGACACCTTTGGTGTCCGTCATGGCCGGACACCTTTGGTGTCCGCCAAGCCCGACACTTCTGTCCGAAGTTCTCGGCCGGTCGCTGCTTTTGCCCAGTTCGATTGTTTTTCCGGACTTTTCCGCGACGCTCGCTCCGCTTTGTCGCCGCTGCTCTAAGTCCGTGCTTGGTTCACTTGATCGGTTTAATCCCGCTAACGGTTTAAGCGACGATCGGTCGATGTTCAAACCGATCTCGCTGACGCTCGAACCGATTGATCTCGGCCAAGCTTCGCTTGTTGGTTTCATTCCATAACACGTAGCTCAGATTCGCGACGCCTTGCTAACCCACTTCACGCTGCTTCTCGCTGACCCGCTTTTACGACGGCGATAGTTAATTCGCTTGTTCATGGGTTGTTGGTTGTTAACCCACCGCCACGAAGTTTCGCTCGCATCGATAAGCAATTTTAACGCCACACCCGCACGCCTTCATAACTCTAGGCGAAGACGTCAATGTACTCTCGAAGGAGTGCTATGAGTTCTTCTTTCTCAGTGGGTGATAAACTCTCGCTGGTGAAGATGGGTTTGGGATTGGCTTCATCAGCTATGTTGACTTGGATCACTTTATCTTCGGTGGGTGGTTCGCTGATTTCAAAGCGTGACTCCTATTGTGCTCCAAGATGTTTCGCCCACAGATCTTCCTCAGGATTTTCAAATACTTCAGATTCATCAAAATTCATGGTTAAACTATACAAAACCATGTTAACTGTGAATTCACCGAATATGGCTCCAATGCTGACGTTAGCATCCCAGCTAGACGTGTCTGAAGAGTCACTAAAGAAATCCTAAGACACAGACCTTGTTTGCGAGTCAGCCTCTAGGGAGATATACCTGAGTCCAATTTTAGTTTTATTAAAATAATCAATGGCCTCTCCTTCTGGTATGAAGGGGATTAGAGAAACTCTCGGTCCTTGATTGGAGTTTGATCCTTGCTTTTAGGGTGAAGTCGTACCCCATTTTTGTCATTATATGCGAAGACTGCTGGCTATAATGAGAAAACTCATTCGACTTCATCGTCTAAGTTTAAAAAATACGGTCGTGGCTTGACCTTCCCAAAAATAATAGGGTTTTGGGCGTCTTCTTTAGCTTGAACCATAAAGGTAGCGTCTTCTGAGCCATCTAGTTTTTGATGAGTCAAATAAGACTCATTCACAGGCATGTACAAAGTTGAGTCTAAAGCTAGCCTAAACAATAAAGCCTTGACTCTTGAGCTTTCATACTCAGAATCTAAAGAATAGTCATAAGCAAACTCAACTTTATCATTAAAGATCCAGTCGTCCTGATTTTTGGTTGACTGGGTAGTACATGGTTCTTCAAGGATAATTACAAGTGGCTCCATCTCCCAGATTGGATCCTCATTTTGATCCGGTTCATTGTCTGCTTCATTACCGCTTTCCTTATCATCAGGAAGAGCAATCTCAATTGTATGTTTATCATCATACAAGAGAGAGTCCGTAAAGTAATTCTCCACCCCCTTGAAGGGATGCTTTTCAGCATCAACCTTTTGTAAAACCCCCTACTCATCAATGTACTTGAAGCATTAATGAAGCGTCGATGGGACTATCATGTTGGAATGGATCCAAGGTCGTCCAAGGAGCATGTTTTAAGGTGTTTCAACGTCGATGATATAACAAGTCACTTCAGTCTTCAAGTCACCAATCTGACATTTGAGTCTATTTTTCCCGAGCGATCGGCTACTACAGAAGTTGAATCCGAAGATGGTAACAGTAGTTTTTAAAAGCTTGTAAGGGAAATGCCCAAGAAGCTAAGGAGCCTTCAAGGGATTATGCTCAAGGCAGAACTTGGGTCGATGTGAATCCTCTTGACCTTCGCTGACCCTGCATACCCAGTATAATAAATGGGTCGGTTGTGATGATGGCCTTTGATGAGCATATCATCCGAGTGAAGGTAATGCAAAGTACCATTGGCATTGATCTTGCACGATTCTTCATCTTGGGAGGCTCGGACATGTGGGGAGAAACATCTCACTATCATCTAAGGCTTCTTTCAAAGCCTCTCTCGTATCCTTAGACAAACGTAGAAGTTCAAATAAGGTTATACAGGCCAGGATGTTGGCTAACTGGGCCATGATATCATACCGGAGTGGAGCCTTGGAGTCAAATGAAGGACATTGTAATGTTTTGTCGAACTGAGTCTCCTTTTGCTTGATCAGTTCGGGTTGCTTAGAGGGTCCTAGCTAATCATAATTCTTCAAATAATCTTTGTCGAATCTCATCCCCGTCATGACAATTTTCTCCTCCTCCAAATCTGTGAGTGAAGAGACTTGCAAAGATTTCTCTCCTATAATCGCAGAGATAACATTATAGGACTTCATCTTGATGTTCGATTTTGACTTCATCTTGCTTTGTTGATTTTGTTGGCCATGATTGACCACTTTCATTCTTGCAGCGGAAATGGGGATAACTCCATCTTGGGCCTAGATTTCCGGCATAGACCCAAATTGAAGAGTCACCATGTTAGCAATGACTTTCTATTGTTCGGGTTGGAGCTTGAGGATTCCTGAGTCGATAAAAGTTTGTATCTTATCATTGAGGATATAATAGTTCTTTGTTGGGTGCCCCTAATTTACAACGAAATCAAGATTTTCAACCCATTAAATAACCCTAATCATCTAAATGACCATCTAATTCCTCAAATTATTTTCAAAATTATGAAATTTGCACTCACCTTTTTCGCCTCACTGTAGCCAACAAAATAACCCTAATCACCTCTTGCGCCTCAATGTAGATGGAAGAGATCAAGGCTTGGAGGTACCCATCTTCATGCTCAAAGTGATCCTCTACAAGTTGGGGAAGATCATCCTCTCCCTCACAAGAATAGAGAAAGAGAGAGAAATAAGTGAATTGGGGGAAAGAAATTTGGGGTTTTTTTCCTTAACCGTTTACATAATTCCCGCTAACTCCGACCATGTAAGCCCACTAATTCCACGTTGGCAGCATGTGAGGAGTCACGTGAGCAATTTTTACCGGAATTTTGGGTCCAACCAAAAAAAGGCACATTTGTCGCCGTGGTCCAAAGAATATACCAATATGTCGCCGAAGAAAAAAATTATACTAATGTGTCACTAAGGATCAACATAATATACCAATCTGGTAATTTTGCCAGTATAAAACACATGAAAAAGATTATTACACGATACGACTTCAAAAAATTTCTTACGTAATAGAAAATGCAAATCAAAATACGTATTGAATACGATAATCACGAGTTGGGCCGGGACTAACAAGTTGTGGAGCTCAAATAATACATATAATCACCACGAGGGCTTTTATGAAAATACAAACAATGAAAAAATGGGCCTTTTTCGCAAGACTAAATATCACTTAAATACTTTGTAATTTTACTCATTTAGCATTTATATATCCTTATTTGTTTTCCACAGAATTAATATACCCTAAGTCATGTTTTAAATGGGCACTTTCGTATCCACGGTTGTATTGATGTGAAAATTCTCACCCGAATGTTCCAATGTGACACTCATATGCTAATTGATTCAGTGTCATATGAGAATATTTGGGCGAAATTTTTCACGTCTACACAATAGATGATAGAAAAGTATCAAACTTAGACAACTTAGGATGTATAGATGCTGCTGAAAACGAGTGAGAAAATAAGTGCTAATTGAGTGAAACTAAAAGGTACTTAAGTGCTATTTAGCCTCTTGCGTAACACAATTTCCAGGGGAAAATCCAATGAGAACGACAAGGGCAGTACACCAATATAAAGAAACCAAACAACATTCATAAAAGATACCGTCACCCATGCCGGTGAACTGACCGCCGGTCAAATTATGGAGTATATATAGCGACCTACACACGTGGCATCCAACCACCTTCTTCATGCACACGAGGGAAGGAAATGGCGATGAAAAGGGAAAGTGGATGGCCTGCATCCACAACATATGGGAGCCCCAAGGCTTGCCGACGCCCCACCACCAGCACGCAATAAAAGTGCCTTTAGAGATTAAAGAAGAGGGACTTTATTTATGTATTTATTCATTGTTACCCTAAACCTTTAGTTTAATTGGATTAATTGCATATGCACAATTTTAATCCTTATTAACCTTAAAATACTCCTGTGCAGTACTGGCGAAGCCACGTAGTATTTAGTGTTGTCTTCATACATATTTTTGTTATTTTAACTTGTATTTTACTATTTCGGACACCACTAGAATTAAGGTATGATACCACTAAAAGAGATAAAGTTATAAAATTATCAATGTAGATTGTAAATACGCCTATGAAATATTATAAAGAGGCACCACTAGGACAAAACCCTAGCCCAGTTCGTCACTGCTCCCGTGATCTTCATACCAAGTTAGTTTTTCATTATACTATTTCAGTTCTCTCTTATAGCTTAGGGTGAACATTAATATGTTTTGATCGATTAAATGAACCAAACCGATCTAATTTCAATGCTTTGGTTTTAAAATATGTTTGGTTCTAGTTTGGTTTGTGAAAAAATTTCAACCCGAACCAACTGCTCTCTTTATTATTTAAAATCATCGCCCTATTTTCTTTCTGTTTATCCGCGGATCCACTCAACACCACTTTCTAATGAGGTATTATGAGTTACATAGTTTTGTGCCTTGATTCTACTCATGACCATATAAGCAAATAGACCTAAAACAAGTAAAATTGCTTTGCTTCACATTCAATCCCAGCAATAGATAAATGAACATGTGACCTACTTGAGATATATCCTAGTTTAACTAGGTGAGAGGTTAAAAGTAGTTTTTAATAATATTAAGAGGGTACATGTTCTTTATGTTTGCTTTTGTTCCAATAGTTTTGCAGTGTGTACGCACTCCTCTGGTCAATCTAATCTGACATGTTCCTTACATATATACCTCATGGGTCGTTGAAACTACTAAGATGTGATTATATATGTATTTGACAGTGTTATTAATAATGCAATTATATGTATTTTTTTCAAAATAAGAAAAGTTTTTAGGGACAATTGTAAATTTTTTAATTGTTAATTATGTAGTGACACTACTTTCTAGAAATTCTGGATCCGCCACTGCTCTTCCCTCAATTTATCATATGTTGGCCGATCTGTGTCGGTCTTTCATTAATCCACATAATTTTCTCTTGATTAAGTGGGTACAAGTGCAATCTGAACAGACCGAACCAAACCTAATTAATCTAACTAATTTGATATTGTTCCATTTGTCATAAGTATTTATAGGACGGTTCTGTTCAGGTTTGCTAGAATTTGTCAAAACCGATCATCTGCGCGCTCACACCTAGTTACTGTCAATGAATTGCATATCACATAGTACAAATACACTTCATGTATCATAATGTCTGATTGATTAAATAAAAGGTTTGGGGTAATAAATGATTTTTCACTTATAGAGTATATGGAGTGTATTTATAATTAAACTGGCTATATTTTATATTGTCGGTAATCATTATGGCCTTTTCTTACATAATAAATTGGAAATGAAATATACATGATATAGGGGTTTTCCATAAAATCACCCTAGCTAACTACGGCCCTATTTCAAATTATCGCCTTTAATTACTCAAATTTTAGAAAGTCACCGTTATCTATGTTAAAATATAACCACCCATGATCTTTTCCATCAATGTTTTAATAGTTTGACGGTTTTATCCCTACATAGATTTAATTATGTTTTGGCTTTATGTATCAAAGTTAATTTTGTTTAATTTTAGGAACCTTTTGGGTAAAAAGAATTTTGGAGTATCAAGTGAAAAATGAAGTCACTTTGTGGTATTTTTGGGCAAAAAATATTTTGGATTATAAATGTTAAAAATAATTTAACGTATTTAACTTTGACAAAATTAAAATTATGTAGAAGTGAAATGGTCAAACTATAATTTTGGGATGAAAAATTCGATGGAAAAGGACATGGATGGTTCTATGTTAATGAAATGATAGAGAGGGTTGGTTTTCTGAAATTCAGATAACTAAAGGTGATAACATAAAATAGAGCCTAATTTAGCAGTATTTCGGGAAAAAACCCTACGAAAAAAGAAAGATTTTTCTTCCTTCTTAGATTAGCTTGAATACCTCATATGCTTTTCACATCTCTAAAAGGTTTAAAGTGAGTGTTTTTTTTTTTTGGGTTCTTATTATACGGATATTATTGGTAATTTTACATGTTTCTAGAGCTATTCTTGTTAAGAGCGCCATGAAGTAGAAAATTTTGGTGCAAATTTTGTGAACAACGAGACGTTTATATGGATATCCATACATTTTCTTGTCAATATGAACCTGACAAAATACCAACGAAGAAAATTCTTTGATTGTTAGGCTGATCGTTAATTCACTGTGAGGAAAGAAAATAGATTTTAAGAAAAATCAGGAGCTCCAGTAATTTGTTATTATATATGTTGTGGCGCTGATATCCCTTTCCTGCTTATGCATGCTAGATAATTGTATAAAATCAATAAAATAGTTTTGTTGAACTACCACCAAAGTCAAGAATACAATAAAACTGTTTTATCCTCTGCATTGCATATGGAATCGTGAATTAGATAAGAGGCGTTTATCTGTCTCTCACAAATCCAATAATGCTCTAAAAAGTGTTGACCTAATAGCCACGTTCAGAATTTAAAGGATAATTTACACTAAACCCTGAAGATATTAGCGTGTTTCACATTAAATCCTCAATAACATTCAAAATCATACTAAACCTCCAATAGCCTTTTGGAATTGCAGAAAACTCTCAATAGGTTTTCGCGATTTGTAGATAACCCTATAAATTAGAACCAAAAACAACATAAGAAGGCACTTGAAAGTTATTGGCGTTTAATGTAATTTATTCAAAAGATATCAGGTGTTTTCTGCAAATATTATTGGGGTGCGAATTGGAAGTTATTTCAGGTTTACTCCAAAACCCTAAAAGTTCTTAGGGGTTTAGTGTAATTTACCAGATTTTAAATTATACATGGTTTTGGCTTTAAAAGGTGCTTTTCCACAAAATTCCAATCTAGCTCTGGTTTTTATAACTTCAATTTGGCATAAATTAGCCATTTAAGACTGCAATATTAGTGAAAATGAAAAGATTCCATATATTAATCCTAGAACTCCTCTTGACTTGTCATTTGTCAAGTGAATATGATACACTGGAGAGCAGTATGTATTCAACTTATTCTCATCATTAGTACCATACCTAGGACAAATACTGTATCTCCCCTCAATTAAGTATTTGTGTAATACTACCATAAAATGATAAGATCAAATACTCCCCGCACCCAAAAAAAACAACCCAAAAAAAAACAGCCCAACAAAGCTCCAATAAATTCCAATAGTTTTCTTGTTCTGTAGTACAATTAAAAAGACAAAAGTCGCAAGAAAAATTTGACGTCTCAATCTACTACTCTCCTCTTTTATTCTCTGCACTCTTCCATATTTCTGATCTTTTGTTTT
Organism: Asparagus setaceus; assembly: GCA_012295165.1. Taxonomy (NCBI): domain Eukaryota; kingdom Viridiplantae; phylum Streptophyta; class Magnoliopsida; order Asparagales; family Asparagaceae; genus Asparagus; species Asparagus setaceus. The sequence goes on from CM022708.1 coordinate 4,103,429, forward strand.
GCGTTTTCTTGCATATATACCCAAAAAATAATCTTATTTGCAATGTTAACCCCTAAAGCTGGGGCCTACATTCTTTCCTATTGAGTTAAAACACCCTAATGACGTTAAATTTAAAATTGAGAGCATAAAATGAGAAAACTGACCCCTCCCCATAATGAGTTAAGAATTTCGACTAGATCTACAAAATCTATTATATTTACAGATTTACTCTATAAATCGGCGAATTTGCTAATACATACCTATGAATTTTACAGTGTTAAAACAATAGTATAAAAACTTAATATGGGAGGATACACGATTGACGTTAAATTTCAAATTGAGAGCATAAAATGAGAGAACCGACCCCTCTCCGTAGTGAGTTAAGAATTTTGACTAGATCTACAAAATCTATTATATTTGCATATTTACTCTTTAAATTGGCGAATTTGCTAATTAATACCTATAAATTTTGCAGTGTTAAAATGATAGTATAAAAATTTAATGTGGGAGGATATACGAATATAGTAGACATCTAAATTTGGAGGTTAAATCTACAGATATGAAATATTTTGGAAGACATGCATGCAAACAATACCAGTTATTTAGGGTAATTTTAGGAAAACCCCTTACGTTTCGCAGTTTAACATACAACTCCCCTAAACTCTCAAAATGTTATAAAACCATTATTAAGTTTTATGTTTATGAAAAAACACTACAACCTTTAGTATTATTCAACAAATCGCCTAACGATGTTAATCACAATTTCCACATGGGTGGGTAAAATTATGCATGATGATATTTTGCTAGTAAAAATTGTTTGGGAAACATTGAATGTTGAAGGGGATTTTCTGAGAATCCCAAAAGTTAAGGTGGTTTTTAATGACATTTTAAAAGCTAAGGGACTTAAATGCCAAAATCCTGAACTCAAGAGGGGGTTTTTTGAAAGTTTACCCTTTATTTTACCCACATAAGGACACCGGGGGCGGGGGGGCCGCGGGGGATCATTTGTGTGGGGCCCAGTGGGGTTTGGTTACAGCTCTGCTGCCATCAACTGCTGTAGAAAGCAAGCAATAGAATAGAAAACCCAAACAAATCTTCTATTCGCTTCTCTGTTAATTCTTCCTTAAACTTGGTTTCTTTCTCTTTTGCTCTAAAGGCTCATCATCACGGAGAAATCAAAGACAGCATCAATTTCCTCCCAAATCCCACTTTTTCTGATATTTTCCTAAGGTTGGTTTTCTCTCAGATTACAGAATTGTTTTTTATTGTAATTTTTGAACTTTTTTTTGGCGTGGGTTTGCTCTGGGTTTGTGAAAAGTATCGAAATTCTTATCAAAGATTGAATTTTTTTATCTGGGTATTGAGGAAAACCTGTTCTTTTTATCCAATTCGTAGAATTTTGGGTGAAAAAGAAAAAAAAGAGTAGTTTATAATTATATGGGTTTCGGACCTTTGGTATTTATTTTCTTTTGGCTCATTTGTGAAAGGTTAAGTGGTTGAGTTATCCCATTTTTGCTTACGTTGTTATTGGAATTTCCTTTTGTTTACATTTGTTGGAAAACTTTATAAGTTTATCTTATCTCAAAATGGGTTTGTTGGAAAAAACCCAATTTGATTGTTTCAATCTAATTCAATTTCAATTTGATTGCTTGAAGAGTATCCTCTCTTTGTTCTGAATTATCAACCCAGACCTCGGTTATCAAACTAACTGTTGTATGTATTAGAGAAACTTAGACCAATTACCAATATTTTGTTCTGGTAATATTTATCTGCAAACTATACATCTTTTTCAATTCTCTAGCAGGTATCACAATGATGTTGCTTTCTTCATGAATGATGAAAACTTTATGGACTTCAAATTATCCATCAAGTTTTTAAAACTGCCCTTTCTCTTTTGATACTGAAATCATAAATTTCTTCTTTTCCGAATTTAATCTATTGTGTTCGAAGACAAAATTCACTTATAAACTTGGATATATCATTCAATCAAGTTTAGGTATTACAAGAAGTTAATTTTAGTCTTCCTGCTTAGATGCATTTAGTTTGTTTTACTAAATAAGCTATCAAGAGAGAGCTACCGATGATGCCCACTCTATAGTAGCTCATTTTGCTAAATGAGATGGCAGCTCAAATCCAGTATATCCATCTTCAAATTCTGTTATCTTGATTTTTTCAGCTTGAGCACCTTTTATTATAGTTCTGAAATTAAATATGTTACCTTTACAAAGTAAGCTTTTGTGCCCTGCCCACTCTTATCTCTTGGTAGCTCATTGTGCTAAATGAGGTGGCAGCTCATATCCAGTATATCATCTTCAACTTCTATTAGCTTGATTTTTTAACTTGAACTTTTAATATAGTTCTGAAAATAAGTATGCTACTTTACAGAGTAATGAGCTTTAGTGCCCCGACAAAATGGCTTCATTGGTCCCAGGTGTTCTCCTTAAACTCCTACAACATATAAACACAGATATTAAAATTGCCGGTGAGCACCGTTCATCTCTCCTTCAAGTCATCAGCATTGTTCCCGCTCTCTCAGGTGGCGAGCTCTTCTCCAACAAAGGCTTCTATCTCAAAGTCTCGGATTCTTCTCATGCTACTTATGTCTCTTTACCCGATGAACATAATGACTTGATTTCTAGTGACAAGATCCAATTAGGCCAATATATTCATGTTGATCGCCTTGAAGATGCCACCCCTGTTCCCATTTTGAGGGGTGTGCGACCAATCCCAGGGCGCCACTCGTGCGTTGGAAATCCCAAGGATCTCGTCGCCACGAGATCTCTAGGTTTTCTTAATAATGAGAAACCTCAAAATCGAAACTCTTTAGAAAAGGAGAAGCTTAAATTGGGGAAATTGGATGTTTTGGGAAAAATTGAAGCGGGAAAGAAAAAGTTGACTCTAACCCAGTCGAGCTCTTTTAATTCAAGACTAACAGTGAAAAATACCGTGGAGAAGAAAGAAGCTGTTGGTTTGAGAACGAGATCGATGAACTCAAGGGTCTTACCTTCATCTCCACAGAGTTGTTATTCTTTGCCTGCGACATTTGAGAAATTCTCCAGTGAAGTTAAGCAACAAGCGAAGGTTAGATCGATTGGTAAGGCTCCAGCTTCGTCAAGGCTAGGTTCTTTGGAGAGAGCATCTCCTGTTTTGAAAACAAGCTTATCTGGAAGAAATTATTCAAGTGGGATTTTAAAAGGGGATTCACTTCGGGGCATGGATATGGGGAGTAAGGCTTTGAGAAGGAGCTGGGGAGGGTGTGAAGAGACAAAGGCAAATAGTAAAATTGGTTCAAGGGAAGGCAAGCTTGAGAAGAAATCTGAGGTTCAATCTACTTCAGTGAGTTGGTCTTACTCTGGTTGAAACTTGAAATCATAGTTATACATACATCTTCTGACTCTGTAGATTTATTTTAATTTGTCTGCGCTAGATTACACTTGAAGCACTATATCACTATCCCACTATGATATACTCGTATAACAAGGCTGGTGGCAAGCTGAATGTTGAGTTCTATGAATTTTCTCACAATATCTGGTTTGGTTTGAATCGAAAGGCTTAAGAACAGCTTTGAGAAAAAGTATCTTTCATTTTATTCTATTCATTTCGATTATATAACTTAGTTGGTAGGATGTTCAAGAAAAAAAAACCTGCCATTTTTAAGAAACCTCGCGTTTGGTTCATATGTTAGTTTGGACAGAAAACTAGTCTTTTCCACATATCAACTTTACTTTGACTGAGAAAATTTTTGGCTGAGGTTTGCACACCTGGAAATGTTTAACTTTTCGACTTGTTACTTTTTCTACAACATTGGAAATTTCCATAACAGAAAAATAAAATAAATAAATAATTATTGACGTGTCCAACACTGAGATATTTGAAACGTACAAGCAACTAGTTATTTGTAGCTGCGCATTCTAGCTCCTTGACATTTAGACAAAATGAGTAAAAAGTTTGATTTTTGTTATGTGATCACTCTAAATATATGAACTTGAATTTGATTACTGTATCATTCGATTAGGATGGGACGCTGTATCTGTACCCCAAAAGAAAAAAAATAAAGATTAGGATGGGACGGACCTAAATACATAATCCTTCTCTATTGAGCAAGTTCATTTCTCTGTGCATATGCATAGAGAATTTGGAGTTTTTGTTTATAAAAAAAGAAGCAATCGTATAAAATGGTGGTGCAGTATTTGATATAATACAACTTTATATTAAAAATAGGAAAAGTTGTAAAGTTAATGCAATATATTGTATCTTGGTCGATAAATATGCAACTGTCTAACAGAGATGGGCACACCAATTTTAGCCCCGAGGGGGCTGTTCTAAAGTTACAGTTCCCTTTCCTCTTTTTCGTTCTTACTACTTTAATTTGCTCATGAAAGTGGTACATTTCCTTCTGCCTGTATAAAGACGTATGTAATTCTTTCTCTTGATATTGATGTTAATCTTTATAGTATTCTTTCAACCAACAGGTCCCTCGTAAAAAACCACCGACAAGTGAAAAGCGATTACCAAAAGAGGAAAACAAGATTCAGAACCTCCCTAAGAAAGGGAGTGTAGCTGCAGCTGTCGAAGGTCGTGATAAGCTAAGAACACATCGGTCTCCTATTGTGAAGAAGACGGCAGAAGCCACACATAGTTTGAATCCTGGAAACTTAGTAAAGATTGTTTCTAGTAGCAGCAGAAGATTGACAGATGGTAGTGTTTCTTGGGCATCGCTTCCATCTCCTCTAGCAGAACTGGGAAAGGTATTTTTTGTAACAACTAGGACAATAACAATCCTAAATTTTTTAGGTCTACTATATATATCCTCTCTTTCCTCTATCAAATGTTATATTCTTCTTAATTGGTTCAAATCAAGTCCTCTTAAATCTACATCAATTCCTTCGTGTGCTCCATTAACTATTGTGAAAATATGATTCAGATTTCTAGAGAGCTCAAATTTGAGGCTCTTCTGTAGATCTATATTTATAGGATTCAGGGTATACATTTTACATATAAGTCCATATATATTTGTATATTTCCAACACTCTCCGTCAAACTGGAGCATATATGTCATACATGCCCAGTTTGTTACATATGAATTGCACACGTGGTTTTCCTAATGACTTAGTGAGAATATCTGCTAGCTGATCTCCTTAAGCAACATGTCGAGTCTCAATATTCTTCTGATCCACAACTTGGTTACGCACAATATAACAATCCACTTCAATGTGTTTAGTCCTCTCATGAAAGACTGGATTGTTTGTAATATGGAGTGTTGCCTGGTTATCACAGTATAATCGCATGGAAAATGTAGTATCACATCCCAACTCCTTTAATAGTCGTTGTATCCAAATCATTTCACAAGTGACATCAGTCATGGCACGATACTCCGATTCTACACTTGATCTTGACACAACAGTTTGCTTCTTGCTCTTCCATGAGACCAAGTTTCCTCCCACAAACACACAGTAGCCTATAGTTGATCTTGTATCAGCAGGGGATCCAGCCCAATCAGCATCTGAGAATCCAGCCACTCTCAGATGTCCGGAATTAGAATACAACATTCCTTTTCCAGGAGCACTCTTCAAATATCGAAGGATTCTCATGACTGCATCAAAGTGAGTTGTCCGCGGTTCTACCATAAACTGGCTTACCACACTCACTGAATATGCAATGTCTGGTCTGGTCACGGTGAGGTAGTTCAACTTTCCTACCAGCCTCCTGTATTTTCCTGGATCATGCAATAGCTCCCCCTGTCCTGGCATTAGTTTGTGATTGGAATCCATTGGCGTATCCATTGATTTGCATCCAAGAAGTCCTACTTCAGATAGCATATCCAATGTGTATTTTCTTTGGGACATGAAAATCCCTCTGGTAGATCTAGCTATCTCAATGCCCAGAAAATAGCGAAGATCTCCCACATCTTTAGTTTGGAAGCGCTGCTGTATAAACTTTTTCAAAGCATAAATTCCTGCTGCATCATCTCCTATAATAACAATATCATCAACATACACCACTAGTAAAATCCTCTTCCCTGGTTGATTTCGAAAGAACACAGAATAATCGCCTGAGCTTCGATGAAGACCAAATTTCTGAACCACAGCTGCAAATTTACCAAACCACGCACGTGGAGACTGTTTAAGGCAGTACAAAGCCTTCTTGAGTCGACAGACTTTGCCATACTCCCCCTGAGCAATAAACCCAGGAGGTTGCTCCATGTAGACCTCCTCCTCGAGCGTCCCGTGCAAAAACGCATTCTTCACATCAAGCTGATATAGAGGCCATTCATACTGAGCAGCAAGAGAGATAAAAAGGCGAACAGATGTCATTTTCGCGACAGGAGAGAAAGTCTCGATGTAGTCAATGCCATAGGTTTGAGAATATCCCTTAGCCACCAGACGAGCTTTCAGTCGTGAGAGTGAGCCATCTGGATTTAGTTTGACTGTAAAGACCCATTTGCACCCGACTGTCTTCTTCCCAGCAGGAAGGGCCACAAGCCCTCATGTCTGATTGTCTTCCAATGCTTACATTTCCTCCTGCATAGCTGCCCTTCAACTTGGATGAGGCAGAGCTTCTGACACAGACTGGGGAATTTGGTAAGAATCCATGGACGTAATAAAAGTACGATAAGAGCCAGATAAATACGATAATGTGATAAAATTAGCAATAGGGTGTCGTGTACAACTACGAGTACCCTTTCGGAATGCAATGGGAAGATCATCAGACGAAGAAGACTCACCAGGATTTGGAACCGTATCAGTTATTGGCACTAAAAGTGTAGACGTAGGCAGTAACTGTCACGCCCCGTTTTTCAAAATACCCGAAAACGATACGTGAACAAGTCCGCGACGTATTAGGTTGAGAAGAAGTACAAATAAAAAAATATTTCTCCTCACTCTAATACGCCAAGCGTCAAGTAATAATAAAAGTACATCACAGTTACGAATCCCAATCACAGCCAGTAAGAATAAATAAATATCCAGAACAGGAAGTACATATCACCAGAATAAAATAACATCCCAGACTATAAAAGAGTCCACATGTCTGAAACAATACGTGTAGCTAAAGAAACTAGAGAATCCTCACTCTAATACTATTTCAGTTCTCTCTTATAGCTTAGGGTGAACATTAATATGTTTTGATCGATTAAATGAACCAAACCGATCGAATTTCAATGCTTTGGTTTTAAAATATGTTTGGTTCTAGTTTGGTTTGTGAAAAAATTTCAACCCGAACCAACTGCTCTCTTTATTATTTAAAATCATCACCCTATTTTCTTTCTGTTTATCCGCGGATCCACTCAACACCACTTTCTAATGAGTTATTATGAGTTACATAGTTTTGTGCCTTGATTCTACTCATGACCATATAAGCAAATAGACCTAAAACAAATAAAATTGTTTTGCTTCACATTCAATCCCAGCAATAGATAAATAAACATGTGACCTACTTGAGATATATCCTAGTTTAACTAGGTGAAAGGTTAAAAGTAGTTTTTTAATAATATTAAGAGGGTACATGTTCTTTGTGTTTGCTTTTGTTCCAATAGTTTTGCAGTGTGTACGCACTCCTCTGATCAATCTAATCTAACATGTTCCTTACATATATACCTCATGGGTTGAAACTACTAAGATGTGATTATGTATTTGACAGTGTTATTAATAATGCAATTATATGTATTTTTTTATCTCTATACATGCAAATTAGTTGATAGTTAATCTACTATATATATATCAGTCGAACGCCAAAAAAGGGGAGAAGGAAAAAAGTCCCCCTGTAGCTAAGAAAAATCTCAGTGCTCCCGTCGTCCCTCGGCCGGTTTTAAAAAAAAGGAGAGAAATTGTCAGTCTCATTCCCCGGCTTGGATTAAATATTTTAATCCTTCTTTTCACCTCCTCATCACAAAAAAGCTTACTCACACAAAATTTCCTCCGACCAAAATAAAAAGGATCCTTACCGGCTATAAAAAAATTAATGCTGGCTGCCAATTAACAAAAAAAAAGAAATAAATAAATATAATATGGAGTCACTGTACTCCCCCCAGAGTCCCTGTACTCTTTGGAGTCCCTGCACTCCCCTCCCGAGTCTCTACACTCATTTGGAGTCCATGTACTCCCCCCGAGTCTCTGTACTCATTCAGAGTCTCTGTACTCCCCGTGTCTTTGTACTCATTTGGAGTCTCAGTACTCCCCTATATCTGTTAATTTTTTAATTAAAGGGATTTGTAGTATTTCAGTTCGACAGGTGACAAAAGAATTTATATATACCTTTGATTGCAATTTCGCCGACACTCCGAGATGAGATTGATTCCCAATAGTCCAAACCTATAACCGCAGGGCTAATTTATTTTAAACACTAAATCTGTTGCATAACTGAATATTCAAAATTCAATTCTTGAACCGCCATTGCCAATGATTGTCCAAAGCTTTGGCAGATAAAAAAATCATAAGAGTCCAAATTCGCACTTCAGTCCCTAAAAGAAACCAAAGCACTTCAAAACAATACAAATTTGCAGTTTATTCCCTGATAAAACAGCAGAAATTAACGTTCACTCCCTAGAAAACACTGAAACTGCGAATCAGTCCAGAAATTACTATTCAGTCACTGGAAAATCCAGAAAACTGTAAATCAGTCCAGCTAATTACATTTCAGTCCCTGGAAAATCCAGAAAACTGCAAATCAGTCCAGCTAATTACATTTCAGTCCCTAGAAAATCTAGAAAACTACAAATCAGTCCAGCTAATTACATTTCAGTCCCTAAAAATTACAGAAAACTGTAAAACAACCTAGACTTTATAGTTTACACCCTGGAAAACCGCAAAAATTATATTTAAGCCCAATTTTGTAAAATAGTCCAAATATTATAGTTCACACCCTGAAAAATACATGAATTATAGTTTGATCCATTGCAGTTCAACCCAATTCACAGTTTGGTCCCCTTAAAAAATTGAGAAATTGTAGAGTTTGCGCGTTCATTCGTAGAATCCATGAACCGCGAATTGATCCCTGAAAATGTTGAAAATACATAAGCAAATTCAAAAAAATATGAAAGTTATTAAACTTGGCACGGACCTCTACATCCCTAAATTGGATGAAAGAATATTTTGTATGAAAAGAAATGCACTCGAAAATAACCTTGTGTAAAAACATGTGCCAATAAGTTTAAGATCAAATGGTTCAATTGTGTCGACCACTAAGTCGTTTAAACTACCCCAAATAAACAATGCGGACAAAATCAAATTTGCTCTCTACGTTGTTAAACTGGAGGAACTTCCAAATTCGACCTCTATGTCGTTAAACTAGGTAAAATTCCAAATCCGACCACTACATCATTAAACTAGAGCTTCAAATATGACCACTACGTCGTTAAACTAGACAAAATTCCAGATTTGATTGCTATCTCGATAAACTGGATAAAATTCTAAATTTGACCCCTAAGTCGTTAAACTGGATAAAATTTCAAATTTGACCCCTAAGTCGTTAAACTGGAAAATACCAAAATTGACCTTTACGTCTTTAAACTAGGCCAAATACCAAAATTAACCTCTACGTCTTTAAACTGGGCCAAATATTAAATTTGACCTCCACGTCATTAAAACTGGGCTGAACTTCAAATTCGACATCTGCGTCATTAAACTGGGCTAAATCAAGTTTGACCTCCACGTCATTAAAATCGGGCCGCATTTCAAATTTGACCTCCACATCGCTAAACTGGGTTCAAAAATCCAAGTTCTATTTCATTCCTCTAAGTCAAACCCAAACCCAAATTTCAATCGCCACATCTCTAGTCTAAGACCTTATATGAAAATTGTACACTGGGGGTATGCCCCTGGTTAAGCCATGTATATGATCATTAAAAAAATATAATATTGTTGTATTTTCTTGCTTTGTTAGTTTTCTCTTGTTTTAATAATTTTTATTGACTCTTAATCGAAGGTTCCTTCTATCAGTAAGAGTAATTAACAATAGACTCTTGAGTCTATTAGGAATCATGAACCCACATAAAAATAAAACCTCTCCCGTAGGGTGAATTTTACGGGATCGATATACAATGCAAAGTTATCTATCTTAATTGGATGCACTTATACGCAACTAATATAGATGGATAATTTTGACCCCATAGTACGTAGAGGGGACTGTGATCATTACATTTTATTGCATATTTATACCCCACTATCTATTTTATTTTGAATAAAATATCTGCTAATAAAGTGCTTTTATGTCAATTTGCAAGTATAAAAGATTAATGAATAAGAGCCCAAAATAACTAAAACTCCCTAATTTCTCAACCTTTTATTGAAGCTTAAGATCAAGATAAGCAGCTCATAGAAGCCCAAAATAAAAGAGCGCAAGAATTTCAGCCAAAAAATTCGAAACCAAAGAAGTATCGATATATGTATTGATACTTGTATCGATACCAAGATCGCTACCTATGTTGATATAAGTATCGATACTAGTATCGATACACGTTAATAGTTATAGATTAAAGGCTAAAGTTGTGTAACTTGGGGTTTAAGTTTATTCTAAGGGCTAATATTGAAAAGAGGACTCTATAAATAGGGATGGGGAGTGAGGGTTTGGGGTGCGAAAAGTTTTATAAACTTCTTTTTAGAGAGAACGACCTTTAATTAGGTCTTTCAAATTGTAAACTTTTAAGTTTGAATTAATAAAATTTGTATTCCTCATTTTAAATTTTATTTCTTCTTTTTCTTGATGAAGATGAAGATTTTCTCACAATGGGCCAACCCTTATAATGTAAATTTTATTTTCTCCTCTTTTTATTTTCTTATTTTAGAAATTACATGTTTTAGGATTTTATTTTCTTATTTCATGTTTGGTAGATTAGATTTATTTTATGTTTGTAGTGTAGATTTATTTTATGCTTTGTAGAGTAGATTTATATTTTCTTGCTCTTTTTATGTCCTTTTATTTTCTTGTTCTTGCTTTGTAGTGTAATTTTCATTTCCTTTTTCTTATGCTTCATTTTCTTTTTGTTCTTAATATGTGTAACTAAATTCTTTAGGAGATCTAGCATTATATGAAACTAGTTTAATTTCTTTTATGATTTATGGATTGCTATATTTATGCTTAAAATGATCATGCTTAGGATAATCAACTAGAAAACTAATTAGTAAAAGAAGAATTTGATAATCTATGCTTATCTTGAATGATTTGATAGGTTATACTTATGCATTCTAGAATTACTATCGAGTTGCTTATTCTTTTCATGAATGAAAATTTGCTTGGATAATAATTTGATAGATTATGCTTTCTTTAAGTGATTTGATAATCTATACTTAGTAAATCTAAAGTAAAATATGATAAAAGAGTAGTTCATAAATCCTAATTGAAATTAACTAGTGGATTCAATTATAGATCCTTAAGTTTCTCTACTTGTTTCCCCTCAATCTTTCTTGATTTTGATTTTTCCATCTCTTGATTTCTCTTTTTGATTTTCTCTTATTGATTTTCACTTCTTCCTCCTTCTCTTTCTTTTCTTATTGCTATTTCTCTTTTTATTTTCTTCTAGTTTCTTTTTTTGTCTTTTTATTTGTTTTCTCCTTTCTTCTTCTTCTCTCTTGTTTCTACTTTTTATTTTTGAGACAAATCACTTTCTCTACATCTCTACACATTTTATTTGGCTCATTTTTTTTCCACTTATTTATACGACCAAATTTAGGATTTTCCAAACACACACCTTCCTTGTGGGTTCAACATCTTTCTATACTATACTTGATAGTTATTCTCTTGCAACTTTACATGTTATTTTAAATGCATATCAAGTTTTGGCGCCGTTGCCGGGAAAGGCGCTTGTAATTAGGATTTTTCTATTGTGGTTCTTTGATTTGTATGTTTCATTGTGAAGGACTAAACTAGAAGATTGAAGAATAAAGAAGAATATTTGCTTGAAAAGGTAGGCCCTCTTTCTAGTATTTTCAATTCTACCCTCTAGTTAGGCTTTTCACATTAGAGACAATTAGGAGCCAAAAAAGATTTCTCTTATCGACCCTAATAAAGTTCACCCTCCACTTGAATAACTACTAACAATATAATAAATCCAAACAAGAGCTCTCTTTCTCACATTTATTTGATTGTTGACCCTAATTAAAAAAATATTTGTTCTTTTTGCATTCTTTTATAGTTGCGTTTAATTCTTAGGATTGCATTACGTATAGTTAGTAGGAATTTACCAAAGTAATTTGAATATTTTGATTTGAGCACTCACTTGAAAATACTCTAAAGGGCAAAAACCCCCTAATCAAGATGAGGTGAGGGATTTCATCACCCTTTTCTTAGTCCACAAATCACTAATTCCTCACTACACAAACCGAAGCCTTCTAAAACTCATGAGACGTTGGCCCCTAAGGACTCGAGCTCATTAATGAATAATAAATCCTTAAGTGAGCCAGTTTAAATTTACTTGAATCTGTTAGTATCTAAGGCAAGATTTAGGGGTTGCGTAAAGTGCTCTGCAATGAAAGAGGTACTTAATTGGTCATTGACCTGGCTAACTGGCCAAGTAAACTTTAATCTTTTTACTCAAAGAGTTTTTGGTTAGGAGCTGGTCTAGTTAAGTCTAGGCTTAACCCTAGAATTAAGGGTGATTGTTTCAAGTGGTTGCTCTTGATTTGTTTAGTAGGTTTTTTTTTTATCTTTCTTCTTTTCTCTCACTCATCTTTTAGGTCTTTTAGTTTTCCTTTATAAAATTAGTTAACTTTTATTTTTCTAGATATTTTACCTAATTATCTTTTTAGATAAAAATCCAAAAGAATTTGCTTTGGTGTATGCAAATTTGGATTAGAGATAATACCAATTGCTTAATCTGTGTTGAATTAATTTTTGAGACTAAAAAAAGGGCAAATCCTAATTCACCCATTCTTCAAGACATATATTATCCCACTAGAAATACAATCACGTCTTGCATTAGGCTACCTGATGCTAATGGAGTTGATTTTGAGCTTAGACCTCACTTCATATCTTGTGATGACTCTTGATTGCGAGGTCATCGACATAGCACTCCATTGTCTTGTGCAAATGCTCACAAAAAATCATGTTCATCGCACGTTGATAGGTTGCTCCAGTATTTTTCAAACCAAAAGGCATTACTGTATGACAGAATACCCCTAAGGGTGTCCTGAAAGCTGTATGTTTCTGATTGATCATCACATTTTATTGCACTTTTATACCTTCATTATCTATTTTATTTAAATAAATATATCTGCTAATAATATTTTTTTTTATCTTAATTTACAGGTAATATAGAATTATTGAATAAGAGCTCAAATGAAGATTATTTTAAGCCCAAAAGATCTCTAATGAAGCCCAGTATGTCTAAATCCAAATCCCACGACTAAGTTTAGAAGCAAAATCTCAGCACTCATCACTTTCTTAGTCAGAATTATTAATAACTTGGCCTGCAATTGAGAATCAAATCAAATATAGAAAAAATAAAGTCAAATTCGTGCTCAGGATGGTCAACCGCAAAGAAAAGACGATATCTCCCAATCCGGAAAGTAGAATTCAACATATTATATATGTAAATCGCCTATCTCGACGAGACGGAGCCATTCAAATTACCAGATTCTAAAAATTTCATTAGCAGCAGCGGGTTATTATAGAAATCCGAATTTAATTAATATATATTCAATTATTTGAAGGTCAAGCTAAATTCTAAGAAGCCCAAGAGCAATTAAAAGAAGCCCAAGAGTATTTAAGAGAAGCCCAAGAGTCTTAAATAAATTAAATACAAAAGAAATAAAGCCCACAAAGCACATCTCTCAAGTATGGAATTAATGGTCTATATTATTTTGAGAGATCATTTGGCTTTGAGGGTTGCTTGGGGCCTAAGCCAAATCCTATGGTTGTGAGGGTTACTTGGGGGTTAAGACAAATCCAAGGGTTATGAGAGATTCTTGTTATCTATAAATAGAGGGGTAGAGTGAGCGTTTGGAGTGTGAAATATTTTGTAATAACTCTTTTTGGAGAGGAGGGTTACTCTTAATTGAGAAGACCTTCCAAATTTATAACTTTTAGTTGTAATTAATAAAAAAATATTTTTACCCCTTCATTTTTTTTTTTCTTCTCTTTGTCTGAGGATGAAAAGAGGATGAAGATGAAGATAAGATGAAGATGAGGGTTTGCCTTTTATTCCTTTTTTTTCTTTTCTTATAATATTTTCTTTTTTTCTTGCTTATTTTAATGCTTTGTAGTGTAGATTTACTTTCATGTCATTAATTTCATGTCTTTACTTTCATGTATTTACTTTCTTGTCTTTACTTTCTCGCATTTATTTCTTGCATTTACTTTGTAGCTTAGATTTTATTTTCTTGCACTATTCACCTTGAGGCTAGAACCCTCTTGGGATTAGTTTTTATTTTATTTTATTTTTAATTCACCTTGAGGCTAGAACCCTCTAAGGAATCACCCTCTTCTAAGATGTGCAACTAATACTTGTGGGAATTCTAGAAATTGCATGAAACTAAGCTTCTTTCATAATTTGTGAATCATTCTCTTATGCTTAAAATGATCACGTTTAGGATAATCAACTAGAGAACTAATTGGTAGAAGAAGAATTTGATATTCTATGCTTATCTTGAGTGGTTTGATACGTTATGCTTACGAATTCTAGAATTATTATCAAGTTATTATTCTTTTCATGAGTATTAATTTTACTTGGATGATAATTTGATAGGTTATGCCTTCCTTGGCGGTTTGATAGTCTATACTTAATAAATCTAAAGTAGAATGTGATAAAAGAGAATGGTTCATATTTTAAGTGAGATTAGCTAGTGGATTCAATTCTAGATTCCTCATATCTTTAATTGAATCCTCATTCTTTACTTTCTTGATTTTCCTCTTTATTCTTGATTTTCATTTGTTTATTTTATTTTATTTTATTTTATTTTTCTTCCATTTATTCATCATTCTTTCTCCTCTCTCAATCTTGTTTTGATTTTATTTGCACATATTCACAAACACTCTCTTAATCTCTCCACAATCCATCACAATTCTTCTATCACACTCCTAATTGTCACACACACAACATGAGAACCAATCTTGATTAACTTTTACAACACCTTCCTTGTGGGATCGATAACTTTTTATACTATAACTTGATGGTTGTATACTTGTAACTTAGGTTCATACATGTTTAATACCTATCAAGTTTTTGGCGCCGCTGCCGGGAATCGAACCCGGGTCACCCGCGTGACAGGCGGGAATACTCACCACTGATGCATCTTAATTTGGTTTTATCCGAAAAAGCCATCCATAAATGATATTCTCTCAAATCCACACGTATTGTCAACCATGACATCCATGATAGGAGAGCTTCGTCTTTTGGAAAAGCGAGATTAAGATCCCTGAAGTCAATATAGATCCAGATTTTACCATTCTTTTTTGTTACCACAATGATTTTGGCCAGCCAATCCGGATGTTGCTCTTCACGGAAGAATTCGCACTCAATGAGTTTGCGGAGTTCTTTCTTGATCTGTTCCATCAACTTGGGATGGAAGTGTCATTGTTGTTGCTTGACCGGCTTAATGTTAGGGTCAATGTTAAGGCGATGTATGGCCACATCAGGATCCCCGGCACGTCTTCATAACTCTAGGCGAAGACGTCAATGTACTCTCGAAGGAGACCTATGAGTTCTTCTTTCTCAGTGGGTGATAAACTCTCGCTGGTGAAGATGGGTTTGGGATTGACTTCATCAGCTATGTTGACTTGGATCACTTTATCTTCGGCGGGTGGTTCGCTGATTTCAAAGCGTGACTCCTATTGTGCTCCAAGATGTTTCGCCCACAGATCTTCCTCAGGATTTTCAAATACTTCAGATTCATCAAAATTCATGGTTAAACTATACACAACCATGTTAACTGTGAATTCACCGAATATGGCTCCAATGCTGACATTAGCATCCCAGCTAGACGTGTCTGAAGAGTCACTAAAGAAATCCGTCCACACGCACCTAGTTTGCGTCACCCTAGGGAGATATACCTGAGTCCAAGTTTAGTTTTATTAAAATAATCAATGGCCTCTCCTTCTGGAATGAAGGGGATTAAAGAAACTTTCGGTCCTTGATTGAAGTTTAATCCTTGCTTTAGGGTGAAGTCGTACCCCATTTTTGCCATTATATGCGAAGACTGCTAGCTATAATGAGAAAACTCATTCGACTTCATCGTCTGAGTTTAAAAAATATGGTCGTGGCTTGACCTTCCCAAAAATAATAGGGTTTTGGGCGTCTTCTTTAGCTTGAACCATAAAGGTAGCGTCTTCTGAGCCATCTAGTTATTGATGAGTCAAATAAGACTCATTCACAGGCATGTACAAAGTTGAGTCTAAAGCTAGCCTAAACAATAAAGCCTTGACTCTTGAGCTTTCATACTCAGAGTCTAAAGAATAGTCATAAGCAAACTCAACTTTATCATTAAAGACCTAGTCGTCCTGATTTTTGGCTGACTGGGTAGTACATGGTTCTTCAAGGATAATTACAAGTGGCTCCATCTCCCAGATTGGATCCTCATTTTGATCCGGTTCATTGTCTGCTTTATTACAGCTATCCTTATCATCAGGAAGAGCAATCTCAATTGTATGTTTATCATCATACAAGAGAGAGTCCGTAAAGTAATTCTCCACCCCCTTAAAGGGATGCTTTTCAGCATCAACCTTCTGTAAAACCCCATACTCATCGATGTACTTAAAGCATTAATGAAGCGTC
The DNA here is from genome assembly GCA_012295165.1 of Asparagus setaceus. Lineage (NCBI taxonomy): Eukaryota > Viridiplantae > Streptophyta > Magnoliopsida > Asparagales > Asparagaceae > Asparagus > Asparagus setaceus. The sequence continues at coordinate 4,120,110 of CM022708.1, forward strand.
GATGGGACTATCATGTTGGAATGGATCCAAGGTCGTCCAAAGAGCATGTTTTAAGGTGTTTCAACGTCGGTGATATAACAAGTCACTTCAGTCTTCAAGTCACCAATCTGACATTTGAGTCTATTTTTCTCGAGCGATCGGCTACTACTGGAGTTGAATCCGAAGATGGTACAGATAGTTTTGAAAGCTTGTAAAGGAAAATGCCCAAGAAGCTAAGGAGCCTTCAAGGGATTATGCTCAAAGCGAGAACACGGGTCGATGTGAATCCTCTTGACCTTCACACCCTCGCGATACCAAAGATAATAAATGGGTCGGTTGTGATGATGGCCTTTGATGAGCATATCATCTGAAGTGAAGGTAATGAAAGGCGTCTGCCATTGGCATTGATAGCACTGCCTGCATTCTTCATCTTGGGGAGGCTCGGACATGTGGGGGAGAAACATCTCACTATCATCTAAGGCTTCTTTCAAAGCCTCTCTGTATCCTTAGACAAGCGTAGAAGTTCGAATAAGGTTATACAGGCCAGGATGTTGGCTAACTGGGCCATGATATCATACCGGAGTGGAGCCTTGGAGTCAAATGAAGGACATTGTAATGTTTTGTCGAATTGAGTCTCCTTTTGCTTGATCAGTTCGGGCTGCTTAGAGGGTCCGTGATCATAATTCTTTAAATAATCTTTGTCGAATCTCATCCCGTCATGACAATTTTCTCCTCCTCCAAATCGTGAGTGAAGAGACTTGCAAAGATTTCTCTCCTATAATCGCAGAGATAACATTATAGGACTTCATCTTGATGTTCGATTTTGACTTCATCTTGCTTTGTTGATTTCGTTGGCCATGATTGACCACTTTCATTCTTGCAGCGGAAATGGGGATAACTCCATCTTGGGCCTAGATTTAGGCATAGACCCAAATTGAAGAGTCACCATGTTAGAAATGACTTTCTTTTGTTGAATTGAGCTTGAGGATTCTGAGTCGATAAAAGTTTGTATCTTATCATTGAGGATATAACAGTTCTTTGTTGGGTGCCCCTAATTTACAACGAAATCAAGATTTTCAACCCATTAAATAACCCTAATCATCTAAATGACCATCTAATTCCTCAAATTATTTTCAAAATTATGAAATTTGCACTCACCTTTTTCACATCAGAGCCAACAAAATTACCCTAATCACCTCTTAGCCTCAATGTAGATGGAAGAGATCAAGGCTTGGAGGTACCCATCTTCATGCTCAAAGTGATCCTCTACAAGTTGGGGAAGATCATCCTCTCCCTCACAAGAATAGAGAAAGAGAGAGAAATAAGTGAATTGGGGGAAAGAAATTTGGTGTTTTTTTTCCTTAACCGTTTACATAATTCCCGCTAACTCCGACCATGTAAGCCCACTAATTCCATCGCTAAGATGTGAGGAGTCACGTGAGCAATTTTACCTAATTTTGGGTCCAACCAAAAAGGCACATTTGTCGCCGTGGTCCAAAGAATATACCAATATGTCGCGAAGAAAAAATTATACTAATGTGTCACTAAGGATCAACAAAATATACCAATCTGGTAATTTTGCCAGTATAAAACACATGAAAAAGATTATTACACGATACGACTTCAAAAAATTTCTTACGTAGTAGAAAATACAAATCAAAATACGTATTGAATCACGATAATCACGAGTTGGGCGGGACTAACAAGTTGTGGAGCTCAAATAATACATATAATCACCACGAGGGCTTTTATGAAAATACAAACAATGAAAAAATAGGTCTTTTAGCAAGACTAAATATCTCTTAAATACTTTGTAATTTTACTCATTTAGCATTTATATATCCTTATTTGTTTTCCACAATTAATATACCCTAAGTCATGTTTTAAATGGGCACTTTCGTATCCACGGTTGTATTGATGTGAAAATTCTCACGAATGTTCCAATGTGACACTCATATGCTAATTGATTCGGTGTCATATGAGAATATTTGGGTGAAATTTTCACGTCTACACAATAGATGATAGAAAAGTATCAAACTTAGACAACTTAGGATGTATAGATCTTGAAAATGAGTGAGAATATAAGTGCTAAGTGAGTGAAACTATAAGGTACTTAAGTGCTATTTAGCCTCTTGCATAACACAATTTCAGGGAAAATCCAATGAGAAAGACAAGGACAGTACACCAATCTACTACTTTAACTATGATAGCAAAACCAGGGGATCTATAGTGTTTTTAGGGCCCGCTCATTTGACCGACACCTATCTCCACAAAGAAACAATTTGAATTTCAAACCAGCTATGGGAAATTAGTCCTTCCTGAGGAGGAAAAAAAGACAAAAAAGTAGATCTCTCTCTCTCTCTCTCTCTCTCTCTCTCTCTCTCTCTCTCTCTCTCTCTCTCTCTCTACAAAACTCTCCTCCACGCCTTCCACTCGGGGGATGTTTGGTTACTTTCCTCCACTTTCCAAAACCCACTTTCCTTCACTTTTGATGTTTAGTCACTTTCTTGTGAGAGTGTTTTTGTGTTTGTTTAAGTAAAGAAAATGGGGAAAAGTAGGTTTTCCATCACTTTTAGTTTGGTTCAAATTGAAAAGACAAGAAAATAGTTGATGTGTGACTTGGTTCCTTCATTTTCTTGTGTTTGGTTCAAACTAAAAAATAAAGGAAAGTGGGGTGTGGTCACCATGGTGTGCTTACCACTCAAATAGGACAAAATATTTATGAAACATAAATGGGGTGAGAATACCCACCATTTGAGGGTTTAAAAATTCGAAATAATACCACTTGATGTAGGAATTTAAAATATTTATCAAATTGAGGGACTAATTTTAAATATAAGGTAGTAATTTGTAAAATTCACAAAGATTTGAGGGAGTAAATATGAACATTTAATCGAGTAACTCTAAATCTATAATTATTAGAGACTAATTTAAGTTTTATAAAACCATTTGAGAGATTAAATTCAAAATATGAAGGAAATTGAAATTTTTAAGATTTGGGGCCTATTTATAAATTTGGGGGTCTATTTATAAATTTGGGGGTCTATTTATAAATTTAAGGGTAATTTGCAATAGAGATTTTGTGAATAAATTCAACTAATTATGGACATTTAGGAGGGTAATTCCAAACCTCTAAAGATTTGATAGACTCTTGATAAGTTTGTTGAAGTAATTTTCAAAATTTGAACATTATTAAAGAAAATAAGTGCAAATAATTTGATAATGATTGACTAATATATATGCTTGTGAAGTTGAGGGCCAAAATGACAAAATCACCACTTTAGAGGCTGGACTACTAGTCACGTGGATTTCTGGAAAAACTCCTCGGTTGCTATTAACACTTGATAAATAATTACTATACAATTTCCATCCACCGGTGAAAATACACATTACGATAATAGATTATAATAAAGTATATAGAACCATCACTCTTACAACATGATATAATGTTGTCAATAAAACCTAATATATAATACATTTTGCATTACATATTATCCATATTGATGGTTTGAATAGTGACAATACAAATATTTCATACATTCCATACATCTAGAACACACAACCTTTCATTCATCTCAATCCCTTTGTCGAGCTCCGGTTACCTAAGAAGTTGAAAGCCATCGATGATATAACCGCATCGAGCACAAGAGTCTTCATGGTAATTTAGATTGAGTTAGTTACCCAAAATCTCACCTCTCCCTCTTTCTCTCCACAGCTTGCTCACCGATCTATCATGTATTTCTCCATCATCTCTCATCCGCATGATGGACCAAACCCTAAAATTAGGTAACTTTAGTCCTATCCCTAAAATTAATTTTAGGGTTTTATGCTTCTTGATCATCTTTGACAATGGCATAATTTGTCATAATGATACCCTCCAACGCATTTGTTAAGGAAGAAAACTGATTTGTTAATAAATTATCGAATTTTTCGATTTTGAAATTTTTACAAGTTCATTAATAAACATCAATGAGCTATTCCAAAATAACAATAATTTAGGATTTTCCTTTATAATTTTTTTCACCGATCTCATCAGAAATCATTATCTTTTGAGTGTGTTTAAATGCCTTAAAGTTCATCTTTGACAATGGCATAATTTGCAAATATTACTCATTGTTTGTTTCTTTGTTGAGGGTTATTAGGCTTAAAAATAGATACATATGTAGTTATATTTATGCTTTGTTTAGAATCTTTGGCTGGGAGAGGAGAATGGATGTAGGTGACCAAGGAGCTTGAGGAATCATATAGGGTGGAAGGACGCCAATCGCACTATTGCCACTCTCCTATAGTGATTGAGAAGTAAGAAGTTTTCCATTGTAACTTCTATATGCTCTCAATATCGTATGTTTTTTATTTTTTTATCCACTCATTTATTTTTATTCTCAAATTTTGATGAACTTTAAGAATTAAAAATTGCCATGGTAAGGGCTACTAATCATGTTGAGCGCCCAACAAAGTAGAAGGCATAAAAGTCCGGCTTCCAAATATGGATTTTGGAAACATTTGGACTTTTATAATTACGTGAAATTCCAATCTACAAACTGCATATGAGAGTTAAGGTCCGTAATATCAAGTTTGATATTAACTAATATATAAATGTGCATTAATGATTTGATATTTTTAAACCATAATACTAGATTATATGCTAAGCCGGACTTTTTGTGTCAAATTTTTATGTGAATCGAGTGAAATTTTATTTTAGGACGATTGTGACTTTATCTTGAAATTTGATTCTCACAAAAAAAGATTAGTTTGGTATTGATGGAATTTTTTTTTGTTTTCAGATGGAATCCTAATAAAAGAAGGAAGTCAAGCCTCATTCTTCCAATCCAATGGTATAAAATACAAACCTCATAACTCTCTTTTTTTTCATGGTAAATCTCTTGCATCTAAGCACTTTGATAATTTAGGGCTTCAAGGTACCAGAAAAGTCGTGAGATACTAGAAAGAGTGATCTATGTATAAATTTTATAAAATGATGAATTTATAAGAAAGTTCGAGGTGGTGCAATATCTTTAGTATTGTTATTTGTAAACGCATGCTTTTAATCTATGTTCAATGGTTAATATTCATATATTAGATTTGTGTGTACAACATGATTAATTATTTATCGTGTGAATCATACAATCTATTGCTTGATTTTGAGTAGTCAGGTGTATTTTCTTTTATATTTTGAAGTTCATGGAAACTATTGTTCATATTACATTATAATCTATCGACATGTTCAAAAATTTTAAATAACATATTTTTAAAAGTGAATGTGATTATAATGTATTCTTATGATTTGATGTTACTCACTAATGTCACTTGAATGCTAAGCTGCTACATCTAGAGTGCATTTTCTTTCTATTTATTGATTGTCTCCAATTATGAGTTTACAATTGCAACGCGGATCTAATCTATTAATGTCATATTCATATTTCTAGGGTTTTGCTTAAATACCCTAGAATCATTCTATTTTCTTAAATACCCCTAATCATTCTCGATTTAGTTACTAATGTATGTGAGTTTTTTCTTCCATCGAGCATTTCTAATCATCCTCGGTTAACAAGGATCTCGCCACCAAGCTTACTTCCGAGCTTAATTTCCACATATTGTTATTATTTTGAACAAACTCTAATTAGCTTCTTTATTACAAGATAATTTGCTACTTGAGTCTCCACGTAAAATAATTTGATAACATCTCACGCATTGTGAAAGATAAAGTTTTGGGAAGATCAAGGTGGAGAAAAGTCCCGATTTGTCTCGCACATGTGAATAATGGGTAATTTCTAAGTTTTAGTGCATATTTCATTTTTGCTTGATTTTGAATGAATGAAAGTGAATAATGTGTTAAAGTTTGAATTTTGGTACTAATCATTAATATTGAGGTACAAATAAAACTAAACAAAATAGTAAAGGCTGCGTATAAAAAGAAAATCCTCTTTATTTGTTTTCTTGACTTTTTGGTAATTTCTATTCTTTGTCCATAAAATTTAGGAGATGCAAGTTTCATTTAAACAAAACCTTCTTAAAATTCAAATCAAAGAGAACTCTTCTAAACTTATAAAATTGTAGAAAATAAGCCGAAGTTATTGAAAACTCCATGGTATTGATGCTAAGGGAAAAAATCTAACTACTTTGTTAGCATCTAATCTACCTAAAATTTTGGTTGTAAAATACTAGAAATATATAAGAAAAAATCACTTAATATGTCATGTGTGAAGAATTTGACAATTAAAATAATTTTACCTATTGTATATCATGTGATAAGCTTAGAGGGTTTTCTCGATTTATTAAATTTATATATGGGACTTTGTGCAAAATTCCTAAAGTTCGGTGATCTCACATCATCACTAAACCATAAAATGTACTCTACTATATGACATTGAGCTCAGCTTCTTGCAACCCTCCAATGAATGACCTGAACACCATCAACTACAATTTGTGAACTCGGATTTATCCCTTCAACCATTACGGATGGTGCCCGACATTAGGTGAGATTTTTATTCACAGACAGCCGAATTTGTTGTAATTTGATGAATTTTTTCTTATAAATCAGCTTGTACTCATTGCTCATCAACTTCAACCGCATGTTAATGATTACTTTAATTTGTAGTGTACTATGAATAATCCAAAGTGTTTACTAAATTTAATGGATTATATTTGTTTTCAAACTTTACATTCTTGGCAAATAGGTGGATTATGATGTTGTGAAAATGATCAAATAGGACATGATCAGATTAATGGAGTTGGTTCTGTGTTAATAAATGGACTTGGAAATTTGTGAATTCATGTAAAGTTGTCTCTACTTGGTCAAACTTTATGGATTCTATTATGATATTTCCAATAGAATGGTATATAACTTATGCTTAATTACATAATGCTGTGATATATAGGTCAATTCCTTCTATAGGATTCTATTATAATATTTTCAATAGAATTCAGATCACTTATGTTGTATGATTTATCAATATTTTTATATACCACAAATATTTTGGTTAATCCACCTTTTGCTTAGTCTAAATTATACATGTTCAATTTTATAGTTAAGTACATTGCATATTGGTAGATTAGCATAGAATCTCAACAAATAATGAGTTGTGTTGCAATATAATCTATCAATAAGAAGTTAGCAGCTTGCCTAAAGATGTTTGACCCGTGCTTTGCACGGGCAAAATACTAGTATAAAGAAACCAAACAACATTCATAAAAGATACCGTCACCCATGCCGGTGAACTGACAGCCGGTCAAATTATGGAGTATATATAGCGACCTACACACGTGGCATCCAACCACCTTCTTCATGCACACGAGGGAAGGAAATGGCGATGAAAAGGGAAAGTGGATGGCCTGCATCCACAACATATGGGAGCCCCAAGGCTTGCCGACGCCCCACCACCAGCACGCAATAAAAGTGCCTTTAGAGATTAAAGAAGAGGGACTTTATTTATGTATTTATTCATTGTTACCCTAAACCTTTAGTTTAATTGGATTAATTGCATATGCACAATTTTCATCCTTATTAACCTTAAAATACTCCTGTGCAGTACACTGGCGAAGCCACGTAGTGTTTAGAGTTGTCTTCATACATATTTTTGTTATTTTTACTTGTATTTTACTATTTCGGACACCACTAGAATTAAGGTATGACACCACTAAAAGAGATAAAGTTGTAAAATTATCAATGTAGATTGTAAATACTATGACAAATTATAAAGAGACACCACTAGGACAAAACCCCGCCCAGCCACACCGCCCTGATCTTCATATAGTTAGTTTTTCATTATATTATTTCAGTTCTCTTCTAGCTCGGGTGAACATTAATATGTTTTGATCGATTAAATGGACCAAACCGATCAATTTCAATGCTTTGTTTTAAAATATGTTTGGTTCTAGTTTGGTTTGTGAAAAAATTCAACCCAACTCGCCTCTTTATTATTTAAAATCATCACTAATTTTCTTTCTGTTTATCCACGGATCATTTTATTCTCTTACCCATGGGCGGATCCACTCAACACCACTTCCTAATGAGTTATTATGAGTTACATAGTTTTGTGCCTTGATTCTACTCATGACCATATAAGCAAATAGACCTAAAACAAATAAAATTGCTTTGCTTCACATTCAACCCCAGCAATAGATAAATGAACATGTGACCTACTTAAGATATATCCTAGTTTAACTAGGTGAAAGGTTACAAGTAGTTTTTGAATAATATAAAGAGGGTACATGTTCTATGTGTTTGCTTTTGTTCTAATATTTTTGCAGTGTGTACGCACTCATCTGATCAAGGTTTAGCCGCTGCCGGAGGCTTTGTGTGACGCCTCGATTTCAACAAGGCCGCAATTCAAGGTGAAACCAAGGATGTCAAACTCCGCCATGCACCCACACAAGCAATAACATGTTTCACAAATCACGAATATCCTCTAGTGGAGTCAAAAGAAGTGTAGGTACAAACAAGCAAATTAAAGAAAATAAATACAATAGACATGATGAAGAAAGATATCTCATAAATGAAATCATGTCTCAACTTATTAAACCGAGATATAACATCTCTAAAATAAATGTTAAATATCTCGATATGAGTCAACTGAAATGTAACTAAGGCTTACCGCCTTTACAATATGAAAACAAAACTCTAATGTCCGAATGAAAATACAAAACTACAAGGGAGCCTCAAATGGTAAAATCATGTGACGGCGACTATGCTAGAACTCCTCCATCCCACGCCTCAAACTTTGAGCCGCCAAAAAATTTAAAATAAAAAGAACAACAACAAGAGCGCCGAGCTTATAGCAAGATCACCTCCATCCGCCTCAGAGAAAGGCGCTAGATGGAGTGTGCTATCTATTAAGCATAGTCTACCTAGACCATTTTCCACCGATCTAATGGAATTAATATTTAGACACCTACAATACGAGACGTAGTATGTCGAGCTTAAATAATCTAAATAAGGAAACCTCATGTATATGTCCCTAATCGTAAATATCTAAACATTAATACCAACTAAAGATAAATAATCTAAATAAAATCAACAATTAGAAATCCACAACACGAGACCGGATCGCTTAAATAATCCAAACAAGGAAACCCTCATGTATATACCATATGTCTCAAATTGTGAATAGCTAATCATTGATCCCAACCTAAGAAATAAAGAAAAGCAAAGAAAGAAAGTAAAGATATCAACATATCGATTCATAATATCTTCCATCACACGGGAGATAGAATGAATACCGCACAAACTCGCAAGCTTTCAAATGCAAAGTACTGGTCATATATTTCAACAAAGGAGTTAAAAACATAACCGACATCCACCAACGACGCAAGCTATCATTTAACTATCTCGATGCAACTCCATGCAAGATTCTAATACTTAATCTTATCATGTGCAACGGACTACCCTATAGGTATCCCGATTGCAACGCGGCTCATTAGTCTCATCGTGATCTCGCGCGTAACATGAGTAATGGCCTACCATAGGTATCCTAGAAGCTACCACAAGCCTCATCGCACTCTGGCGGACGGACCGCTAGATAAAGCATCCAAAGTCGACTCAATGGCTCAGACGATGGAATATCGACGACTACCTCATGTAGTAATCGAATCGAGCTCATCAACGATATCCAAACATGTGTGTAAAGTATGTACTAAACTCTTGTCAAAGTAATCGGGTTAAAATCCACCATAATTCCTTTCAAGATACCCATATATGTGCTACTACACCATTCATGAAATTAGCATAAAGAAGCGGCTTAAACCGCAAACATATATTAATCGATGCAAAATACAAATTTAGGCAATCAGTTAGTAGTCCATTACTAGGCTTAGTAATCGATCACACCGAGTCCATCCGCACTCGTAATAACATATATCAAGATTTAGTCCACTATTAAGAATATTAGTCGATTACTCGCAAACACATAATTTCAAGTATACTCAATCAAGACGAGTAGCCGACTACTAAACTTAGTAGTCGACTACCCGCCAAGACATGTATTCATTCGCACAAACGCTTATGATAATTGTACATATCATGATGTTAAAATAAGGTTTTATACTTGGCATATGCAACATGAATTATCTGAATCATTAAATTAAATTATTATATCTTCCAAATTAGGATTTAATATCCTAATAAAATAATTTCTTCAATTTTCTCATGTAAACAAAGTGACTATCAACACATGATAAAACTACGCGTGAACAGAGATAAAATTTATTTAAACATATTTATCTTACTTAGATATCACAAACCTAGGGTTTAAGCATGATTAATTAACATGAAAACTCAAAGAAACCTTCACGTAATATATCAATTATTTTAATCAGCATATCTCTGCAGAACACATCGTTAGTAAATTGAGTATATATTTTTCTAGACAAACTCTTTTAAGAATAGTTTTCTGTTTTGGAAACTATAGCCATATAGCTATTATTTGGTACTGGTTTGGTTCAATTTGAAGTTTATTTGTTATCTCAAATTTCCAGTTAAACATTATACATGTGCAACAGTTTTCTGCAGGATATATCATTAGTAAATTGAGTATATCTTTCTCTATACAAACTATTTTTTGAATGTCTTTCTGTTCTAGAAACTAGATTCACATAGCTTTCATTTGACACTGATTTGGTTAAATTTAGAATTTATTTTCTATTTCAAAATCTCAGTTAAATATTATATAAGTGCAACAGTCTGCAGAAAATATATATCACAACCTTAGGTTTTTGCATGGTTAGTTTACAAGAAGAACTCAAATAATCAAATAAACTAGGATTTTCACATGGTAAATCAAAATTTATATTAACCTAATGATCATGATTATATTTTAATGTAAACATCAAGGAAAAATATTAGATCTAACAATTGTTTACAGCCTAACATCAAAAATCTAGTCTTTTAATACTCCGTGTTAAGATTTAGACATGTAAACTAAATTAAACATCTAAACTAGTTATTTAACTATGGGGATGAGTTTGGATGCAAGTGATCTTGCCTTATCATGTGTGCAAGCCTCTGAAACTAATAGAAAGCAATCCAAAAGTGTAAACAACCCGCTTTCCCTTGTCACACGCCGATGATCTCCCTGTGGTCGATATTTTACTTCACAAAGCTCTCAAAACTCATAAGAAAAAGATCTAGGGTTTTTGAGGGAGAGGGTGGCTGCTAGGTTCATAGATATGATAAAAGAGAGTAGTTCATAAATCCTAATTGAAATTAACTAGTGGATTCAATTATAGATCCTTAAGTTTCTCTACTTGTTTCCCCTCAATCTTTCTTGATTTTGATTTTTCCATCTCTTGATTTCTCTTTTTTGATTTTCTCTTATTGATTTTCACTTCTTCCTCCTTCTCTTTCTTTTCTTATTGCTATTTCTCTTTTATTTTCTTGTTCTTGCTTTGTAGTGTAATTTTCATTTCCTTTTTCTTATGCTTCATTTTCTTTTTGTTCTTAATATGTGTAACTAAATTCTTTAGGAGATCTAGCATTATATGAAACTAGTTTAATTTCTTTTATGATTTATGGATTGCTATATTTATGCTTAAAATGATCATGCTTAGGATAATCAACTAGAAAACTAATTAGTAAAGAAGAATTTGATAATCTATGCTTATCTTGAATGATTTGATAGGTTATACTTATGCATTCTAGAATTACTATCGAGTTGCTTATTCTTTTCATGAATGAAAATTTGCTTGGATAATAATTTGATAGATTATGCTTTCTTTAAGTGATTTGATAATCTATGCTTATCTTGAATGATTTGATAGGTTATACTTATGCATTCTAGAATTACTATCGAGTTGCTTATTCTTTTCATGAATGAAAATTTGCTTGGATAATAATTTGATAGATTATGCTTTCTTTAAGTGATTTGATAATCTATACTTAGTAAATCTAAAGTAAAATATGATAAAAGAGAGTAGTTCATAAATCCTAATTGAAATTAACTAGTGGATTCAATTATAGATCCTTAAGTTTCTCTACTTGTTTCCCCTCAATCTTTCTTGATTTTGATTTTTCCATCTCTTGATTTCTCTTTTTTGATTTTCTCTTATTGATTTTCACTTCTTCCTCCTTCTCTTTCTTTTCTTATTGCTATTTCTCTTTTATTTTCTTATTTTAGAAATTACATGTTTTAGGATTTTATTTTCTTATTTTAGAAATTACATGTTTTAGGATTTTATTTTCTTATTTTAGAAATTACATGTTTTAGGATTTTATTTTCTTATTTTAGAAATTACATGTTTTAGGATTTTATTTTCTTATTTTAGAAATTACATGTTTTAGGATTTTATTTTCTTATTTTAGAAATTACATGTTTTAGGATTTTATTTTCTTATTTCATGTTTGGTAGATTAGATTTATTTTATGCTTTGTAGAGTAGATTTATATTTTCTTGCTCTTTTTATGTCCTTTTATTTTCTTATTTCATGTTTGGTAGATTAGATTTATTTTATGCTTTGTAGAGTAGATTTATATTTTCTTGCTCTTTTTATGTCCTTTTATTTTCTTATTTCATGTTTGGTAGATTAGATTTATTTTATGTTTGTAGTGTAGATTTATTTTATGCTTTGTAGAGTAGATTTATATTTTCTTGCTCTTTTTATGTCCTTTTATTTTCTTCTAGTTTCTTTTTGTCTTTTATTTGTTTTCTCCTTTCTTCTTCTTCTCTCACTCATCTTTTAGGTCTTTTAGTTTTCCTTTATAAAATTAGTTAACTTTTATTTTTCTAGATATTTTACCTAATTATCTTTTTAGATAAAAAATCCAAAAGAATTTGCTTTGGTGTATGCAAATTTGGATTAGAGATAATACCAATTGCTTAATCTGTGTTGAATTAATTTTTGAGACTAAAAAGGGCAAATCCTAATTCACCCATTCTTCAAGACATATATTATCCCACTAGAAATACAATCACGTCTTGCATTAGGCTACCTGATGCTAATGGAGTTGATTTTGAGCTTAGACCTCACTTCATATCTTGTGATGACTCTTGATTGCGAGGTCATCGACATAGCACTCCATTGTCTTGTGCAAATGCTCACAAAAATCATGTTCATCATACGTTGATAGGTTGCTCGGTATTTTCAAACCAAAGGCATTCTTGTATGAGAATACCCTAAGGGTGTCACGAAAGCTGTATGTTTCTGATTGATCATCACATTTTATTGCACTTTTATACCTTCATTATCTATTTTATTTAAATAAATATATCTGCTAATAATATTTTTTTATCTTAATTTACAGGTAATATAGAATTATTGAATAAGAGCTCAAATGAAGATTATTTCAAGCCCAAAAGATCTCTAATGAAGCCCAGTATGTCTAAATCCAAAGCCCACGACTAAGTTTAGAAGCAAAATCTCAGCACTCATCACTTTCTTGGTCAGAATTATTAATAACTTAGCCTGCAATTGAGAATCAAATCAAATATAGAAAAAATAAAGTCAAATTCGTGCTCAGGATGATCAACCGCAAAGAAAAGACGATATCTCCCAATCCGGAAAGCAGAATTCAACATATTATATATGAAAATCGCCTATCTCGACGAGACGGAGCCATTCAAATTACCAGATTCTAAAAATTTCATTAGCAGCAGCGGGTTATTATAGAAATCCGAATTTAATTAATATATATTCAATTATTTGAAGGTCAAGCTAAATTCTAAGAAGCCCAAGAGCAATTAAAAGAAGCCCAAGAGTATTTAAGAGAAGCCCAAGAGTCTTAAATAAATTAAATACAAAAGAAATAAAGCCCACAAAGCACATCTCTCAAGTATGGAATTAATGGTCTATATTATTTTGAGAGATCATTTGGCTTTGAGGGTTGCTTGGGGCCTAAGCCAAATCCTATGGTTGTGAGGGTTACTTGGGGGTTAAGACAAATCCAAGGGTTATGAGAGATTCTTGTTATCTATAAATAGAGGGGTAGAGTGAGCGTTTGGAGTGTGAAATATTTTGTAATAACTCTTTTTGGAGAGGAGGTTACTCTTAATTGAAGACCTTCCAAATTTATAACTTTTAGTTGTAATTAATAAAAAAATATTTTTACCCCTTCATTTTTTTTTCTTCTCTTTGTCCGAGGATGAAAAGAGGATGAAGATGAAGATAAGATGAAGATGAGGGTTTGCCTTTTATTCCTTTTTTTCTTTTCTTATAATATTTTCTTTTTTCTTGCTTATTTTAATGCTTTGTAGTGTAGATTTACTTTCATGTCATTAATTTCATGTCTTTACTTTCATGTATTTACTTTCTTGTCTTTACTTTCTCGCATTTATTTCTTGCATTTACTTTGTAGCTTAGATTTTATTTCTTGCACTATTCACCTTGAGGCTAGAACCCTCTTGGGATTAGTTTTATTTTATTTTATTTTTAATTCACCTTGAGGCTAGAACCCTCTAAGGAATCACCCTCTTCTAAGATGTGCAACTAATACTTGTGGGAATTCTAGAAATTGCATGAAACTAAGCTTCTTTCATAATTTGTGAATCATTCTCTTATGCTTAAAATGATCACGTTTAGGATAATCAACTAGAGAACTAATTGGTAGAAGAAGAATTTGATATTCTATGCTTATCTTGAGTGGTTTGATACGTTATGCTTCTGAATTCTAGAATTATTATCAAGTTATTATTCTTTTCATGAGTATTAATTTTACTTGGATGATAATTTGATAGGTTATGCCTTCCTTGGCGGTTTGATAGTCTATACTTAATAAATCTAAAGTAGAATGTGATAAAAGAGAATGGTTCATATTTTAAGTGAGATTAGCTAGTGGATTCAATTCTAGATTCCTCATATCTTTAATTGAATCCTCATTCTTTACTTTCTTGATTTTCCTCTTTATTCTTGATTTTCATTTGTTTATTTTATTTTTCTTCCATTTATTCATCATTCTTTCTCCTCTCTCAATCTTGTTTTGATTTTATTTGCACATATTCACAAACACTCTCTTAATCTCTCCACAATCCATCACAATTCTTCTATCACACTCCTAATTGTCACACACACAACATGAGAACCAATCTTGATTAACTTTTACAATACCTTCCTTGTGGGATCGATAACTTTTTATACTATAACTTGATGGTTGTATACTTGTAACTTAGGTTCATACATGTTTAATACCTATCAAGTTTTGGCTTGCCTGCCGAATCGAACGGGTCACCCGGCAATGGGGAATACTCACCACTGATGCATCTTAATTTGGTTTTATCCGAAAAAGCCATCCATAAATGATATTCTCTCAAATCCACACGTATTGTCAACCATGACATCCATGATAGGGAGAGGAAACTCGTCTTTTGGAAAAACGAGATTAAGATCCCTGAAGTCAATATAGATCCAGATTTTACCATTCTTTTTTGTTACCACAATGATTTTGGCCAGCCAATCCGGATGTTGCTCTTCACGGAAGAATTCGCACTCAATGAGTTTGCGGAGTTCTTTCTTGATCTGTTCCATCAACTTGGGATGGAAGTGTCATTGTTGTTGCTTGACCGGCTTAATGTTAGGGTCAATGTTAAGGCGATGTATGGCCACATCAGGATCCCCGGCACGTCTTCATAACTCTAGGCGAAGACGTCAATGTACTCTCGAAGGAGACCTATGAGTTCTTCTTTCTCAGTGGGTGATAAACTCTCGCTGGTGAAGATGGGTTTGGGATTGACTTCATCAGCTATGTTGACTTGGATCACTTTATCTTCGGCGGGTGGTTCGCTGATTTCAAAGCGTGACTCTATTGTGCTCCAAGATGTTTAGCCCACGATCTTCCTCGGGATTTTCAAATACTTCAGATTCATCAAAATTCATGGTTAAACTATACACAACCATGTTAACTGTGAATTCACCGAATATGGCTCCAATGCTGACATTAGCATCCCAGCTAGACGTGTCTGAAGAGTCACTAAAGAAATCCTCAGACACAGACACTGTTTGCGAGTCAGCCTCTAGGGAGATATACCTGAGTCCAAGTTTAGTTTTATTAAAATAATCAATGGCCTCTCCTTCTGGAATGAAGGGGATTAAAGAAACTTTCGGTCCTTGATTGAAGTTTAATCCTTGCTTTAGGGTGAAGTCGTACCCCATTTTTGCCATTATATGCGAAGACTGCTAGCTATAATGAGAAAACTCATTCGACTTCATCGTCTGAGTTTAAAAAATATGGTCGTGGCTTGACCTTCCCAAAAATAATAGGGTTTTGGGCGTCTTCTTTAGCTTGAACCATAAAGGTAGCGTCTTCTGAGCCATCTAGTTATTGATGAGTCAAATAAGACTCATTCACAGGCATGTACAAAGTTGAGTCTAAAGCTAGCCTAAACAATAAAGCCTTGACTCTTGAGCTTTCATACTCAGAGTCTAAAGAATAGTCATAAGCAAACTCAACTTTATCATTAAAGACCTAGTCGTCCTGATTTTTGGCTGACTGGGTAGTACATGGTTCTTCAAGGATAATTACAAGTGGCTCCATCTCCCAGATTGGATCCTCATTTTGATCCGGTTCATTGTCTGCTTTATTACAGCTATCCTTATCATCGGGAAGAGCAATCTCAATTGTATGTTTATCATCATACAAGAGAGTCCGTAAAGTAATTCTCCACCCTTAAAGGGATGCTTTTCAAAGATCAACCTCTCAGAAACCCCATACTCATCGATGTACTTAAAGCATTAATGAAGCGTCGATGGGACTATCATGTTGGAATGGATCCAAGGTCGTCCAAAGAGCATGTTTTAAGGTGTTTCAACGTCGGTGATATAACAAGTCACTTCAGTCTTCAAGTCACCAATCGACATTTGAGTCTATTTTTCTCGGCGATCGGCTACTACCGGAGTTGAATCGAAGATGGTAACGATAGTTTTGAAAGCTTGTAAAGGAAAATGCCCAAGAAGCTAAGGAGCCTTCAAGGGATTATGCTCAAGGCGAACACGGGTCGATGTGAATCCTCTTGACCTTGCGATGCATACCCATATAATAAATGGGTCGGTTGTGATGATGGCCTTTGATGAGCATATCATCCAAGTGAAGGTAATGAAAGGCGCCATTGGCATTGATAGCACCGCCGCATTCTTCATCTTGGGAGGCTCGGACATGTGGGGAGAAACATCTCACTATCATCTAAGGCTTCTTTCAAAGCCTCTCTCGTATCCTTAGACAAACGTAGAAGTTCAATAAGGTTATACAGCCGGGATGTTGGCTAAGTGGGCCATGATATCATACCGGAGTGGAGCCTTGGAGTCAAATGAAGGACATTGTAATGTTTTGTCGAATTGAGTCTCCTTTTGCTTGATCAGTTCGGGCTGCTTAGAGGGTCCCAGCTGATCATAATTCTTTAAATAATCTTTGTCGAATCTCATCCCCGTCATGACAATTTTCTCCTCCTCCAAATCTGTGAGTGAAGAGACTTGCAAAGATTTCTCTCCTATAATCGCAGAGATAACATTATAGGACTTCATCTTGATGTTCGATTTTGACTTCATCTTGCTTTGTTGATTTCGTTGGCCATGATTGACCACTTTCATTCTTGCAGCGGAAATGGGGATAACTCCATCTTGGGCCTAGATTTCCGGCATAGACCCAAATTGAAGAGTCACCATGTTAGAAATGACTTTCTTTTGTTCGGGTCGGAGCTTGAGGATTCCTGAGTCGATAAAAGTTTGTATCTTATCATTGAGGATATAACAGTTCTTTGTTGGGTGCCCCTAATTTACAACGAAATCAAGATTTTCAACCCATTAAATAACCCTAATCATCTAAATGACCATCTAATTCCTCAAATTATTTTCAAAATTATGAAATTTGCACTCACCTTTTTCGCGTCACTGTAGCCAACAAAATTACCCTAATCACCTCTTGCGCCTCAATGTAGATGGAAGAGATCAAGGCTTGGAGGTACCCATCTTCATGCTCAAAGTGATCCTCTACAAGTTGGGGAAGATCATCCTCTCCCTCACAAGAATAGAAAGAGAGAGAAATAAGTGAATTGGGGAAAGAAATTTGGTGTTTTTTCCTTAACCGTTTACATAATTCCCGCTAACTCCGACCATGTAAGCCCACTAATTCCACGTTGGCTGACATGTGAGGAGTCACGTGAGCAATTTTACCTAATTTTGGGTCCAACCAAAAAGGCACATTTGTCGCCGTGGTCCAAAGAATATACCAATATGTCGCGAAGAAAAAATTATACTAATGTGTCACTAAGGATCAACAAAATATACCAATCTGGTAATTTTGCCAGTATAAAACACATGAAAAAGATTATTACACGATACGACTTCAAAAAATTTCTTACGTAGTAGAAAATACAAATCAAAATACGTATTGAATACGATAATCACGAGTTGGGCCGGGACTAACAAGTTGTGGAGCTCAAATAATACATATAATCACCACGAGGGCTTTTATGAAAATACAAACAATGAAAAAATAGGTCTTTTTCGCAAGACTAAATATCTCTTAAATACTTTGTAATTTTACTCATTTAGCATTTATATATCCTTATTTGTTTTCCACAGAATTAATATACCCTAAGTCATGTTTTAAATGGGCACTTTCGTATCCACGGTTGTATTGATGTGAAAATTCTCACCCGAATGTTCCAATGTGACACTCATATGCTAATTGATTCGGTGTCATATGAGAATATTTGGGTGAAATTTTTCACGTCTACACAATAGATGATAGAAAAGTATCAAACTTAGACAACTTAGGATGTATAGATGCTGCTGAAAATGAGTGAGAATATAAGTGCTAAGTGAGTGAAACTATAAGGTACTTAAGTGCTATTTAGCCTCTTGCATAACACAATTTCCAGGGGAAAATCCAATGAGAAAGACAAGGACAGTACACCAATCTACTACTTTAACTATGATAGCAAAACCAGGGGGATCTATAGTGTTTTTTAGGGCCCCGCTCATTTGACTGACACCTATCTCCACAGCAGCAACAATTTGAATTTCAAACCAGCTATGGGAAATTAGCTGTCCTCCCCCGGAGGAGGAAAAAAAAGACAAAAAAAAGTAGATCTCTCTCTTCTCTCTCTACAAAACTCTCCTCCCTGCCTTCCACTCAGGGGATGTTTGGTTACTTTCCTCCACTTTCCAAAACCCACTTTCCTTCACTTTTTGATGTTTCCGTCACTTTCTTGTGAGAGTGTTTTTTGTGTTTGTTTCGTAAAGAAAATGGGGAAAAGTAGGTTTTCCATCACTTTTTTTAGTTTGGTTCAAATTGAAAAGACAAGAAAATAGTTGATGTGTGACTTGGTTCCTTCATTTTCTTGTGTTTGGTTCAAACTAAAAAATAAAGGAAAGTGGGGTGTGGTCACCATGGTGTGCTTACCACTCAAATAGGACAAAATATTTATGAAACATAAATGGGGTGAGAATACCCACCATTTGAGGGTTTAAAAAATTCCGAAATAATACCACTTGATGTAGGAATTTAAAAATATTTATCAAATTGAGGGACTAATTTTAAATATAAGGTAGTAATTTGTAAAATTCACAAAGATTTGAGGGAGTAAATATGAACATTTAATCGAGTAACTCTAAATCTATAATTATTCGAGAGACTAATTTAAGTTTTATAAAACCATTTGAGAGATTAAATTCAAAATATGAAGGAAATTGAAATTTTTAAGATTTGGGGCCTATTTATAAATTTGGGGGTCTATTTATAAATTTAAGGGTAATTTGCAATAGAGATTTTGTGAATAAATTCAACTAATTATGGACATTTAGGAGGGTAATTCCAAACCTCTAAAGATTTGATAGACTCTTGATAAGTTTGTTGAAGTAATTTTCAAAATTTGAACATTATTAAAGAAAATAAGTGCAAATAATTTGATAATGATTGACTAATATATATGCTTGTGAAGTTGAGGGGCCAAAATGACAAAAATCACCACTTTAGAGGCGGGACTACTAGTCCCGTGAAAATCTGTTGCATTTTTCACGGGACTAGTAGTCCGTTATTACTAAGCGTGCACATAAGCGTGCATACGATGCTGGACTACTAGTCCTGTGGATTTCCTGGAAAAACTCCTCCAGTTTGCTATTAACACTTGATCAGCAATAATTACTATACAATTTCCATCCACCAGTGAAAATACACATTCTGATAATAGATTATAATAAAGTATATAGAACCATCACTCTTACAACATGATATAATGTTGTCAATAAAACCTAATATATAATACATTTTGCATTACATATTATCCATATTGATGGTTTGAATAGTGACAATACAAATATTTCATACATTCCATACATCTAGAACACACAACCTTTCATTCATCTCAATCCCCTTTGTCGAGCTCCGGTTACCTAAGAAGTTCGTCATCTCTGTTGACTTGGTTGAACCATCACTCTTACAACTTGATTGCTCAAGTCTACTTCAACATTTTTAACTCGTATTGAAACAAAAACATGTACCATCAGGCCATAAAATCACGATACAAAGTAGAAAATAAATAAACTGCAACAAGATTATAATAAAGTAGTAAAAGAACTAATAAATCCAAGTCCCACACAGAAATAAATAAATAAAACAAATAAGCATGAAAATAAAAGAACAAAAATGAAGCAGCAATGCTTCTTTGATGCTAATTTGTACAAACATAAAATAGGCAAGTCCATAACAGGGAGAATCTATCACATAAATCTATATTGACCTGAATGGATCCAAGTCCCACACAAAATAAATAAATAATGCAAATAAGCATGAAAATAAAAGAACAAAAATGAAGCAGCAATGCTTGTTTGATGCTAATTTTCAAGAACATAAAAATAGGCAAGTCCATAACAGGGAGAATCTATCACAGTACAATGCTAGAGCATTTTCAAGGAAGGTTGCTGATACATTGGCTCATTTTATAGAAAACCCAAAAATTTTGCCATGTAAGTATTCAATAATTGAATTATGAGAAATAGATAATGGGACCACTAAGAAAATACTGAATATCACATATACTTTTAGCACTAAGTACATTAAAATCTTGTATCGGTATCTAAAATCAAAACTTACTCAGTTAGGCATTCAACATTCTCTAACTGGTTATTTAGAAACTGAGCGAAACAAGACTGAAATTGAAGCATAAGTGGATCAGATATATGCTAACAAGTGAAGGCAAGAAAAAATATGCTCAGATATCTGCCGCCAACATGTAAACCCATATACAATTAAGTGAAACATGATGATCAACAGAAAAATATGCTCAGATATGGCCATTTTCTTCATTATATGCCTCGCCATGAAATTTATGATCACAATGTTGGCAGCAATTATCATAAATTGCCTTGCCAATAGATTACTACTCTAAACTTTGGCTGCATATTTTAAGAATAGACTATCATCATAGCATAAAAAAATGATAACAACGGCCTCATAAACTCAAGAAAAAAATTAATACCCATTCCACTTCAACCAGCAGACCATCACAATAGAAATGTGTAGGATACTCTCAGTCCATCAAGGTGAAATCAGTCACACAACCCAACGAGGGAACCTGTCAAACAAGTAATTCCGAACCTCTAAGCCATGAATACGAGGCAAATGTCTTGTGTGTTCAAATAATGAAACAAAAGTTTGTTGCTTGATTTCCTAAAATATAATGAAAAAGATGCATATATATAATGTGATGTTTATTTTGCCAAATGTGAGTCAGATGGGATATATTGATGGCGAGTCTCACTTTACTAGCCATATCAAATCAGGTGGATTTCGACACTTTATATGTTGACATATCATTTTATTAAAGGAGGTGGCAATGCATATTGGGCGTATCTGCCTGTATATTTAATTATAATATGCTTTTTATCATCCATATGTATACGACCATATACACTTCAATTAAAGGGTCGACAAGTATACTTTTTCTCTTTTAATGAACTAAAACTCTTAAACAGAATGGAGAGCATTATACTTTTCTTTTTGGGAAAACTAACTAGCATCTGAGATCATGAGATATGGGTGCAAACTAACTAGTATGAGGAAGTGAATTCTAAGTTCTTATCCTTTTTTGTTTAAGAAAAATACACAATTAGTTTCCTTGTTCTTTTCTATATGTGAGTGAACTATACATTTCTTCATTGCAATGCATGATCATAACAGATAATTCATAGTGCAGATGTTGAACATGGAGGTCGATTTTGGCATTGTAGCTACTTATGAACAATCAATCCACCTCGTACCAACCCCAAATCTCCCTAGTGCAAATCACTCTCCTAATTACCAACGACACATGCTAAATATAAATACACCCAAAACTCAAACCCAACCTCAACTCAAACCAAAATAACTAAAAGTTAAACACAAACCATGGCCACCCCTCCTGGAAACATAGCACAGGCTAGAATACGTCTCCTTCAGTTCTAATATTTCTCAATTACCCCTATTTTAAGCAAATTTAAGCAAACAAACTTTAATTACTCCACTAATAATTCTCAATTACCCATGATCCCATCTTTCAATCCAAAATGCACAAGAGAAACTATAAGTCACTAGTATTATATGCCATCACATTGATTAAAAAGTGCAAAAAATAAACAAGAGAAACTATAACAAGTCACTAGTATTATATCCCATTACATACCTGAGTTCAGTGCAAAAGAGCAAAAAAGCTAGGATCTCTATAATGCAATGCTGCCATCTCACTCTTAACTCTCTGTTCCTCTTCAAGCATAGCTCAAGCAACACAGTTGAGGCTTAGGCATCCTGACAATAATTTCATCAACATCCTCTCTTCACCTATAACAAAACCCACATCACAAAAAAGAAAATAAAGAACCAAGATTGAAGAGGAAAACCATCAAATAAAATTGAACCAGGGTGAATGTTTGATAAATTGAAAGAAACGAGAAACCCAACAAAATTAGAGTCATCAGTGGGTAATTAAGCATACAAACCTGGGATACTCGGCTTTGTTGGAGGCGGAGGACTCGGAGGCGAGAATCTATTCCGTCTCTGCAAGTCGCCGGCCAAGTCGGAGGCGGAGCGAAGCCGAAGGAACGGGAGGCGGGAGCGAAGCCTGAGGAGCCGGAGGCGCGAGGAAAGGCGGCGGCGTCGGAGGCGGAGGTGACCAGATCTCTCTGTGGTTTTTCCCTTTTTCCTTCGACCGAGCCCTAGATGGGAGTACGGGGAGAGAAAATGAAGTTTTCTCTTGTAATCGGGCATTTGAGGGCGGAAAATTTTTGGGGGAAAATGCTGAATTGGCAGCTTCACTTTCCTTCATTTTATGTGTTTTGTTTTGCAAACCAAACACTTGATTATGGAGGAAAACAAAGAAAAAAGCCCATATCAGTTTTCCAAGGGGTGTTTTCTGTGATTTTTTGCCCAACCAAACAGCCCCTCACTCTCCTCCCTGCCTCTCCTCTCCTCTCCTCTCTGCTCCAACGAAGAAAATCTAGCAACTCCGACGGATCGTTGCCTCAACTCACTCGCCGCCTCCATCGAAACCCTCACCGAGACCCTAGCAACTCCGACGGTTCTTGCCGCCCTCAATTGGACCTCGCCACCATCGTTGCCTCAGCACACTCGCCACCCTCGATTGGACCTCGCTCAGCCCCAAATCTCAGTTTTTCCCTTGCCGATAGCACACGTCCGGCCGCCAACTACTCCTCAGGTACCCATTTGATTAATTTTTTTTTATTTCTATTTTTAATCACAATTTCATCATGGTTGATGTTGAAGAGATTGGGATTTTGTTTTTTTATTTCTCTTCTCTCTCTACAACTCTCTCTCATCTCCTTTCCACCAGAGGAGAAAAAAAGGCAGATCTCTCTCTTCTCTCTCTACGAAACTCTGATGAGTTCCTAGCGGAGTTTCTAGGGTTTTTGTTGATGGCGGCGAGGGCGGGGCAAAGGAGCGCTAGGTTTAGGGCTTGCCAGATCGTATCCGAGGTAATTGTTAAGTTTCTGTGCGGTATTTGGAATTTAGGGTTTTTTATGTTTCTTGATCCCCATTTTTCTAGGGTTTCATCTTGGTCCCCAATTTTCAAAATATTCTTAGGATTTTCATGGATTTGCAGTTAATGATACCCCCTCCAACGATTTGTTAAGGGGGAAAAACTGATTTGTTAATAAATTATGGGATTTTTAGATTTTGAAATTTTTTTACAAGTTCATTATTAAACAAATCGTTGGAGGGGGTATCATTAACTGATTATTACAAGTTCATTTTTTGAAAAACTGATTATTAAACTGATTTGTTATAAAAGAAATGAGGAGAGGTTTCTCTCTCTCTCTCCTCCCAATTACATCTCTCTCAACACACACTCTCTCCTCATATTCCATATCGATTCAAGAACTCTCCGCTTCACTGCCGGTCAGATTCTGATCCTGACCAGCAAGATGAAAGCCATCAGGATGATATAATCTGGCATCGAGCACAAGAGTCTTCTTCATGGTAATTTAGATTGAGTTAAGAAGTTACCCAAAATCTCACCCCTCTCTCTCCCTCTTTCTCCACAGTTTCTTCTTGCTCTCGCCTGATCTATCATGCATTTCTTCTCCATCATCTCTCATCCGCGATGATGGACCAAACCTTAAAATTAGGTAACTTTAGTCCTATCCCTAAAATTAATTTTTAGGGTTTTTTATGCTTCTTGATCATCTTTGACAATGGCATAATTTGCTGTTAATGATACCCCCCCTCCAACGATTTGTTAAGGAAGAAAAACTGATTTGTTAATAAATTATCGAATTTTTCGATTTTGAAATTTTTTTTACAAGTTCATTAATAAACATCAATGAGCTATTCCAAAATAACAATAATTTAGGATTTTCCTTTATAATTTTTTTCACCAGATCTCATCTGTAAAATCATTATCTTTTTGAGTGTGTTTAAATGCCTTAAAGTTCATCTTTGACAATGGCATAATTTGCAAATATTACTCATTGTTTGTTTCTTTGTTGAGGGTTATTAGGCTTAAAAATAGATACATATGTAGTTATATTTGCGTTCTTTGTTTAGAATCTTTTGCTGGGAGAGGAGAATGGATGTAGGGGGTGACCAAGGAGCTTGAGGAATCATATAGGGGCTGTGAAGGACGCTTCAATCGTACCATTGCCACTCTCCTATAGTGATTGAGAAGTAAGAAGTTTTCCATTGTACTTCTATATGCTCTCAATATCAGGTATGTTTTTTTATTTCTTTTTTATCCACTCATTTATTTTTATTCTGAAATTTTTGATGAACTTTAAGAATTAAAAATTGCCATGGTAAGGGCTACTAATCATGTTGAGCGTCCAACAAAGTAGAAGCAGATAAAAGTCCAGTGGCTTCCAAATATGGATTTTGGAAACATTTGGACTTTTATAATTACGTGAAATTCCAATCTACAAAACTGCATATGAGAGTTAAAGTTGTAAGGTCCAGAATATCAAGTTTGATATTAACTAATATATAAATGTGCATTAATGATTTGATATTTTTAAACCATAATACTAGATTATATGCTAAGCCGCACTTTTTTGTGTCAAATTTTTATGTGAATCAGAGTGAAATTTTATTTTAGGACGTATTGTGACTTTATCTTGAAATTTGATTCTCGACGAAAAAGATTAGTTTGGTATTGATGGAATCTTTTTCTTTTTGTTTCAGATGGAATCCTAATAAAAGAAGGAAGCCCGAAGCCTCATTCTTCCAATCCAATGGTATAAAATACAAACCTCATAACTCTCTCTTTTTTTTTCATGGTAAATCTCTTGCATCTAAGCACTTTGATAATTTAGGGCTTCAAGGTACCAAAGAAAAGTCGTGAGATACTAGAAAGAGTGATCTATGTATAAATTTTATAAAATGATGAATTTATAAGAAAGTTCGAGGTGGTGC
Organism: Asparagus setaceus; assembly: GCA_012295165.1. NCBI lineage: Eukaryota > Viridiplantae > Streptophyta > Magnoliopsida > Asparagales > Asparagaceae > Asparagus > Asparagus setaceus. The sequence goes on from CM022708.1 coordinate 4,145,905, forward strand.
AATATCTTTAGTATTGTTATTTGTAAACGCATGCTTTTAATCTATGTTCAATGGTTAATATTCATATATTAGATTTGTGTGTACAACATGATTAATTATTTCTTGTGTGAATCATACAATCTATTGCTTGATTTTGAGTAGCTGTGTGTATTTTCTTTTTATATTTTGAAGTTCATGGAAACTATTGGTTCATATTACATTATAATCTATTGACATGTTCAAAATTTTAAATAACATATTTTAAAAGTGAATGTGATTATAATGTATTCTTATGATTTGATGTTACTCACGAATGTCACTTGAATGCTAAGCGTTACATCTAGAGTGCATTTTCTTTCTATTTATTGATTGTCTCCAATTATGAGTTTACAATTGCAACGTGGATCTAATCTATTAGACAGCTATGTCATATTTCTTAGGGGTTTTGCTTAAATACCCTAGAATCATTCTATTTTCTTAAATACCCCAGAATCATTCTGATTTAGTTACTAATGTATGTGAGTTTTTTCTGTCCACTGAGCTTACTTCCAAGCAATCAAGGGCCTCGACAACAGTGATCTCGCCACCAAGCTTACTTCCGAGCTTAATTTCCACATATTGTTATTATTTTGAACAAACTCTAATTAGCTTCTTTATTACAAGATAATTTGCTACTTGAGTCTGCCTCAGTTTGTAAAATAATTTGATAACATTCTGCACAGGTGATGGAAAGATAAAGTTTTGGGAAGATCAAGGTGGAGAAAAGTCCTGATTTGTCTCAGACCCATGTGAATAATGGGTAATTTCTAAGTTTTAGTGCATATTTCATTTTTGCTTGATTTTGGAATGAATGAAAGTGAATAATGTGTTAAAGTTTGAATTTTTGGTACTAATCATTAATATTGAGGTACAAATAAAACTAAACAAAATAGTAAAGGTTGCGAATAAAAAAGAAAAATCCTCTTTATTTGTTTTCTTGACTTTTTGGTAATTTCTATTCTTTTGTCCATAAAATTTAGGAGATGCAAGTTTCTGTTTACAACAAAACCTTCTTAAAATTCAAATCAAAGAGAACTCTTCTAAACTTATAAAATTGTAGAAAATAAGCCGAGTTATTGAAAACTGTCATGGTATTGATGCGAAGGGAAAAAAATCTAACTACTTTGTTAGCATCTAATCTACCTAAAATTTTGGTTGCGTAAAATACTAGAAATATATAAGAAAAAAATCGCCTCAGAATATGTCATGTGTGAAGAATTTGACAATTAAAAATAATTTTTACCAGCTATTGTATATCATGTGATAAGCTTAGAGGGGTTTTCTCTGATTTATTAAATTTATATATGGGACTTTGTGCAAAATTCCTAAAGTTCTGGGTGATCTGCGATCATCACTAAACCATAAAATGTACTCTACTATATGACATTGAGCTCAGCTTCTTGCAACCCTCCAATGAATGACCGGCAACACCATCAACTACAATTTGTGAACTCAGTGGATTTATCCCTTCAACGACATAGGATGGTGCTCAGACATTAGGTGAGATTTTTATTCACAGATTGTGTTGTAATTTGTTGTAATTTGATGAATTTTTCTTATAAATCAGTTGTACTCATTGCTCATCAACTTCAACCGCACAAGTTAATGATTACTTTAATTTGTAGTGTACTATGAATAATCCAAAGTGTTTACTAAATTTAATGGATTATATTTGTTTTCAAACTTTACATTCTTGGCAAATAGGTGGATTATGATGTTGTGAAAATGATCAAATAGGACATGACTGTAGATTAATGGAGTTGGTTCTGTGTTAATAAATGGACTTGGAAATTTGTGAATTCATAAGGTGTAAAGTTGTCTTTACTTGGTCAAACTTTATGGATTCTATTATGATATTTCCAATAGAATGGTATATAACTTATGCTTAATTACATAATGATGTGATATATAGGTCAATTCCTTCTATAGGATTCTATTATAATATTTTCAATAGAATTCTGTATCACTTATGTTGTATGATTTATCAATATTTTTATATACCACAAATATTTTGGTTAATCCACCTTTTGCTTAGTCTAAATTATACATGTTCAATTTTATAGTTAAGTACATTGCATATTGGTAGATTAGCATAGAATCTGAACAAATAATGAGTTGTGTTGCAATATAATCTATCAATAAGAAGTTAGCAGCTTGCCTAAAGATGTTTGACCGTGCTTTGCACGGCAAAATACTAGTATAAAGAAACCAAACAACATTCATAAAGATACCGTCACCCATGCCGGTGAACTGACAGCCGGTCAAATTACGGAGTATATATAGCGACCTACACACGTGGCATCCAACCACCTTCTTCATGCACACGAGGGAAGGAAATGGCGATGAAAAGGGAAAGTGGATGGCCTGCATCCACAACATATGGGAGCCCCAAGGCTTGCCGACGCCCCACCACCAGCACGCAATAAAAGTGCCTTTAGAGATTAAAGAAGAGGGACTTTATTTATGTATTTATTCATTGTTACCCTAAACCTTTAGTTTAATTGGATTAATTGCATATGCACAATTTTAATCCTTATTAACCTTAAAATACTCCTGTGCAGTACACTGGCGAAGCCACGTAGTGTTTAGTGTTGTCTTCATACATATTTTTGTTATTTTAACTTGTATTTTACTATTTCGGACACCACTAGAATTAAGGTATGATACCACTAAAAGAGATAAAGTTATAAAATTATCAATGTAGATTGTAAATACGCCTATGAAAAATTATAAAGAGACACCACTAGGACAAAACCCTGGCCCAGTTCGTCATTGCTCCCGTGATCTTCATACCAAGTTAGTTTTTCATTATACTATTTCAGTTCTCTCTTATAGCTTAGGGTGAACATTAATATGTTTTGATCGATTAAATGAACCAAACCGATCGAATTTCAATGCTTTGGTTTTAAAATATGTTTGGTTCTAGTTTGGTTTGTGAAAAAATTTCAACCCGAACCAACTGCTCTCTTTATTATTTAAAATCATCACCCTATTTTCTTTCTGTTTATCCGCGGATCCACTCAACACCACTTTCTAATGAGTTATTATGAGTTACATAGTTTTGTGCCTTGATTCTACTCATGACCATATAAGCAAATAGACCTAAAACAAATAAAATTGCTTTGCTTCACATTCAATCCCAGCAATAGATAAATGAACATGTGACCTACTTGCAATATATCCTAGTTTAACTAGGTGAAAGGTTAAAAGTAGTTTTTTAATAATATTAAGAGGGTACATGTTCTTTATGTTTGCTTTTGTTCCAATAGTTTTGCAGTGTGTACGCACTCCTCTGATCAATCTAATCTAACATGTTCCTTACATATATACCTCATGGGTCATTGAAACTACTAAGATGTGATTATATATGTATTTGACAGTGTTATTAATAATGCAATTATATGTATTTTTTTTTCAAAATAAGAAAAGTTTTTAGGGACAATTGTAAATTTTTTAATTATTAATTATGTAGTGACACTACTTACTAGAAATTCTGGATCCGCCACTGCTCTTCCCTCAATTTATCATATGTTGGCCGATCTGTGTCGGTCTTTCATTAACCCACATATTTTTCTCTTGATTAAGTGGGTACAAGTGCAATCTGAACAGACCGAACCAAACCTAATTAATCTGACTAATTTGATATTGTTCCATTTGTCATAAGTATTTATAGGACGGTTCTGTTCAGGTTTGCTAGAATTTGTCAAAACCGATCATCTGCGCGCTCACACCTATTTACTGTCAATGAATTGCATATCACATAGTACAAATACACTTCATGTATCATAATGTCTGATTGATTAAATAAAAGGTTTGGGGTAATAAATGATTTTTCACTTATAGAGTATATGGAGTGTATTTATAATTAAACTGGCTAAATTTTATATTGTCGGTAATCATTATGGCCTTTTCTTACATAATAAATTGGAAATGAAATATACATGATAAAGGGGGTTTTCCATAAAATCACCCCTAACTACGGCCCTATTTCAAATTATCACCTTTAATTACTCAAATTTTAGAAAGCCACCATTATCTATGTTAAAATATAACCACCCATGATCAATATTTTTATAGTTTGACGGTTTTATCCCTACATAGATTTAATTATGTTTTGGCTTTATGTATTAAAGTTAATTTTTGTTTAATTTTAGGGAACCTTTTGGGTAAAAAGAATTTTTGAGTATCAAGTGAAAAATGAAGTCACTTTGTGGTATTTTTGGGCAAGAAAATATTTTGGATTATAAATGTTAAAAAATAATTTAACGTATTTAACTTTGACAAAATTAAAATTATGTAGAAGTGAAATGGTCAAACTATAATTTTGGGATGAAAAATTCGATGGAAAAGGACATGGATGGTTCTATGTTAATGAAATGATAGAGAGCGTTGATTTTCTGAAATTCAGATAACATAAAATAGAGCCTAATTTAGCAGTATTTCCAGGAAAAAAACCCTACGAAAAAAGAAAGATTTTTTCTTCCTTCTTAGATTAGCTTGAATACCTCATATGCTTTTCACATCTCTAAAAAGGTTTAAAGTGAGTGTTTTTTTTTTTTGGGTTCTTATTATACGGATATTATTGGTAATTTTACATGTTTCTAGAGCTATTCTTGTTAAGAGCGCCATGAAGTAGAAAATTTTGGTGCAAATTTTGTGAACAACGAGACGTTTATATGGATATCCATACATTTTCTTGTCAATATGAACCTGACAAAATACCAACGAAGAAAATTCTTTGATTGTTAGGCTGATCGTTAATTCACTGTGAGGAAAGAAAATAGATTTTAAGAAAAATCAGGAGCTCCAGTAATTTGTTATTATATATGTTGTGGCGTTGATATCCCTTTCCTGCTTATGCATGCTCGATAATTGTATAAAATCAATAAAATAATTTTGTTGAACTACAACCAAAGTCAAGAATACAATAAAACTATTTTATCCTCTGCATTGCATATGGAATCGTGAATTAGATAAGAGGCGTTTATCTGTCTCTCACAAATCCAATAATGCTCTAAAAAAGTGTTGACCTAATAGCCACGTTCAGAATTTAAAGGATAATTTACACTAAACCCTGAAGATATTAGCGTGTTTCACATTAAATCCTCAATAACATTCAAAATCATACTAAACCTCCAATAGCCTTTTGGAATTGCAGAAAACTCTCAATAAGTTTTCGCGATTTGTAGATAACCCCTATAAATTAGAACCAAAAAACAACATAAGAAGGCACTTGAAAGTTATTGGGCGTTTAATGTAATTTATTCAAAAGATATCAGGTGTTTTCTGCAAATATTATTGGGGTGCGAATTGGAAGTTATTTCGGGTTTACTCCAAAACGCTAAAAGTTCTTAGGGGTTTAGTGTAATTTACCAGATTTTAAATTATACATGGTTTTGGCTTTAAAAGGTGCTTTTCCACAAAATTCCAAACTAGCTCTGGTTTTTCTAACTTCAATTTGGCATAAATTAGCCATTCAAGACTGCAATATTAGTGAAAATGAAAAGATTCCATATATTAATCCTAGAACTCCTCTTGACTTGTCATTTGTCAAGTGAATATGATACACTGGAGAGCAGTATGTATTCAACTTATTCTCATCATTAGTACCATACCTAGGACAAATACTGTATCTCCCCTCAATTAAGTATTTGTGTAATACTACCATAAAATGATAAGATCAAATACTCCCCGCACCCAAAAAAAACAACCCAAAAAAAAACAGCCCAACAAAGCTCCAATAAATTCCAATAGTTTTCTTGTTCTGTAGTACAATTAAAAAAAGACAAAAGTCGCCAGAAAAATTTGACGTCTCAATCTACTGCTCTCCTCTTTTATTCTCTGCACTCTTCCATATTTCTATTCTTTTGTTTTGCGTTTTTTTACATATATACCCTATCATTTATCTTATTTGCAATGTTAACCCCTAATCTGGGGCCTACATTCTTTCCTATTGAGTTAAAACACCCTAATGACGTTAAATTTAAAATTGAGAGCATAAAATGAGAAAACTGACCCCTCCCCATAATGAGTTAAGAATTTCGACTAGATCTATAAAATCTATTATATTTACAGATTTACTCTATAAATCGGAGAATTTGCTAATACATACCTATGAATTTTACAGTGTTAAAACGATAGTATAAAAACTTAATGTGGGAGGATACACGATTGATGTTAAATTTAAAATTGAGAGCATAAAATAAGAAAACTGACCCCTGTCCATAGTGAGTTAAGAATTTCGACTAGATATTTGTAGATTTACTCTTTAAATTGGCTAATTTGCTAATAAATACCGATGAATTTTGCAGTGTTAAAATGATAGTATAAAATTTTAATGTGGAAGGATATACGAATATAGTAGACATCTAAATTTGGAGGTTAAATCTACAGATATGAAATATTTAGAAGACATGCATGCAAAAAATTCCAGTTATTTACGGTGATTTTAGGAAAACCCCTTAAGTTTGGCAATTTAACATACAACTCCCCTAAACTCTCAAAATGTTATAAAACCCTTATTAAGTTTTATGTTTATGAAAAAATACACTACAACCTTTAGTATTATTCAACAAACCGCCTAACGATGTTAATCACAATTTCCACATGGGTGGGTAAAATTATGCATGATGATATTTTTGCTAGTAAAAATTGTGATTCAAGCTCTTTGGGGAGCTTTTGGGAAACATTGAATGTTGAAGGGGATTTTCTGAGAATCCCAAAAGTTAAGGGGGTTTTTAATGACATTTTAAAGTTAAGGGACTTAAATGCTAAAATCCGGAACTTAAGAGGGGTTTTGTGAAAGTTTACCCTTTATTTTACCCTCATAAGGACACCGTGGGCGGGGGCCGCGGGTGATCATTTGTGTGGGGCCCAGTGGGGTTTGGTTACAGCTCCGCTGCCATCAACTGCTGTAGAAAGCAAGCAATAGAATAGAAAACCCAAACAAATCTTCTATTCGCTTCTCTGTTAATTCTTCTTTAAACTTGGTTTATTTCTCTTTTGCTCTAAAGGCTCATCATCACGGAGAAATCAAAGACAGCATCAATTTCCTCCCAAATCCCACTTTTTCTGATAATTTCTTAAGGTTGGTTTTCTCTCAGATTACAGAATTGTTTTTTATTGTAATTTTTTAACTTTTTTTTGGCGTGGGTTTGCCCTGGGTTTGTGAAAAGTATCGAAATTCTTATCAAAGATTGAATTTTTTTATCTGGGTATTGAGGAAAACCTGTTCTTTTTATCCAATTCGTAGAATTTTGGGTGAAAAAGAAAAAAAAGAGTAGTTTATAATTATATGGGTTTCGGACCTTTGGTATTTATTTTCTTTTGGCTCATTTGTGAAAGGTAAAGTGGTTGAGTTATCCCATTTTTTGCTGACGTTGTTATTGGAATTTCGTTTTGTTTACATTTGTTGGAAAACTTTATAAGTTTATCTTATCTCAAAATGGGTTTGTTGAAAAAAAAAACCCAATTTGATTGTTTCAATCTAATTCAATTTCAATTTGATTGCTTGAAGAGTATCTTCTCTTTGTTCTGAATCATCAACCCAGACCTCGGTTATCAAACTAACTGTTGTATGGATTAGAGAAACTTAGACCAATTACCAATATTTTGTTCTGGTAATATTTATCTGCAAACTATACATCTTTTTCAATTCTCTAGCAGGTATCACAATGATGTTGCTTTCTTCATGAATGATGAAAACTTTATGGACTTCAAATTATCCATCAAGTTTTTAAAACTGCCCTTTCTCTTTTGATACTGAAATCATAAATTTCTTCTTTTCCGAATTTAATCTATTGTGTTCGAAGACAAAATTCACTTATAAACTTGGATATATCATTCAATCAAGTTTAGGTATCACAAGAAGTTAATTTTAGTCTTCCTGCTTAGATGCATTATAGGATTTCTGCATTTCTTCGCTCAGTTGTCGACCAATTCTAATTTCTCTGAGTAACATAACTTTATCCTGGTTAAGGCTCACCAAAGTGAGTGCACCTCTTAGTTCTCAGTTAGGTAGAATGAGTATTGCACTTTCTTTTAATGAATTATATAGATTTTGTTTTTTGCTATTTCATAATTCAATTCTATATGTCCTCATTGTTTCTGAAGGTTCAAAAGTTTAGATATATTCCTGCTAACATTATAAAATGTCTATGTATTCTGGATTATATATTCATGCTTTGTTTGTGTCCTCTCTCATGCTTTTGGAGTCTAGTTGACCATGATAACATTGTACACTGCCAATTGTCTCAGTGATTTTAGCAGGGAGCCATTATATAAAAAGTTGGACTTGTTCAAGATACTAACTTCATTTGACTATGTGTTATGTTGTCTGCAAGCAATTGCCTTAGTTTCGTCTTGAGCTCAGAAATTGCTTTTTGAGGAATCGTTACCCTTTAAGCTATTAGATATCTGTGATAGAACTAATTTCTTGTATATATGTGCGAAAAATCATAGTTTCCGTTACAATAAACTGGCTAAAGCATAAGAGCAAATACCCGGTGTCTTTCTTAATTAAGTACTGCATCAAATTGAAGGATCTTTTCTTTGTATCTATTTCAGTTTAGAAGTTTTCTGTGGTCATCAATATTCTGTAGCAAAGTCATCCTGACCCATCTGTTACTCTTTATAAATCGACAACTTAGCAATCAAAATATGGAAATCCCTTTCCTGATATCTGAATTACCTCATAATTATTGCATTTTATAGAAAGTTACATCATCCTATCTTCAGCTAGTTTGTTTTACTAAATAAGCTATCAAGAGAGAGCTACCGATGATGCCCACTCTATAGTAGCTCATTTTGCTAAATGAGATGGCAGCTCAAATCCAGTATATCCATCTTCAAATTCTGTTATCTTGATTTTTTCAGCTTGAGCACCTTTTATTATAGTTCTGAAATTAAATATGTTACCTTTACAAAGTAAGCTTTTGTGCCCTGCCCACTCTTATCTCTTGGTAGCTCATTGTGCTAAATGAGGTGGCAGCTCATATCCAGTATATCATCTTCAACTTCTATTAGCTTGATTTTTCAACTTGAACTTTTAATATAGTTCTGAAATTAAGTATGCTACTTTACAGAGTAATGAGCTTTAGTGCCCCGAAAAAATGGCTTCATTGGTCCCAGGTGTTCTCCTTAAACTGCTACAACATATAAACACTGATATTAAAATTGCCGGTGAGCACCGTTCATCTCTCCTTCAAGTCATCAGCATTGTTCCCGCTCTCTCAGGTGTGAGCTCTTCTCCAACAAAGGCTTCTATCTCAAAGTCTCGATTCTTCTCATGCTACTTATGTCTCTTTACCCGATGAACATAATGACTTGATTTCTAGTGACAAGATCCAATTAGGCCAATATATTCATGTTGATCGCCTTGAAGATGCCACCCCTGTTCCCATTTTGAGGGGTGTGCGACCAATCCCAGGGCGCCACTCGTGCGTTGGAAATCCCAAGGATCTCGTCGCCACGAGATCTCTAGGTTTTCTTAATAATGAGAAACCTCAAAATCGAAACTCTTTAGAAAAGGAGAAGCTTAAATTGGGGAAATTGGATGTTTTGGGGAAAATTGAAGCGGGAAAGAAAAAGTTGACTCTAACCCAGTCGAGCTCTTTTAATTCAAGACTAACAGTGAAAAATACCGTGGAGAAGAAAGAAGCTGTTGGTTTGAGAACGAGATCGATGAACTCAAGGGTCTTACCTTCATCTCCACAGAGTTGTTATTCTTTGCCTGCGACATTTGAGAAATTCTCCAGTGAAGTTAAGCAACAAGCGAAGGTTAGATCGATTGGTAAGGCTCCAGCTTCATCAAGGCTAGGTTCTTTGGAGAGAGCATCTCCTGTTTTGAAAGCAAGCTTATCTGGAAGAAATTATTCAAGTGGGATTTTAAAAGGGGATTCACTTCGGGGCATGGATATGGGGAGTAAGGCTTTGAGAAGGAGCTGGGGAGGGTGTGAAGAGACAAAGGCAAATAGTAAAATTGGTTCAAGGGAAGGCAAGCTTGAGAAGAAATCTGAGGTTCAATCTACTTCAGTGAGTTGGTCTTACTCTGGTTGAAACTTGAAATCATAGTTATACATACATCTTCTGACTCTGTAGATTTATTTTAATTTGTCTGCGCTAGATTACACTTGAAGCACTATATCACAATCCCACTATGATATACTGGTATAACAAGGCTGGTGGCAAGCTGAATGTAGAGTTCTATGAATTTTCTCACAATATCTGGTTTGGTTTGAATCGAAAGGCTCAAGAACAGCTTTGAGAAAAAGTATCTTTCATTTTATTCTATTCATTTCGATTATATAACTTAGTTGGTAGGATGTTCAAGAAAAAAAACCTGCCATTTTAAGAAACCTCGCTTGGTTCATATGTTAGTTTGGACAGAAAACTAGTCTTTTCCACATATCAACTTTACTTTGACTGAGAAAATTTTTGGCTGAGGTTTGCACACCTGGAAATGTTTAACTTTTCGACTTGTTACTTTTTCTACAACATTGGAAATTTCCAAGACAGAAAAATAAAATAAATAAATAATTATTGACGTGTCCAACACTGAGATATTTGAAGCATACAAGCAACTAGTTATTTGTAGCTGCATTCTAGCTCCTTGACATTTAGACAAAATGAGTAAAAGTTTGATTTTTGTTATGTGATCACTCTAAATATATGAACTTGAATTTGATTACTGTATCATTCGATTAGGATGGGACGCTGTATCTGTACCCCAAAAGAAAAAAAAATAAAGATTAGGATGGGACGGACCTAAATACCTAATCCTTCTCTATTGAGCAAGTTCATTTCTCTGTGCATATGCAGAGAGAATTTGGAGTTTTTGTTTATAAAAAAAGAAGCAATCGTATAAAATGGTGGTGCAGTATTTGATATAATACAACTTTATATTAAAAATAGGAAAAGTTGTAAAGTTAATGCAATATATTGTATCTTGGTCGATAAATATGCAACTGTCTAACAGAGATGGGCACACCAATTTTAGCCGAGCTGTTCTAAAGTTACAGTTCCCTTTCCTTTTTTTCATTCTTACTACTTTAATTTGCTCATGAAAGTGGTACATTTCCTTCTGCCTGTATAAAGACGTATGTAATTCTTTCTCTTGATATTGATGTTAATCTTTATAGTATTCTTTCAACAAACAGGTCCCTCGTAAAAAACCACCGACAAGTGAAAAGCGATTACCAAAAGAGGAAAACAAGATTCAGAACCTCCCTAAGAAAGGGAGTGTAGCTGCAGCTGTCGAAGGTCGTGATAAGCTAAGAACACATCGGTCTCCTATTGTGAAGAAGACGGCAGAAGCCACACATAGTTTGAATCCTGGAAACTTAGTAAAGATTGTTTCTAGTAGCAGCAGAAGATTGACAGATGGTAGTGTTTCTTGGGCATCGCTTCCATCTCCTCTAGCAGAACTGGGAAAGGTATATTTTGTAACAACGAGGACAATAACAATCCTAAATTTTTTAGGTCTACTATATATATCCTCTCTTTCCTCTATCAAATGTTATATTCTTCTTAATTGGTTCAAATCAAGTCCTCTTAAATCTACATCAATTCCTTCGTGTGCCCCATTAACTATTGTGAAAATATGGTTCAGATTTCTAGAGAGCTCAAATCTGAGGCTCTTCTGTAGAGCTATATTTATAGGATTCAAGGTATACATTTTACATATAAGTCCATATATATTTGTATATTTCCAACACTCCCCCTCAAACTGGAGCATATATGTCATACATGCCCAGTTTGTTACATATAAATTGCACACGTGATTTTCCTAATGACTTAGTGAGAATATCTGCTAGCTGATCTCCTGAAGCAACATGTCGAGTCTCAATATTCTTCTGATCCACAACTTGGTTACGCACAATATGACAATCCACTTCAATGTGTTTAGTCCTCTCATGAAAGACTGGATTGTTTGCAATATGGAGTGCTGCCTGGTTATCACAGTATAACCGCATGGGAAATGTAGTATCACATCCCAACTCCTTTAATAGTCGTTGTATCCAAATTATTTCACAAGTGACATCAGTTATGGCACGATACTCCGATTCTACACTTGATCTTGACACAATAGTTTGCTTCTTGCTCTTCCATGAGACCAAGTTTCCTCCCACAAACACACAGTAGCCTGTAGTTGATCTTCTATTAGCAGGGAATCCAGCCCAATCAGCATCTGAGAATCCAGCCACTCTCAGATGTCCGGAATTAGAATACAACATTTCTTTTCTAGGAGCACTCTTCAAATATCGAAGGATTCTCATGACTGCATCAAAGTGAGTTGTCCGCGGTTCTACCATAAACTGGCTTACCACACTCACTGAATATGCAATGTCTGGTGTGGTCACAGTGAGGTAGTTCAACTTTCCTACCAGCCTCCTGTATTTTTCTGGATCATGCAATAGCTCTCCCTGTCCTGGCATTAGTTTGTGATTGGAATCCATTGGCGTATCCAATGGTTTGCATCCAAGAAGTCCTACTTCAGATAGCATATCCAATATGTATTTTCTTTGGGACATGAAAATCCCTCTGGTAGATCTAGCTATCTCAATGTCCAGAAAATAGCGAAGATCTCCCACATCTTTAGTTTAGAAGCGCTGTTGTATAAACTTCTTCAAAGCATAAATTCCTGCTGCATCATCTCCTATAATAACAATATCATCAACATACACCACTAGTAAAATCCTCTTTCCTGGTTGATTTCGAAAGAACACAGAATAATCGCCTGAGCTTCGATGAAGACCAAATTTCTAAACCACAGCTGCAAATTTACCAAACAACGCGTGTGGAGACTGTTTAAGGCAGTACAAAGCCTTCTTGAGTCGATAGACTTTGCCATACTCCCCCTGAGCAACAAACCCAGGAGGTTGCTCTATGTAGACCTCCTCCTCGAGCGTCCCCTGTAAAAACGCATTCTTCACATCAAGCTGATATAGAGGCCATTCATACTGAGCAGCAAGAGAGATAAGAAGGCGCACAGATGTCATTTTCGCGACAGGAAAGAAAGTCTCGATGTAGTCAATGCCATAGGTTTTAGAATATCCCTTAGCCACCAAACGAGCTTTCAGTCGTGAGAGTGAGCCATCTGGATTTAGTTTGACTGTAAAGACCCATTTACACCCGACTGTCTTCTTCCAAGCAGGAATGGCCACAAGCCCCCATGTATGATTGTCTTCTAATGCTTACATTTCCTCCTGCATAGCTGCCCTTCAACTTGGATGAGGCAGAGCTTCTGACACAGACTGGGAAATTTGGTAAGAATCCATGGACGTAATAAAAGTAGGATAAGAGCCAGATAAATGCGATAATGTGATAAAATTAGCAATAGGGTGTCGTGTACAACTACGAGTACTCTTTCGGAGTGTGATGGGAAGATCATCAGACGAAGAAGACTCATCAGGACTTGGAACCGTATCAGTTATTGGCACTGAAAGTGTAGACGTAGGCAGTAACTGCTTCGGACGTCGAGTGTAGACCTTAAGCTGTGTATCAGTAGGAGGTTGTTCTGAACGCACACTATTTGGAGGGTCGACATCACTAGTGGATGATGAGGTAACGAGTATAAGAAATGAATCATCATCGTCATTAGACACAATTTTAGGTGTAACATCTTTACTTTGTGAAGAGAAGTAGGAAGTGTTGTCAAAGAAGGTGACATCAAAGGACACAAAAGTTTTTCGTGTAATAGGACAATAACATTTATATCCCTTTTGTGTCCGAGAATATCCTAAAAATACACATTTTATTGCTCGTGAGTCAAGCTTAGATTTCTGTGGATTGGTATTATGAACAAAGCATACACAGCCAAAGACATGAAGTAGTAAGGGAAATGCTGGTTTGGATGGATGAAGGACTGAAAAGGGGGATTTACCATCCAAGACAGTAGAGAGAGTGCGGTTGATCAGATGACATGCAGTTAAAATCGCATTTTCCCAATACTGTCTAGGCAATTGCATATGAAATAACAAAGTTCTAGCAACTTTTAATAAATGTTGATTTTTACGTTCTGCTACCCCATTTTGTTGAGGTGTGTAAGTATATAATGACTGATGAATAATACCATGTGTGGACAAGTAGTGATCAAACTCATGATTAAAATACTCTTTCGCATTGTCCGATCTAAAAGATTTTATTTTCAATCCAAATTGATTATGAATCTTAGAACAGAAATGTTTAAAATGCATAAAAATTTCAGATCTATCTTTCATTAAGTAAAGCCACGTGGCACGAGAGAAGTCATCAATAAATAGAACATAATACCAAAAACCAAACAATGATTCTGTGGAACAAGGTCCCCAGACATCAGAATGCACAAGTTCAAATAATTGACTGACACGATTATTGATTCTAGATGGTAAGGCATTTTATGGTGCTTTCCCATCTGACAGGACTCACCTTCTAAACGACTCACGCTCAAAGTAGGAACTAACATCCTTAAATTTTCTAACGATGGATGACCCAGCTTACAGTGCATTTCAAAAATATTTCCACCACCACTGATACATGTCATAGGTCCATGCTGTCCATCCAAGTAGTACAGACCTCCTGCTTCACTCCCTGTGCCAATCGTCCGATGAGTGCCAAGTTCCTGAAAAAGACAACGATCAGGAAAGAATGTTACTGAGCAGTTCAAAGCCCTAGTAATTCGACTAATGGATAATAAGTTACAAGAAAATTTTGGAACATGTAAGACAGAAGACAATGGTAACATTGATGAAGCATTTACAGTTCCAACACCACAAACTTTGGATTTAGACTCATCAGCAATAGTTATATCTGGAAAGGAATTGGTGAGTTTAATAGATATCAAGATACCTGAATTTCCAGTCATGTGGTCAGTTGCACCTGAATCGATAATCCAAGTAGTAGGTACTGATGACGAAGAAAGACAAGCAAAGAAAGTACATGACTTGGCGAGTGTGGCATTAGAGGTGGTCGGTGTCTATAATTCAAAGTGCTACACATATTTTTTTTACACACGATATATATATCTCCATTTTTTTGTTTGAATTATATCTATTTGCAGATTTTCTTGCTTAATTTATCATATGTTGTAATCTGGATTATTCAATTTGACTGCTTTATTTCTAAGTTAGATGCGATGCCTTCTTTTTACTTAGGAAGTTATGAAGTATAGGGATGCGGCACGACAAGCTGCTATAGAGGCAATTCAGGAAGCATCTGCTGCAGAGAACGTTTATTCATCTTACCAGCTGATAATTAGATCTTGTTAAACCTTTTGGCATCTGACAAATTTAGTCAGATTTTCCAAATATTTGAAATGCTTAAACTCTGCTCAATAGGTGAAAATAGGAGGGTTTGTCATCCTGATCCATGCAATATCACTTTGAATATATATCCCATTTGAAGTGCTTAAATACCAATCTTCTAAAGCATCTCCTGCAGAGAACGTTTATTCATCTTACCAGCTGATAATTAGATCTTGTTAAACCTTTTTGGCATCTGACAATTTTAGTCAGATTTTCCAAATATTTGAAATGCTTAAACTCTGCTCAATAGGTGAAAATAGGAGGGTTTGTCATCCTAATCCATGCAATATCACTTTGAATATATCCCATTTGAATTGGTGCTTTCGTCACCTCAGATATTAGGAAGAGACATCCAAAATACTGTTCCTTACCTAATGTTAAGATGCTCATGTTTGGTTGAAGAATCAGGGAAAATATTCTGGCGATCGAGAATGTTAAGCTTTAACATTGAGACTAACCACCATATACACTATATTATTAATAACGAAGACTTCAATTCCAATTATTTAATGCATCCATTATTTCCAGACATTCAAAGGGAGTAAAGAGTCAGAAGAAGGCAAATATTTCTTGTTACTTCTTTTTTCTGTAAAGGTGAATATGTAGAATAAATAAGACCCTGAACATGCACACACACAATAGAGATGACAATTACATATATAAATCTTAAAAACTTTATATAAGTGCTGCCAAAAACAAGTGAGGGTGTGTAAGTGCAATGTATGGGAAACTACATGGTTGTGTATAGTAGTGTGCACAAATTTTCTGATACACAATTTCTTGATACAGCATGTATGCGGAGCTGAGTTCATCTTCAACCGAGGACAACCCTCAACCCACAGTTGAGCAATTCCTCAACTTCCACAGCACTCTAAAGCGAGCCACTCTCGTCCCCAAATATCTCCAATCTCCGGAAACTTCCACCCCCTACGAAGAATCACTCAAGCTCTCATCCGACAAGAGAAAGAACGCCACTTCATGGGTCAATGCCGCCCTATCCACCAATCTATCCCCCTTTTCCCTCTACACTCACAAAAACCCCTCCCCTTCTACTCTCACCGTTATCCTAAATAACAATCCCAAATCCACATCACCAAAACCCATGTCAAATGCACATGCCAAGATCCGGCCACCGCCGGTGATGTCATCAACGCCACCTCGTGAGTGGGACCGCGGAGGTGGGGCCAAGGAGGAAGCTGAGCTGGTGAGGACATTGAAGGAGGAATCAGGGAGATGGTTCTTGAAGTTTGTGGGGAGGTTCTTGGATGCTGATGTGGATGTGACCAGAAAGGCGGAGAGGGAGAGGGTGGCAGGGATGATGTCGCAGATCAAAAATGTGAATGATTGGTTGGAGGAATTCGTCATGGAAGAAGGTGATGGAGGTGACCGAGGCGTGCCTGAGGAGACTATTGGTAGGATGAGGAGGAAGATTTATGAGTATCTTTTGAATCATGTGGAGTCAGCAGCGGTTGCGTTAGGGAATGGTAGCAGAGATCGCCAGGGTCGGAGGTGATGAACTGATGAATGTGTAGATAAAAAGTTATGGTTGATTTTATTGAAGGTGTGAGGGTGAAATTGATGTTTTCATTTACAGAAAAATGTGTCCTGATTCATAGATTTCACAGCATGATAAACAGAAATAGTCGTATCTTCTCATTAGGTTAATTGCAGAGAGTCCCCCTGTAGTATCACTGTTTGAACTTGCTGTGCCTCTAGTTTCGTTGTTGTAGATAAGAACCCTCGGGTTAATTTTTTTTTGACTCTTTTACCGTTGGTGAAATTTTGCCTGATATAATTGACCATGGGCAAATTTTGCGTGTATGTCTAAGGGTAAAGGAGTCAAAAAAAACTTAACTAGGGGGTCTACCTGCAACAGCGAAACTACAGGGTTGGTAAGTTTAAAACAGCAACACTGCAGGGGGTCTGGGTGCAATTAAACCTTTTCATTATTATAGTAGAAATTGGCAAAAAAAAAAAAAGAAGAAAAGAGGGAAAAAAATTTACAAGCTTGGATTGATGATTTGAGTCCGGAAGAGGGGAGAGGCGCACATTATGGTGCATTCTAACAGGTAATCTGAGTAAAATTTGTGTACATAGATGCAGTTTTCTTTTCTTTTCTCCGGATATATTATGTTAGTTGCACATATAATAATACAGTGGGCTTAATGTTGCTGAAATTCCATCACTTGCCATTTACTGCCAAAATGTGTTTTGCTTGTAGTCTTTGGTATCTGATAAATGTATGACATTTAATTTTTGGACAATGGATCTTTGGTTAAGGGGAAGCTACAACCAGAGTGACAGCCTGAGTTCGAATCCCAGAGAGCCCCCTCTCAGACACTACACTTTTCTGCAATTGTATTAGTTCCTTCTCAATAGAGTTATTATTTTTAAATGTATGTTTCTTTTTCTTTTTAATACCTAATATATTCTGGGGGTCTCCCATGATGGTGTGTTTTCCCACTAGTTTTAAACAGCTAAATATCAGAAAACCCCCCTTAACTTTGGACAATTATCGGAAAACCCCCCTTAACTTTCAAAATATCAGAAACCCCCCCTTAAGTATTGGGATTATCACAAAACCCCCCTTTTAACTTTTAAATTTTATCAGAAAACCCTCTTTAACTTTAAGATTTTATCAGAAAATCCCCTTAAATTAGGGGTTTTCGATAAAATCTCAAAGTTAAGGGGGTTTCTTGATAATCATCCAAAGTTAAGGGGGTTTCTTGATAATCATCCAAAGTTAAGGGGGTTTCTTGATAATCATCCAAAGTTAAGGGGGGTTTTATGATATTTAGCCTTTTTAAACTTATGTGGGAATCTCGGAATCTCATGAAAATGTTCTTGGCAAATATTCAACTTTTCAATGGAGTTCAAAATTTAGGTGGAAAACTAAGTACACAGAGAGTCAGGAGGTTTATGTGCTAATAAAATGGGGAAATTTTGACAGATAAATGGTGCATATGCAAATAACTCTTTTTAATGTGCCAGATCGTGGAACTTTCTTTTGAGATTTCTAAAGTCCTCCTTAAGATTACATTATTTTATTGCAAATGTGTTGTTTGTTTTGGACCTTGGTCGTTAAAATTGTCAATCTCATGCAGCTGCAATGGCCAAAAGCTTGAAAGGGTACTCCTAGCCATTTGAGAACCAGTGATTTTGAAGAAGATAGGATGAGATTCCTAAACCATTTACCCTACATCAGAACGAGTTAATGGTGTCTCAAGGCATTATTCTTCACTTAGGAGCATCAACCATAGGAAATTTATGTGGCTGCAATTGCTTCATAGAAAATAGGAATCAATAAATTATGTAGGGAAAAAAATGTATAGAAGCTCACAGCTCATTTAACAAAACTAGTATAGTGTACGAGTGCGTTGCACGTAGCATAAATTTTGATCTTATTATTACAATTTTTGAGATTAATTAACATTCCCCAATATGTAATTTATCCCACATGATATAAGCACATGTAAGTTCTGTAGTATGTAATACGGATACCTCAATCCTTAAACTACAAGAAGACAAACCAATTTATTAAATTTTTATTAAGAATAATTCGATTTTATATTAAGCTTATGATTAGTCCATTGTTCTTTATATCTAAATCTCGACATAGTCTTCAATAAGTTTTAGAAAAATAAAATTTTATAACAATTCTTTTAGAGTCTAAATTGTTGATTCCATCTAATAGTTTTAAGTTTAACTCTTGCTATACTTGAAACAAACTAATTTATTAAATTTTGATTAAGAATTATTCGATTTTATATTAAGCTTATGATTACTCCATTGTTCTTTATATCCAAATCTCCACATGATCTTCAATAAGTTATAGAAAAAGAACTTTTATAGCAATTCTTTTAGATAATAAATTGTTGATTCATTCTCATTTTAAGTTTAACTCTTGCTATATCTGAGTCAGTTAAACTCTTGTATACAAATTTGGTGAAACTTGATATAACTTAAAGTTCAAGCTAATCTCAAAAACTCCCCACGCTCATGCTGTTTTGTGAAATTAACTCTTTAAAAGTTCTCGGGTAAACCAAAATTAACTTTCAAAGGCATTCTTACTATTTATTGTTAAATATGTTATCCATAAAATTTTAATTAAAAGAAAGACATGTTGATAAGAAAAATATATGCACAGAAAATTTACTACTTAGTGACTGCCTAAATTCCTAATGAATAACATAAAATGCTCAATTTTATATAAGTACAAAATTTAGAAATTAATATGAACCAATCGACTAAACTCAAAACTACTACAAGTACATAAGTATAATTAACATTCAGATAATTATATGTGAACTCTAGATCAAATAGTTTTCACCTCCAAGAAGGATACATAAATACATATTTTCTCCTCTCCTCCGCCTTTTTCTCTTCATCACATTCTTCACCGTCTTTGCTATCTCCTCCACCTTCTCCACCTTTCTTTCATTCTCTCTCAACTATTACGCCGTTCACCAACACGTTTGCTATCAGCTTCTCATTCAAAATTTAATCGTACTTATGTAGGTTTAGCTTCTTTCTTCCTTATCTATATTTTGATTAAGGATAGAAATTTTAATTGGAGAAATTTGATAAGATTTTATTGCTATTTATATTGATTTTGTGGGAGAGGAATAGTTGTAACATTTTTCATTATTAGTGTGAATAAAATTATGTTTAGTATCAAGAGTTAGTGAAGGGGGTTATGGGGGTGTTTAAATGAAAAATTGATGGTAATCAATGGGGAGGTTATGAAAAAATGAGTATGTATGTGTCTTCATATATGTACGAATGAATGTGTAACTAATGAGGATGTTATAAAAAATTGAGTATATATGTATCTTTATGTATGTATGCATGGATATGTTGTAGGGCAGTTTGGAAAGAAATATTTTAACACAGCAACCCAATTTTATAATAGTATTAGATAGATTAGATATTAGATGAGTTGTACACTAATATCAATAGTGTTTAAAGTCCACTTAGTTGTCACATTAGGTGGGTGTGCGGTCTAGTATAGTGAGTGCCGAGTGCGTAACTGATATTTATTAAATGAGCTGTCATCTCATACCCATTGGCCCCATTATATATAATTCACTAGGTTTGTCTTTTTTAAGGAAGAAATACATTAGAGTTGTTTCTTTTTTTTCTTTTTATTGATATATTTATTGTTTCAAGGTAAATATAATAGTTGTAAATGCCTAGTGTACTACAAATAAATTTTGCTCCAAAACTGTATTTACAGTACAAAATCATCTTCACATCATTTCTGTATTTTCTTGCATTTGTCTTGAGGATCAAATAAAGGTAGGAGAGTTCAAGTTGTAGTCTACATATAATAGATAGACCATTAAGAAAAGTATCTTACGCAAAGTAAAGTGGGCATTTAGCATGATAAATTATTTGTCTTAAAAGGTGACAAGTGTACAGTTATTGACTGCAAAGTTTGCAACTTTATTTTAAGTTAAAGCCTCCACCAGGTTAATATTGAAGTGTGAGATTTATACCCTTTTACATAATAATCATTAGAGTATGTTAAAATAATTAGATGCAACTATGAATTGATCTGAATTCGAATGTCAGCCCCATAATAAATGAACTTTTGTCTATTGTGGAGAAAGAGTATCTGATGCCCCCAAATATTTATCTTATGATATACAATATTTTCTTCATAATCACAAACATTGCTTAAGATATCAATACTTAAATTTTTTTCCCCCAAGAGACGCATGTATTGCACAAGAGATCTAGAGTTCCAAAGTCCAATTTTAACATCTAACATAAGAGCAATGATCAAATTCATTTGAAGCATCTTCTCTGATAATTTGCCTTTACAAAAGGAATGAAATAACATAAAAGTTACCGGTGAGACATATAGGAGATAGAATTGAATTAACTAATGGACCTACATGTAATTGGACTAATTAAGATCTCTATAAACAAATCAAAAGGAAATATATATTTAGAGAAGCACCTTCTCTTTTGTGAGAGTAGATTAGCGGGTGCTTGTTCGCATGAAAAAGTAAATTCATTTTTCGATCACTCTGGTGTTTTTTTATTAAAATTTTCGATAGAAAGTGGAATGCGAAAAAAAAAGTGCATGACAGATTCAATGTATACTTCATTTTTTCTATAAAAAATGAATTTCAAAAGCTTCCTCAAAGAGGAAAAATGGGACCACTTTTAATTAAAGTATTTACTTTATTAATATTTTAAAAGGTAACTTTCATAGCTTGGGATCCAGTTTTAGTTTCCATAAGCAAAAGTCTTAAATTCTCTTTTAGATTTTTTTTTTTTTTTAAAAGATGTTTAAAATACCACCAAATATGCTTTAATTATAGTGTTCAAATGTAGGTGAAATTTTGGACCCTCGTCTAATCCCGCCGACGTACCCCATTCGTAATAACTATGGTTTAATAGGTTAGGGCCCCACAAAGATGTTATCGGATCAAGACACGCTTTGGTTTGGAGATCCAACATGGGGCCCACATCACCTATCTCAAGAACTCAAATTCTTGTTTTCCCAAAGTACCCATTTGTTATTGTCCTTAGAAGCTAATCAGCTTTGGAATGTTTGTTTATGTTAGAGACTTTACTCTGATCAAAGTTGACTTGTCTTTTAGGCCTAGGGAAAAAAAACTCTTTTTTTCTTTTTTCTTTTTTTCTTTTTTGGTTTATGAAATAGAATTTCTAAAGCTCCATAAATGTATGTCCTTGATAAGTATGAAGTAATTCCGTTTTAAATGTAAGCTATATTTTCTTTTGGACATAAATGTTGCAAAAACTTATGTGTAGTGTATTGATAGTAAAACATAATTATCCATTTTGCCGATTAGAAGTATTGTTACCCATAGAAATACAAAATCCTTGTATAGTGATTTAAAGCAAGATATATCGTACAAGTTCTTTCCTATTTTCAAATTAAGTATTTCATGTTATAAACTATTTGGTTCACCTTTTCAAGCTGTGGTATGATCATTTTTTAATTTACATGAAACGCTTTAAATTATCTTCTCACCGATCCGGGGTTATATTTGATGTCTTGCATCACTTTTTGTAAATAGTTGAAAGTAGTACGCATAACAGATCGTTGCAATAACATTTTAGCTAAGATGTTATAATCAAGAAATCTAAAAGAATAAAGGAACTGAGAGTAATTATTTCCTATATTAACTCATAAATGTCACTATTGTAGCCAAAAACCTAACATTATGTTAAAAAATCAATTGCCATAAATATTTATCCAACTATGGTTATGCAAGTTCAAACTAAATGTACAAAGAGTAACACCATTCATATCCTTTGTTGGGTAAATTAGAAGAAACCCTGTAACATCATGATAAATTAAAGGTTTCATTAAACTTCCATAATTTGTGAATTTTGAAGTGCATATGCCTTTCGATTATAAAGTGCAAATGTCGACACAAACATTTGAAGAGTAAAACTCTATGATAAAACTAAAGGTTTTATTAACGAGAGAAAGTCTAAGGGTAGTCGCCAAAAGCGACTGCCCTTGGATACCCGCGTTTTGATTGGTTGGGTCATGGGTGTAGGGTTGGGTTTAGGTTTGGGACATGGAATTTAGGTTTGGGATAAGACTTGGGACACTTGTTCTTTACAACGCGCGAGTGATAGCGGCAGTCGCGAGAACTCCCCTATTAATGTTCATATATGATGGAGTGTTTTTCTTGAACTCTTTAAATGAGGATATTTTAGAAAAACAGAATATAAATGAAGGTGATACGCTTAGTTTAATTCAAAAAGTTTGATGTGATTCAAAGAAGTTATAAATACACGGTCATAAAAATTGGGTAAGATGTAAAGAGATGGGTAAACTTCTCTAAAAAAAAGATGGGTAAACCTAGATAGATAGGTAAATTATTTTTCATGTAATTTCAATTTTTTTTTAAATTAGAACATATTCTAAACCAATTACTTAACATTTATTTCCAAAAACTGACCAACTATGGGTCACGTCAAGATTACTTGCTGGAAACGTGTTTTTTTTTCCAAAGAAATTGTGTTTATTTAATTATCTGGGAGTGGCAACCCTGGTAATTAGCATTAAGAAAGTTTGATAAACAATAAAAATAACCATGATTAGCCATCTCAAGTATTTTATGAACAGTTAGAATACCTGCGATTGCCAATCTCAGGTATTTCCATAATCATTTTGCTAACCACTCCGAATGACCAATCACATGTAATTAATGGAATAAATATTTTAAGAAATGACCAACTTTTAACTAACAATACTAATGTGGCCGAAACTTGCTCCAGGTGTACAAATAAATACTAAGCTTGTCTACTTTTGTCATGAAATTTAGGATTGTTTGCACTTAAATATCAAAAGTTTATTTCATTTTTAACTTGACACTTCACGGTTTCTTTTTTTCCAAAAAGTACCGCAAAATTTAACAAAATTTAATTTTGATGCCTCCAAAGTTTTCTTTTGCCCAAAATTACCTCAAAATCTAACAAACTTTAACTTTGATGGCTGAACTTAATTTTTTAAAAAAATCTGTTTAAGTTGGGGGCTATGAAAGTTAAAAATTGTTAAATTTAGGTGTCAAAAATTAATTTTGTTAATTTTGAGGTATTTCTTGGACAAAAGAAAATTTTCGGCTATGGAAGTTGAAAACGAAATAAGATTTGGTGTATTTTTTAGCAAAAAGAAATCTTAGGAATTAGGATACTATAGTTGGTGTGAACTTTGAGTATTTAGGGTATTTAAGTGTGAACTAACCCTTAACCTTTTAATTGTAACACAACACTTCTCTCAAAAAAAAAAATGTAGCAACACACTTGCAAAATTAATTACTGAAGGGTCTCTACACAAAACACCAGGCTCTAATAGAGGTGTTAAAGCGTATCCGTATCCAGAAAATATCTGTAACTATATTCATTAGGATACAAATATGGTTACGCAAATCTATAACCGATAGGATATAGTTACAGATATGGTTTTTTAATGAAATAACCTGATCCGTATCCGAAATATCCGAAAACATATTAGTCGTATTGTTATGATAGTTTCATTCTTTGGATTATGGATTTGAGGTTAATTTTGATGATCAAGATGTCTAATCTTAGCTCTTCAGATATAATGAACATATTAATAAACTCTTTTGTATCATATGAACTATATTTTTTTCAACGCTATCTAGTTTTCTCATATCCATTTTGTATCCGCATGCATATCCGCTTATATATCTATATGTATATCCACGTATCCCTATCAGATTTTAGCGGATATGAATATAAATTTTTCTTACCGAGATATATACATATTTGTATCCGTATCTAAAATGAGTAAAAGTATCATATCAGAGCCGTATCCCGACCGAATACACCCCTACGCGCTAATCCCTTTCTCGCAAGTCGTAATCATCACCTAACGCGATTCTTGCAATGAAAGATCAGGGACAAGATAGTAATTCCAACTCATACAACAAAAACAAAATAAAAAATCGCAAAAAAAGCAAAATAAAAAGGGGGATGAACACAGCTCAGAGCTGTCGATTGCGTTGGTTAATGTGAAAAAATTTTGGGGGAGTTTTTAGGTGGAAATCCGACCACCATGCTCTCCAAGCTGCCATCTTTCATGGACCCTTTCTCCTGCTCTGCGTCTAGGGTTCGTTCCATCTCTCCCCCTTAATTCCCCTAATTTTCCTTGATTTTTTGATATTTTTTATCGTTTTTATGGTGTAGAATTGATCTGGATTAAAACATTCTGACGATTGATCATTAGGTTTGTTCAATTTCGGCGTTGCTTGATGTAGGATTCTTGAACTGTAGATGCACAAGATCTAATTTTTTTAATTTATTGATCTTATTATACTAATTATTGGATCTTATTGTTTGTTTAAACTTTAGGATTATAGTTAATGCACATGTAATGTGAATGTGGTGATCATATTAAGGGTCTAGACATGTAGAGCACACAACAGGTTCATTACGAGATAATTGTATTTAGGGTACTTTGATGCAGTATAGAATGACTATTTTGATCGAGGGGAAGCTGGAATTCATACTATGGTGATCCATTTTCCAGCAATCTGACTTCAATTAATTTTTCTTTTAATGATTTTTAGAAAGGGATTAAAGGTCATGTGGACCTGTAACTTGAGAAGAAGTAAACCCCAGCTATTTCTTTAAAACAAAAATCATCATACTTGATGTGACCTCTTTACCAAAGTATTTGATGTACTTGTTGTGATCTCCAATATGTTTGATATTTGTTATATACGTGGTTTTCTGCCTAGGTTTGAGCTTCCCAACTGCCTCCTAAGCCCCTGCAACGCGTGAAAAAAACCAAAAAGCAACAGAAAAGGTTGCCCTACCCACCCAGCAAGTCCATTCATGAATTTCCCTTTATCGAGGAACATAAAATTACTCCATAGCAGTTTTGAATTCATGAGTTGGTTCTATCATCAGAATGGTTACATGACCCGAATGCAACCTTTTAATCTACTTAAATTGTGTTATATTTTTCAAGCTAATGAATGATTAATCTTTCTTGTGAACTAGATAAAAGAAACTAGCAGAGTAGTCAGTGGCAGAAGAGAGTAGTTGCCGGGGAGGCGAGAGGAGGAGGTGGATGGAAGAAATGAAGAGAGGAAAATATATGATAGGGTAGGATCTTTTACAGGTTTAAAAAATAACTGAGGACATTATTGGAGGATGGTGAATTGGGTGTTACAAGACAAGAAGATTTATTAGTGGTAATAAATGGGAGGTGGAGGTGGAAGAAGCATAGGTTTTTATGTAAATTTCAAAAGCATGTTTTCCTATAGCAGCATCAACGTACATCATAAAAAAGTGGAATTTCCTGAAAATGGAGGAACTAACTTTTGTATAATTTTAGATTTAAAAGATACTGTTTGACTTTCACTGGTTACTCCACGAAGTTGCTCATAATTTGTTTATAGAATCATATTATAGATGTTTTCGTAGTTTAAATTCCTAAGAAAATACTATAACAGAGCATAAAATCCTTTTTTTAATCTTTCTTTAGATTTCTTAAGAAACTTAAAATCTTCTTCTGCTTCACTAGCCACAGTTATCTTGAGAGCTTGTAGGAACTTCACAGAATGTTCTCGCGCAAAGGAAACCCTTGGAGTGGAACTCATTTCTAGCCTTCTGTCTTGCTTCTCTGTTTTCTTGTCAAAGTGGTCAATGCAATTTCCAGTTAAGTTTTCATTTCAAAAATTTTGATGACTCCTTTATTTTATTTAGAGTTTATAGATGTTTGTTTAGTGTCTGCTAGAGTATAGGCTATTTTTGCTTGTTTTTGTTTTATTTTGCCTAGGTGGTCGAGCTACAAAACCATTGATATCCAGGTAATCAATATTTTCATTACTTTGATGATTGGCTAGTTGTATATGGTGGTGATGTGGTACTATATCATAAACACAAAAATTCTTTTATTAGCATTTTGTTGTGAAAAGTAGCAGATTCAATTTACAAGTAAATGGTGGTTCAAATCATATTAGAGAACCACTTTAAATTGTATATAAAGGACATAGCATTTAACTGATCAAGGTTTAATTTCTCGTTATGGAACATTAAAAATAGGCAACTATTTTTGTAGTCAATGATTCAATTTGGCTGAAAATATGAACTATGTGTTCTTGTAGCAATTAACCTTTTATCACGTCAGAGTAGTCTTATGACAGGCCATGGGATATCGTGAATAGAAATGGAACATATCATAATGAACATAGAGCGAATAAGATTCATTAGTTATTGCATGAATAGAAATGGGTCTACTTTTGTGTTGTTGATTATTTTGTTCTGCGTTATTCCTTGCCATGTTTACCTACTGGACTGTGAACATTCTTTCCTTACATTCATAATAAGCATTGTAAAAGTTATCACCTCCGAAAAAAAAAGATATGGAAATATTCTCTAAAAACCTTGGGAAAGATGGATAAATTTTTGTTCTCAGTTCGATGGATGGCTACAAAGAACTTAGTTTTAGCAGTAATTATCAAAATTATCTGTTTGCTCCTAATAACCAGCATAAATAGGTTATTATGTAGCTTATGATTCACTTTGAACATATCAATCTTTCTGCATATTCAGCATGTTTTCTTGGCATTGTAAATGGCTTGTTTTGTTATATTTAGAATACAGTGTCGCTTCAAGTAGGAGTAATTTTCCTGAATAATTTTTGGCCCATGCGCATAGTAGATGTATATGTATATATTGACTACCAAAACCTGAACCTGTACTTAGTCTTCTTTAGTGTTCAAACCGAAACTGAGTTCTCAAACTTAGTCCGTGCACATGTTGTATGACATGTCAAAACAAGAATGTTTTATTTTAGAATCTTCCTATGCATTTAAGGATAAAAAGTTTGTTTTTATTTAAAGGAAAAGATCAGAGTTTCTGCTATATCTCTTAGGCTAAGATTTTCTTCTGCCTTATTTACTTTGATTTTTGTTTTATTAATGATAGTGGGATTCTTTTTCTCCAGGTTAGAAGACAGCCTTCTATGTGGCCAAATATGAGAAAACACTGGTTAGGAAAGTATTTGTCCTATGGATTTGGAACTTTCGTCACGAGACCTATCAGAACTTTGCGTGGAGTAGCGGGTTATTCCTTTGGTGTTACCCAACTTTTGTGTAATGCTGCTTGTATGGCCTCCCCTCTGCAAATAGAATTGGTCAGCATTCTTATACTTTCAAAGTCTCTATTTATTAGTTCTTAAATGCGTTGTGTGTAAATAATGGTTATCGTTGTTTCTCTGTGTGTATGTCCCATTTACAGTTGATGGCTTATGCAAAGGAGCTTGATATGAGAAATTTACTCTTAAGCACCTAAGGCCAGATAGCAAACTAGTAGGCATATAAGTGAAACCTATGATTTTCTTTGCCAGAGCTTTTGAGATATGATTGTTAGTGCAGCCTAAAGTTTTAAGGCTGACATCTTCATTGTGGTAAGATATGGTGTTATAAAGTCCCCAGCTTATGGCTTACTTTGACGACTAGAAGTTATAAAACAGATTACATGTTATACCAACAGTTGTGGAAACTAAACTTTTATATTTAACTAGCAAATACCCGCGTGACGTGGGGAAGAGAAGATTAAAACTCTATTATTGAAATGATTCATCTTAATAATCAGAAATGTGGAAATAAAATTTGATAATATGTTATAAAATAAACACATTCAACAATCTTATAACATATATGGTACACATTGTTTGTTATAGAGTCTATATAACAAATAGTGAGGATTACAGTCATTTTCTAACTTATGAAATTAAGAAAAGTAATAGTAAGGCTTAATTGTTTGTATTTTGATGAAGATTGAGGAGACAAGTGCACTGCAAGTCTGCAAGCAATACCCTAGGATACAATGAATTAAACATGCAAAAAAATAATACAAATCTGAGCTCACAAACAAGAAAGTCACCAGAATAGAAACAAAGAAATTAAACATGAAAAGAGCACAAATCACAGCTCACAAACAAGAAAATTGCAGAAGAGAAAACAACCTCAACACAGTGTAGAATTTAGAAAGAAGTGTGACAACTCGCTAGCTATTGAACGCTTTCAAACCAAAGTGGGAGCAACAAGACCCAACAACCTCCAACCAAATGATTATACGTTGAATAAAATGGTGCAAGGGACTTGATCTTTTAGATTTAAGCAATATATCAGTTAATGAAATTTATTGGGGCATTGGGGGGAAACATTAGCAATAATGATAGATAATAGTAATTAAGATTCTCATTGCAGTGTTGCCCAATTATATGCACAGAAAATACGTATTAAAATTAAATATAACAAATTGTCAATAACTGATAATCTAAGCAGGAGAAACAGTTACGTCTCAGTTAAATGTAAAATAATATTTGCAAACTCTCAGCAGACAAACAATTATAGAATTAATTCAGAGGAAGTATAACAAATTTTAAATAAATAATTCACCCTCTGGCATAGACATCGTCCATGACCGTGATGGTCTAGTGTCGGATTTGCTTGGTGTAGGTGAAGGCATCACTGATGATGTTCTCAAGGAAGATCATTTCTCTCTTTAATTCATTTGTATATAAAGAAGCAGAATCCAAATACTCACACAGCTCATTTACAACCAAAATAAATAAAATTTCTCATGTCTATACATTCCTCACTTCATGCCATTTATATTCCATGTATTTATGGGGAGTACAAATTACAAGCAATAATCACCCTGACATTATAAGGCTGATTGATCTCAAACAAGTAGACATATAAGATTTAGGGTTAAGATGTGGGAGAGAATTGGAGAGGAGCTAGGGATTTTATAGAGGTGTTTGGATTTGGAATTGAGGATTAATAAATTTTTTTGGAAAAGAGGAGGCGGTACGATTCCAATCACACCCTCCCTCAACCCCCCTCGCCTACTCCCATATCCTCCCTCACCTATTGACCATTCCTCCCTTACCGTCTATCCCACCAGAGAGTAGTAAGAAAATCTTACACAAGGTTACTAAGGAAATAAGAATGATACAAAAAGGAAACAAAACATGAACAGTCTGCATGAAATTTGGGCACACTTTTTCCAGAAATACCCTTGACCAAAAATCAGAAGCATAACAGTAAAATTGGGAAAGAAAAGTAATAGAGAATATAATTGAGGGCAGAAACGGAATAAAAAAGGAACCCCTCCAGCTTTTAGACAACGTGTTTTATGGAGCCACAAATAGGTCATTGTACCTAGGAAGTGTCCATGTTCTTAAGGTGTTTAGACCATGTCAAAATAGTGTCTGAGTCATGTGTAAGGGTCCTTTTTAGGTTTCTTTATCCCTGCATCTCTGGCATATATGGATTATTATGGCATGAACTATACACACAGTCACACACACACACTTATGTTTGATCCTTATATGAGGTAGCAGCTCATTGAACAAGTGAGGCAAGAGATAGAATGGTGAGGCCCCCACCTTTTGGTGTGATTTGTAGGGTGGTCCTCAACACTCGTCTCTCGGTAGTTTAATCTAGCAAAATGATCTGCCACTTCATACCCCCAACAAGCCGCCCCCACCCCCCCAAAAAAGCCCACCTACCCACACACCCCACAAAAAATGCAACTCTGGCTTGCCCTTTTTTCTTTTTAATCAATATATGTTCAGTGTCTGATATATGTAGGGTGAGTGTCATTGTTTGATATGTGGACATTGTTGTAAGACTCACCGTGAAGTGATTCTATGCATCTGGGTTGTAGCTCATTTCTTTCATCTAGAATTCTGTAGGAGCAAGTCCTTGTTCTTTGTTGGTCTAAAATCAAAATTTGCATCGCCTTTAACATGTCTTCTACCAACTGTATGTGTTTAGCAGTCTTGTTCATTTGATTTATGCGTATACTTATGTAATTTTCAGGTGCCATGTCTCCAGGATAATTATGCGTATCTTTTGCATGATATGGACACGGGCACTGTCGGAGTTGTTGACCCTTCAGAAGCTATGCCTGTTATAAATGCTCTAAAGAGAAGAAATCAGAACTTGACATACATACTTAACACCCACCACCATTATGATCACACTGGTGGGAATCTGGAACTAAAAGCAAGGTATGGTGCAAAGGTGAGTATTCAATTCCCTGATTTAAAAGTTGAACTCCATGACAACGTCTCTTTGTTTCTTCATTTTATTCCCGTAGGAGAAGTAATTTTGTTTTAGTTAGTAATTTTTTTGGATATCTCATTTAGATCATACTCTTTAATTAACCAGAAGTCAACGTAAAATATTGAACCCAGACTCAACCTTACTGTGCTTGGGAGCAGCAGGCTGAACGTTTCTTATGGAGCCATGAATCTATCTAGATATGAAACTTTCATAGGTCTTACTCTTAGGGACCATACTAGAGTCATTTACAACATTCTACAGTCCTCTAAAGAGACACCAGTTGTCTTTTAATGGATCAGAGTCTTTCATAAAGAAGTTAACTTCATCAAGGGAAAGACTTCTTTTCACTTGGTCCTCATGTTTTACCTTCCTTGTGGACCTCTAAGACAGGCTCAAAGGATCACAGAAGCCTCAAAGGATCGCAGAAACCTAAATGTTAAATTAAAGTCATTAAAGATTTTTAGCCATTTCTGGTAGGATCTTTTTGCAGATGAAATTGTTCTATTCACCTCCATAGGCTATTTGCTATACTTGATCATCTAAACTTTACAAAATTGTTGGTTCAGCCTCCCATTCTACAGCATCTTGCATTCCTAAGTAGAGAGTTCAAACAACATTTCATCTGGGACTACTTGACTGGGGTTTAAAGATGTAGTGAACATGCATTTGTTATATTGACTTTATCATTCAGTCTTAAAGCTGTTGCCTGTCACAAACTCATCATTGCTTTCACCTTGGTCTTCTGAATATAGGTAATTGGTTCTGGCAAAGACAAGGAAAGAATACCTGGCATTGACATAGCTCTTCTAGATGGAGAAACATGGATGTTTGCAGGCCATCAGGTGCTTGTGATGGAAACTCCTGGTCATACAACAGGCAAATATTACGTATTCTCTTAATCTATGGGTTCTTAGTTGGTTACGAAAAAGTGTTGTTCCTAGTGTTCTGAATGGGCATCTTGGCTCGTTTTACTTTTCTCTGGATTTTGGACCAGCCGGACCTACTACATTTAAACTACTACATTTTTTAATCAAGTTGTATACACTGCATTTTTATTTGATATCTATATTTCCCGCTGAACTCAATCTTTAATCAATAACTTTTTCCAAGTTACTTGAAAAAGAAATTTTTTTGATGTATTACTTACGCCTACTGGATGTTTCCCTTTAAACCTGTATTGATTAGATAATCTATTAATTCATGGATCTTTGAACAGGTCATGTAAGTTTTTACTTTCCAGGAAGTGGAGCTGTATTTACTGGGGACACCTTGTTTAGCTTATCATGCGGTAAACTTTTTGAAGGAAGCCCTGAACAGGTATTCTTGTCATTTATCCTCTCTGTAAAATAGCATATACCATAAAAATCCGAGTCAATTTTCTAGTATGTCATATTACTGTAATGTTCAATGACAATACGTGTGTCGAAAAAATTGATGCCCGGATAGCTTTCTTCTTTATCATCATCAGGATTACTGTAGGCCTGATCGTTCAGTCTTCTTTTAACTCGATACTATTTCTTCTTATCATATCATCGCTCTTGAAGGGTTGACAAACCTGATGTCAACATGATATCATTTCATCAATACTGAAATCCAGAATGGTTTGTGTTTGGTTTCTCTCTCTCTCTCTCTCCCCCTCCATTTAGCCAAAGAGTCAGATGTAGCACATAATGCCCTTTGTGTCTTTATGATTGGCTTCTTTATGTAAATAATATTGGCAGTATGTTGTCTATCCAAGTTATTCCTACTAGGCATTATTGTAAATTGTTTGTGTCTGTACTTTGTCTAAAGTTGCTCGAGTTAGTAAATGAAGCATCTGCATTCGTGCGGGAATCCACATTTTTGACATAACATGGTGGTTTATTTCTTTGTGTAGATGCTCTCTTCACTACAGAAGATTTTGAGTTTGCCAGACGAGACATGTGTATACTGTGGCCATGAATATACAGAGGTAAAGAGTTTTGTCATTAGCAACTCTTTGAATTTATCTTAACAGCTTATTCTGGCTAATGCAATATCATCATCTTTGTCAACAGAGTAATTCAAAGTTTGCATTATCCATAGAACCCAGTAACGAAGAACTGCAGGAATATGCAGCTCATGTCGCCCATCTCCGCAATAAGAAATTGCCAACAGTAAGTGCATTCATAATCCTCTGAATTCTGATTCCAGTGAAAAGTGCTGACCCATATCTTTCAAATAAAGGGTTAATTGCACATAGGTCCCCTGTAGAATCTCTGTTTTGAACTTTTACTATCTCTGTAGTTTACATTGTTGCAGGTAGACTCCTGTTAAATCCGGGTTAAATCCTTTTGACTCTCACCTCCAGATAGACTCACTAATTTCATCCAGGGACAACCAAAATTCAGCAGGGGTAAAAGAGTAAAAAAACAAATATAACCAAGGGGTCTATCTGCAATAATGAAAGTACAGGGGCAGTAAGTGCAGAACAGTGATGTTACTAGGGGTCTGTGCAATTAACCGTTCAAGTAAAATCAAACAATTGCCATAATTGGAGACACATCTTTCAAATAAAGTCAAACTGCCATTTTATTTTGATGTCTTAAGATAATAATCCATGATTGATTGCTGATGTTATAGATTCCAACAACTCTAAGGAGAGAGAAAAGCTGCAATCCATTTCTGAGAACATCCAGTCGAGAAATCCGTAAGAAGTTGAATATTCCAGAGACGGCAAGTGATTCACAAGCCTTGGGCATCATCCGGCAAGCAAAAGATAACTTTTAAGGTTGTGAACTTTATAGGTGGGAAAGCGTTTGTATAGTTTCCGAGCATGAAACAGTCAATTTGTTCTTGTATAATGTTGGTATTATTGTGCTCAATATTCTCTTTGAGGTAATTTAAAAAGATGTGTTTACACTTCTGGGTCTTCAGCTTGTAGGGTTATGCAGTGTTATTTTTTGACGAAATATAATTCACCTCCCTTGCGCTAGTAATGCAAAATTTCATATGTTCCATGTGCCAATCTTGCCGCGTTGCGGATCCTATTGTAAGAAATTAGAATGCTGATGTTTGTTTCACCTTGGTTTGCTTGAGAGGTCCCTTTACAGGTTGCGAGGGTTATTTATTTATTTATTACTAGTATAAAGCACGTGCTTTGCACGTGGACATACTTGAATATTTATATTTTTTTTATGATGTGAAATAACTTTGGGTTTCAAACTTGTTAAATCTAAAAAACTCCAAAAGGATCTTACTTTTAAGTTCAAGTAAGCTGATATATTTTGGGTTTGAAAGAGTTATAGAAGAAATAAGTATAGCATGCACTTTATAGTCTCAGCACATCTATAAATTTTCTTGTACTGTTTATATAAATAACACTTATGCTAAATACGCACATTTATAAAACTTAGGCGCGCAATTGTTTTCAAATAGTTCCTTCCAATTGATAATAAGGTTTTCATCTCTCTAACCCCATAGTTCCCTTTACATGTAGAAGACTCTAGACCTCACCTCACATGTGGATTGCTTGAGGGGATTCAGCTAAGGACAAATTTTGGATTTAGACCGTTTTCGTGATTTAATTACAAAAATGACCGGTTTGTATTTATTTTAAAATCCAACTTGGTTTCAAACCTAACCGCCAAATCGGTTGATTTTAAATAAATTCACGGAAATGATTTCCCGTGAAGATTAGTGGTGATTAGCAAGGTAATTAGCCAATGTTAAGATTAGAAAATGATTAGAAAGGTGATTAGCAAGGTAATTAGTTATAAACTTCACGAAATGATTTCCGTGAAGTTGGCTAACTTTTTTTTTCGATTTTGACCTAGTTTACCACGCTAAACTAGGTCGAATCGCAATTAAGTTCGAAATAGGTTTTGGAAATAAAGTTCAAAAAGGGCTATTTCAAAATTTGTCCTTCAGCTAAATATATGCTTATATGTCTCAACACATCTATAATGTAAACTGAATATATCTCAATAGAAACTTTTAACGATCTCCAATAACTTGTATGAGCTAGTGGAGATCTATTGTAGATATAGGCAAAGAGCAATTAAATAACACTTAAAGCACTTGTGATTTTCTTGTAAATTATTTGGATTCACTGTAATATTTCCTTAATGAATAATGAAAAGAACTAAAAGGAAAAGTGAATATTATATGGGAGGTGAAAGGTAAAACTAAGATTTAGCCAATTATCATGAATACAATTTAAAAATAAAGTAGTGATAATTTAATTCCTCAAATTTCTTTTAAAAAATAAATAAGAAGAAGCCCATGGAACTCTTACATTGCAAGAACTGCAACGTTAGCCTTCCTTCCTTACCAAAAATAAATAAATAAATAAATAAACTCATTCCCAGGTGAAGCATGCATGAATTATCATAAAATTATTAAAGTATCAAAATCACTACTCATCAATAAAAATTCATAAATCTAGAAAAATTTCTTTATTTTGAAAGAACCAAAAATTATCAGTATAATAAATCCCAGAAAAAGAATAAGAAAGAAGAAGCACATAAGAATTGCACCTTGAACCCTCTACCCTACAACAAAAGCTAACATGACAACCATGCTAAGGGTCACAGTTAAATTAAACAGAATATGCTGAAAAATATTTAATATTCTCTCACCATAAACCAAAATAAGAAACATATCCTGTAATTGTCATTAGAATGAGATCATACTAAGGACGTAGAACTGCACGAATTATGTCCAACTTATTATTTGTCACATCTATGTTATACCTCAACTGCTTTATTATTGACTGAGCAACCAGTATATTGATTTTATAACTTACTAATCTTATTATCTTCTACAATAACCTTGGGCTTCAAGCTAATTATATTTTATTCGGTACTTTTATTTGTTTGATATGCTTTGTCAGTTTTGACCTTTTTCATTATAAATGAAATGGATATTTACAAGAACACTAACAGGGCATTTATAAGAAATGGAAGATGAAAAGAAAGTGCTAAAATTTCCATTTAATATTCTTGTGCTCAATATTCTCTTTGAGGTAATTTAAAAGATGTGTTTACACTTCTGGGTCTTCAGCTTGTAGGGTTATGCAGTGTTATTTTTTGACGAAATATAATTCACCTCCCTTGCGCTAGTAATGCAAAATTTCATATGTTCCATGTGCCAATCTTGCCGCGTTGCGGATCCTATTGTAAGAAATTAGAATGCTGATGTTTGTTTCACCTTGGTTTGCTTGAGAGGTCCCTTTACAGGTTACGATGGTTATTTATTTATTTATTATTACGTTATAGTAAGGGACGTTTGGAAAGCTGAAAACGAGAAGAGGAGGGTGAAAGTAGATTTACTCTCACTTTTGATATTTGTTTTGTTAAGGTAAAAATTGTTGACAGCAGGATCATTGTGCACTCAGTCAACTGACCAGCCGACAGCCAGAAAATTCAAGGAGTTAGGAGCCGTTGGCCGACTAGCTGACCAGTTAGCCGAACGATTGGATCGGGTCAGCATTGTCTGAGAGTCCTGATTGAGTTAGGATTATGATGTTTTATTGTTTGTTGGAAATACTATATACAGGGGTGTTTTCTATCATATCTGGAAAGATTGAATAGAAGCAGAAAAGGTTGAGGAAAGAGACCTTGTAGGCTTCTCGTGTGAGAGAGGGAGAAAAACTGCGGGAGGGATCGAGATTGTAAAGTTTGAAAAAGATAAATGGATAGTTGCATATTCTGCTTTGCCGATAATATAATTCTAAATTTGGCTGAACCTCGTTAAAAAGTCTCGTATTTCTGGTCTGATTTCTTGTTTATTCTTTGTCAATCTTATACTTTGCTAATCATATATTGCGAATTGTGTAATTTGGTTGATTAGCTAGCTGGAATCTCTAACATTTGGTATTAGAGCGAGGTTCGGGATTTGGTTGATTAGCTAGATGGAATCTCTAACAATTGGTATTAGAGCGAGGTTCGGGGCTCTGGTTGTTTCGATAACAAAAGATGTTTGAAGACGGGGTTAAAATCGAGAAGTTTTATGGGCATAACTTCAGGTGGTGGAAGATTCAGGTAGATGACTATTTATTATACCAAAAGATCTATATGTGCCCTTGAGGGGTAAGAAGCCGGATGAGATGAAACAACAGACTTGGATAACCTGGATATATAGGAAAGCTCATTGTCATGCAACAATGTGGATGTCACATATTTAAGGTGGGATGATCGTGACACGCCTTCTCATTAGTCCATTCAACAGGAAATGAGCTAGCTATTAATTGGTTTACAAAATGGGTGATGAGAATCAATAACAACAACAACAATGACTTCATTTTTTGCAGTGGTCTGAGTCAAAACAACATATCATACTCAATGGGTACCCGTGGCTCGTGCCAATGGACTTGAATAACTAAGGCCCTACTTGGCAAAGGTTTAAGGAAGATGGATTAAGGAAAAGAGTTAACATAGGTAGCCCATTTGATAGCCTGAATTGTTAAATTGTTAACCCATTAAGTAAGTTTTATTTTAGCCATTGTGATTATTTTTAGTGTTTGGGAATACTAAGGATTTTGACTATTTTCCCTATTTGGCAAAGGGTTAATGAGGACGGGTTAAAGGGAAGGGTTAACATAGTTAGTCTATTTGTTAATCCGACGGGTTAAAAGTTTTAATCCGTTAGGCCCCATTTGGCAAAGGGTTAAGGAAGAGGGACTAAGGAGAAAGATTAACATAGTTAGCCCATTTGATAACCTGAAGAACTAAATTATTAACTCGTTATATAAGTTTTATTTTAGCCATTGTGATCATTTTAGTGTTTGGGAATAATAAGAATTTTGACTATTTTCTTTATAATTAGAGGGGTTGAGTCTTATTCCTTCTAAATAGGAGTATTAGTAAACCCCTCATTTTGAGGGTTAACTCATTTTAATCCCTCTAGAGGGGTTAGCTTAACCCTTCTGTATTTTTTTGCGTTTGGCAAATTATAAAGGGTTAACCCACTTTAATTTTTATATAGATTTTTTGTGTTTGGTGAGTTAATAAAAGGTTAAGTCTTCTTAACCCTTTGCCAAACGACATCTTAGGTTACTTTATTTTATTCCTTATGGTCATTTTTTTTGTGTTTGGGAATAAAAAGGATTATGACCATTTTCTTTATATATAGAGGGGTTATCTCTTAATCCTTCTAAATAGATGGATTTGTAAACCCTTTGTTTTGAGGGTTAACTCATTTTAACCCCTTTGGAGGGATTCATGAACTCTTCTACTATTTTTGTGTAAACATTTTATCCGAGAATATGAATAGCCATGGAATTTGGATAACAATTAGACATATGACTAGAATATGATCATTTTTTAAGTCAATTGAATACTTAAAAAATGGAAAACAATTAGACATATGACTAGAATATGATCATTTTCAAGTCGTTCGTGGTTGAGATGCTAAAATAAATTTGGGATGGAAAAGTGTTAAAAACAAGCACGGAGGTGAAGTGCTATATATCATGGATTCGGATCCTGTTCAATTAAATGGTAATTGGAGAGTCTTCAATTCCTCCATCATTGCCGCATATTTCGAATTCAACGGACGAAATTAGGAGGGGTTTACTCAGTTTACACCATGTGTAAACTTTTTGTGTTTGGCAGGCTAAGGAGGGGTTAACTCTCATTAACCCCTCACTTAATCCTTTGCCAAACGGCGCCATAAGTACGAGGGTTAAGTCTCAACGGGTCTAAATAGAAGTATTAGTAAACCTTTACTTTGGTGCCGTTTGGCAATATGTTAAGTGAGGGGTTAAGGAGACTTAACCCCTTCTTAACCCGCCAAACACAAAAAATCTATAGAAGGGTTAAAGTGAGTTAACCCTCCATAATTTGTCAAATGTAAAAAATGCATAAGGGTTAAGTTAGCCCCTCTAGAGAGATTAAAATGAGTTAACCCCTCAAAATAATGGGGTTTACTAATACTCCTATTTAGAAGGACTAAGAGTTAACCCTCTATTTATAAAGAAAATAGTTAAAATCCTCGTTATTCCCAAACACTAAAACTGATCACAAGGGCTAAAATAAAAATTATTTAACTGGTTAATAATTTAGTCCTTCGGGTAATCGAATGGGCTAACTACGTTAATCCTTCTCCTTAATCCCTCTTCCTTAACCCTTTACCAAACGGGGGATTAACTCATTTTAACTCCTCTAAAGAAGTTAACCTTTGTGTATTTTTTGCACTTGGAAAATTATGGAAGGTTAACTTACTTTAACCCTTGTATAAATTTTTATATTTTTTATTTTATATTTAGCAGGTTAATGACTCCTTAACCCCTCACATAACTTGTTGCCAAATGCCACTAATAGATTTGGGACATATATATCAAAAAGATGAAAAGTTGAGGGTCTAAAAAATTAAATAAGAATTTAAGAGTATAAGACGACGACTTACCAGATTTCAGGTGTTACTTAAAAATTTAACAAAGCTACTGGTGTAAATAGAAATTCAATGATTTGAAGTCTGATCAGTAATATAAAAATAAGGAAGAATTTGTGGAAACTATACAAGTAATTAGCCATACATACACTTGTACCGAAGAACAATAGTCTATATTATCTTCACTTTACTATCTCAAAGTTTACTCATTTTTTTCACTTCAATATCTCAAGTATTTGTTAACACTTTGATATCTCAAATTTTCAGTCTGATTTCACTTTGATATCCCATCTGAATTTCCTTGGAATTGTGTGCTAAATTTATATATTAGAGCGTGATAGGTCTAGATCGCCTCAGAACTATCTGCATGCGAGCGGATGGTTCTATACCATTCATGGGGGCAGTGAGGGTTACTTTGGTGATTTCACTATCCCATGAATAGTATAAAACCACTGCTCACATGCGGGTGGTTCTGAGGCGATCTGCTCTCCACATGATATATCTTCTATTGTTATTGGAAATATTTGGCTGTTGGATCCCTACAACCGGCTAGACTTAAATGTAATAAAAATTTAGCATAAAATCTAATAAAATCTGGGAAGGCATTAAACTAAAATGGAATTGAAACTTTGGGGGTACCAAAATATTAAAACAATACTTTTAGGTACCAAAGTGAAACAATGGGCTTTGAGGTACCAAAGTGAAAATAAGCCTTTTTTCTTGAAATTGAAATATTCTAATTCATTGCATCCAAAACAATTTGTTTACAGATATGGTCTTGACCATCCCAGGCGTAAGAAACGAAGATACATTTATATCTGTATGCAAAATGAGCTAGCTCGTGTGCACAAAGATATCCCGAACGATGAATATGGTTAGCATATGAGGATTTACAAAGCTTGATTAAAGTCGAACAATCCGAGAAGATGTCTGCGAAATCTTGTGGATGAGCGATGGCTCCATGCAACATGAGAACATCATCAAGGCAATCCGATTCCAAATTGATAACATACCAGCCCATTAAGATATCAAAGCGAAACCTCGCGAGGCACGTAAGGAGTTCGGCTTCCAAGGGGAATTTGGTGACCCAGGGCTACAACAGGATTGAAGAAGTTGGCCAAGCTGATTGTGAGCAATAACCCCAACATTAGAGGACACTGAGGAGTTAGGATAAGATGCAACATTCACGTTTAGTTTTATAATATTTGGGGAGGGGATCCATGAACTGGGGGAGCTGATGCTGAAAAGAGGACCGGGGAAAGTGGTGGCCTGTGATTGAAGTCGGGTGTAGATTTTAACATGGATAAGAGTAGCATTTGGGGTTACCCATTTTTTTTATTAAAAATAACATCACATCTAGACTTTCAAATGAACAAAGCGATAATGGATGAAAAAACCACAACAAGAAGCTGAGATCGAGATCCGATCCGATTTGATTTGATCTGATCTGATCGACGAACGGATCTGAATCGATCTGATTTGATTGAGATCCGAGGATCCAATCTGATTGGTCGACCTCTAATAATATAAAATTTCATACTCCCACCGTGGGATAACCAAGAAGAATGAAATTCTCTTCCCTTCCCTTCTATTCTCTCACTTAGTTTCCCTTTTAACTTCCCTTAACCCTATTGAAATCCAAACAAGCCCTAATGGACCTAGGGTGTTCTAACTAAGCGGCTCCTCATCAATGGGTGAAAAGGTGAGCCAAGTGTCAAGTTGTCATTTTTCTTTCAAAACGCGGTACTTCTCCTCGTGTCAACTTGCCATTTTTGTTAAAAAACGGTTTCTAATCCTTTCTCTCAACTCTGAATTCGGATCTCATCGCTCTGGCGTTCCCGGATTCTCATCAGCCTTGAGCAATTCCCATTTTTAAGGTAAATCTTTTTCTCAAAATCTAGGGTTTCAATAGCTTCATTCTTGCTGTAATCGCTCGAAATTTCTAGGGTTTCAATAACTTCATTCTCGAAATCTAGGGTTTTGTGAACGTCGATGGAGAAGGACATGTTATCCCCTCCTTCTTCGAATAGATTCAGCCATGACATTAGCGGGATGTCCGATTTCTCGAAACCCCGGCCACCGCCGGGTTCAGTCGGAGATCCTCAGCCTCCCTGATGACCTCAATTTGATGGTGACCTCTCATTGTGGGGCCCGCCGACGAGATGGAAGATGATTTCTTAGCAATGTACTTGGACATGGATAAGCTTGGGGTGAAAGCTCGAGGCTGCCGGTTGACGCTGGCAATGGTGGTGCTTCTTCTTCTTCTGATTTGAGGAATGAGAGGCCGAGGGTTAGGCACCAGCACAGTCAGTCGATGGATGGGTCGTGAGTTTCTTGGGCGATTGAAGGGCCAACCTCGCTGGCAGAGGCTAAGAAAGCTATGTCCAGCTTAAGCTTGCAGATCTCGCTGTGGATCCAAAAAGGCTAAGAGGTTGGTTTGTTTCATTGGCTTTTTATTATTTCATTTTGATCGATTGATGTGTAGTAGTTTGTGATTGCAAATCTTAAGTTGGGAATGCGGTCAATGGAAGTATTATCAGGGACACTAGCTGATAGTTTTGGAGAAATGCATGCATACTGAGATTTAAGTGTTAATAACGAATCACTAGATTCTCAAGCATCAAGGGTATTGCCTCATTCTGCTAGGCTTGACTATCGTTATTCTTAATTTGGCCTTTTTGAGGGAGAAATTGAAATTTTCTCAAACTAGGAAAAGATGTGAAATTGTAGCTATTGCAGTTGTCCATTTGCTTGTGGCAACAAATTTACACCATAAAGACATTAAGGTCAGAAGCATTCATTAGCTTTGTCGAGAAATTTAATTGGAATAAGCCAGCAAAAATAGTAGACTGCCATCTTTACATAGAAGTTCCTTCACATTCTTTGTTCAAACAAAATTGTACGATTTGTTGAAGACATTGCCTTTAACTTAGTATTTCATGAGCCTATGTACTCTGTCTTGTTGAATGGTTGGCAATGCAGCCACAGATTGCTATCCACACCTCACGGAATATTTTTCCAAGTGATGAACATGGCTGTCACTTTTGATGCAATTTCATGCTATGATGAGACCAGGACTATGTTTTGTTGGCATGTCTATGAACAATGGGACTATTGTTAGTATGACTGGATGAGCGTCCATTCATACATGGAAAACCAAATGGCTTATTGGCAAGCTCGCTATATTCTTGCACAGAACTGAATCTTTGCTTTTGTTGTGTATCATCTGAAGCCCATAAACTAATTTTTGCCCCAATAGTTAAAATTTACCCCATCCTCCATATTGGAACAATTATGTTCCATTTTGAAGGCAATTAGGATAATTTTGAAACATTTTTATATTACTTAATTAATACATGCAAAATTATATTATAAATATATACCATGATATATAAAACATAAAATAATAATATATTCATTATATTATATTATATTATGTTATCATGTAATAGAATAAAATATTATTATAATTTAATTTTATGTATAATTTATTCTATTATATTTATTATATATTATTATGTAATATCACATAGTATATTATATCATAATAAAATAGTACAATATATTTATTAGAATGTTATATTATATTATTATAATATTATATAATAATGTAATAATATATATTATAATATATTATATTATATTATATTAGTTGTACTTAATATTTTACTATAGTTAATATAATATTATATTGTATTATATTAAACCAATATATTAATATATTATAATATAATATAGCATAATATTAAAATTATTGAATATGTTAGTATATTATATTTAATTATATAATATAATATAAATCATGTCATATGATTATATTATATTATATTCATTTATTATATTGATATAATAGAATATATTATTGTACTATAATATAATACGCTTAGATATTTTGTATATATTATAGTAATTATCATAAAATATTATATTATATTTAATTATAATATAGTATTTTAAATAATGTTATACTAAATAAAAGAAAATATTATGATATTTTATGCAAGAAATTATAACCAATGATACTATATTCTAATATATTAAATTAAATATTATATTATTGAAATATTATATTACATATTTCATATATTCTATCAATTATTATATAATATGGCATACTATTATAATATACTATAATAAATAATTAATAATATTAATTATATTATATTTTAGTATAAAGTAAAATAATATATTATATTATAATAACATACTAAATGATATATTAAATCTATTGGATAAATAAATTATAGTAATTATCATAAAATATAATATTATATAATAATAATATAATATTTTAATAATGTTATATTGAATAAAATAAAATATTATAATATTTATATTTATATTAAATTTAATATTACATTATTGAAATATTATATTAAATATATTGTTCGTATATTATATCAATTATTATATAATATATCATATTATTATAATATAATATAAAATATTAATTAATAACATTAAACATAGTTATAATTAATTAGTAATTATAATATAACATATTATATTTTAGTATAAAGTAAAATAATATATTATATTATAATAACATATTAAATAATATACTAAACCAATTGGATAAATTAATTTAGACTTAATTGATAAATAAATATTATATTTTAATAAGGCCACATCATCAATTATCCTACCAATCACAAATCAAAGTTTTCAAATTATCCCATTATCCCAACTTATCCCACTCTATCCCACTCAAAATATCCCGGGAATAAAATTATCCCATCGGAACAATTTTCCCACTTAAATTAAATTCTTCAACCAATAACCCCCTAAGTCTTTTCTCAAAATCTAGGGTTTCAATAGCTTCATTCTTGCTGTAATCGCTCGAAATTTCTAGGGTTTCAATAACTTCATTCTCGAAATCTAGGGTTTTCTGAACGTCGATGGAGAAGGACATGTTATCCCTCCTTCTTCGAATAGATTCAGCCATGACATTAGCGGGATGTCCGATTTCCTCGAAACCCCGGCCACCGCCGGGTTCAGTCGGAGATCCTCAGCCTCCTGATGACCTCAATTTGATGGTGACCT
Source organism: Asparagus setaceus (assembly GCA_012295165.1). Taxonomy (NCBI): domain Eukaryota; kingdom Viridiplantae; phylum Streptophyta; class Magnoliopsida; order Asparagales; family Asparagaceae; genus Asparagus; species Asparagus setaceus. Next base: position 4,190,207 of record CM022708.1, read on the forward strand.
CGGCATTGTGGGGCCCGCCGACGAGATGGAAGATGATTTCTTAGCAATGTACTTGGACATGGATAAGCTTGGGGTGAAAGCTCGAGGCTGCCGCGGCTGACGCTGGCAATGGTGGTGCTTCTTCTTCTTCTGATTTGAGGAATGAGAGGCCGAGGGTTAGGCACCAGCACAGTCAGTCGATGGATGGGTCGGCGGAGTTTCTTGGGGCGACGGAAGGGCCAACCTCGCTGGCAGAGGCTAAGAAAGCTATGTCCAGCGAAGCTTGCAGATCTCGCTTGTGGATCCGAAAAAGGCTAAGAGGTTGGTTTGTTTCATTGGCTTTTTATTATTTCATTTTGATCGATTGATGTGTAGTGCGTAGTTTGTGATTGCAAATCTTAAGTTGGGAATGCGGTCAATGGAAGTATTATCAGGGACACTAGCTGATAGTTTTTTGGAGAAATGCATGCATACTTGCGGAGATTTAAGTGTTAATAACGTGAATCACTAGATTCTCAAGCATCAAGGGTATTGCCTCATTCTGCTAGGCTTGACTATCGTTATTCTTAATTTGGCCTTCTTTTGAGGGGAGAAATTGAAATTTTCTCAAACTAGGAAAAGATGTGAAATTGTAGCTATTGCAGTTGTCCATTTGCTTGTGGCAACAAATTTACACCATAAAGACATTAAGGTCAGAAGCATTCATTAGCTTTGTCGAGAAATTTAATTGGAATAAGCCAGCAAAAATAGTAGATTGCCATCTTTACATAAAAGTTCCGGCACATTCTTTGTTCAAACAAAATTGTACGATTTAGTTGAAGACGTTGCCTTTAACTTAGTATTTCATGAGCCTATGTACTCTGTCTTGTTGAATGGTTGGCAATGCAGCGACAGATTGCTATCCACACCTCCCTCACGGAATATTTTTCCAAGTGATGAACATGGCTGTCACTTTTGATGCAATTTCATGCTATGATGAGACCAGGACTATGTTTTGTTGGCATGTCTATGAACAATGGGACTATTGTTAGTATGACTGGATGAGCGTCCATTCATACATGGAAAACCAAATGGCTTATTGGCAAGCTCGCTATATTCTTGCACAGAACTGAATCTTTGCTTTTGTTGTGTATCATCTGAAGCCCATAAACTAATTACAACCTCAAAAAATGTTATCTATCTAATCAAGGAAGGTGCACAAAACATGTTTTAACTTTAGCCATAGGATTGTTTCGAATTTCCATGAAACAGATCATAACAAAACATTCATGCCAGAGAAACTTGGGCATGCCGGTTGAATGCTTGTGATGCAAAATCTATACTACATATAAAAGATGATTGGGGTGTTAAAACTTTTGATTGCCTTTTTACCCCTCTAAACTTTAATAATTATAACTTTAATTAATTTACTAATTCTCAACTTACATTTGGCAAAAATTATGTAGCTTTGGCCTTTAGACTTCCTCTCTCCCAATTCGTGAATCCTCTCCCTATTATCATTAACCGTGTTCTTTCAACTACCACCTCAATTACATCTCTTTGTAATTAGTATCAGATAGTCGGGTTCCGCTTCGCAACCTTTACCTACATCGCCTTTTTCTCTTCTTCTCCTTCGATGGCCACCATCAACCCCCACGCCCTCACACTCGGCTTGTGCCACTTCGATGCATCCCTTAGGCCACATGTTCGATGAAATTCTCGTTGAGAGCTCCACATGACATCGTGACCTTCAACAACCTCCCCAATCCCTCCACCGCTTGATGAAGTACTCGGGTGAAACAACGTAGTCAATGTCTTCATCTACGCCATCATCTTCCAAGATGTCTCCAAATTGAATGGATTACCCATGCCGGAGGCTTATTTGAGCTATGTTTTTAGAGATTGTTTTTCCATTCATTTGCAATATTTGTAGCAAAATTTTCAAGGTGTAGACTTTTTACTAGCAACTATAAATATTTTAAAGCACATTCTAGCATACCGCCATAATCAATATTTCTCAAGGAAAACAAGGGTCTTTAGGAAAACTAAAGTGCAACATCTAGGAAACTTTCTTCATTCTTTGTGTATTTGGTTACCAAGATTAAACCGCTAAATGTTTGCTCTTGTAATATCCTTTCATTCAATTGCTTGATGCTTATTGAGCATTTTTCCTCCAATGACAATCTTTGTATTATTATATTCATGAATAGAAGTTAGGATGTTGGTGATTTAACTTAAACATAAACTAATATGATAAATTATGTTTGGAAAAGTAGGTCCCTTGCTCTTGAGAACCTCATTCACCAAACGATAATTATCTTATATTTAATTATAATATAGTATTTTAAATAATGTTATACTAAATAAAAGAAAATATTATGATATTTTATGCAAGAAATTATAACCAATGATACTATATTCTAATATATTAAATTAAATATTATATTATATTATATTATATTATATTATATTATATTATATTATATTATATTATATTATATTATATTATATTATATTATATTATATTATATTATATTATATTATATTATATTATATTATATTATATTTTAGTATAAAGTAAAATAATATATTATATTATATTATATTATATTATATTATATTATATTATATTATATTATATTATATTATATTATATTATATTATATTATATTATATTATATTATATTATATTATATTATATTATATTATATTATATTATATTATATTATATTATATTATATTATATTATATTATATTATATTATATTATATTATATTATATTATATTATATTATATTATATTATATTATATTATATTATATTATATTATATTATATTATATTATATTATATTATATTATATTATATTATATTATATTTAATTATAATATAACATATTATATTTTAGTATAAAGTAAAATAATATATTATATTATAATAACATATTAAATAATATACTAAACCAATTGGATAAATTAATTTAGACTTAATTGATAAATAAATATTATATTTTAATAAGGCCACATCATCAATTATCCTACCAATCACAAATCAAAGTTTTCAAATTATCCCATTATCCCAACTTATCCCACTCTATCCCACTCAAAATATCCCGGGAATAAAATTATCCCATTGGAACAATTTTCCCACTTAGCCCCAATTTGTCTCAACCAATAACCCCCCCTAAGTCTTTTCTCAAAATCTAGGGTTTCAATAACTTCATTCTCTCCGTAATCGCTCGAAATTTCTAGGGTTTCAATAACTTCATTCTCGAAATCTAGGGTTTTGTGAACGTCGATGGAGAAGGACATGTTATCCCCTCCTTCTTCGAATAGATTCAGCCATGACATTAGCGGGATGTCCGATTTCCCCCCTCGAAACCCCGGCCACCGCCGGGTTCAGTCGGAGATCCTCAGCCTCCCTGATGACCTCAATTTGGATGGTGACCTCGGCATTGTGGGGCCCGCCGACGAGATGGAAGATGATTTCTTAGCAATGTACTTGGACATGGATAAGCTTGGGGGTGAAAGCTCGGAGGCTGCCGCGGTTGACGCTGGCAATGGTGGTGCTTCTTCTTCTTCTGATTTGAGGAATGAGAGGCCGAGGGTTAGGCACCAGCACAGTCAGTCGATGGATGGGTCGGCGGAGTTTCTTGGGGCGAATTCGGAAGGGCCAACCTCGTTGGCAGAGGCGAAGAAAGCTATGTCCGCAGCGAAGCTTGCAGATCTCGCGCTTGTGGATCCGAAAAAGGCTAAGAGGTTGGTTTGTTTCATTGGCTTTTTATTATTTCATTTTGATCGATTGATGTGTAGTGCGTAGTTTGTGATTGCAAATCTTAAGTTGGGAATGCGGTCAATGGAAGTATTATCAGGGACACTAGCTGATAGTTTTTTGGAGAAATGCATGCATACTTGCGGAGATTTAAGTGTTAATAACGTGAATCACTAGATTCTCAAGCATCAAGGGTATTGCCTCATTCTGCTAGGCTTGACTATCGTTATTCTTAATTTGGCCTTCTTTTGAGGGGAGAAATTGAAATTTTCTCAAACTAGGAAAAGATGTGAAATTGTAGCTATTGCAGTTGTCCATTTGCTTGTGGCAACAAATTTACACCATAAAGACATTAAGGTCAGAAGCATTCATTAGCTTTGTCGAGAAATTTAATTGGAATAAGCCAGCAAAAATAGTAGACTGCCATCTTTACATAGAAGTTCCTTCACATTCTTTGTTCAAACAAAATTGTACGATTTAGTTGAAGACATTGCCTTTAACTTAGTATTTCATGAGCCTATGTACTCTGTCTTGTTGAATGGTTGGCAATGCAGCGACAGATTGCTATCCACACCTCCCTACGGGAATATTTTTCCAAGTGATGAACATGGCTGTCACTTTTGATGCAATTTCATGCTATGATGAGACCAGGACTATGTTTTGTTGGCATGTCTATGAACAATGGGACTATTGTTAGTATGACTGGATGAGCGTCCATTCATACATGGAAAACCCAATGGCTTATTGGCAAGCTCGCTATATTCTTGCACAGAACTGAATCTTTGCTTTTGTTGTGTATCATCTGAAGCCCATAAACTAATTACAACCTCAAAAAATGTTATCTATCTAATCAAGGAAGGTGCACAAAACATGTTTTAACTTTAGCCATAGGATTGTCGCGAATTTCCATGAAACAGATAATAACAAAACATTCATGCCAGAGAAACTTGGGCATGCCGGTTGAATCCTTGTGATGCAAAATCTATACTACATGTAAAAGATGATTGGGGTGTTAAAACTTTTGATTGCCTTTTTACCCCTCTAAACTTTAATAATTATAACTTTAATTAATTTACTAATTCTCAACTTACATTTGGCAAAAATTATGTAGCTTTGGCCTTTAGACTTCCTCTCTCCCAATTCGTAACTCTCTCTCCCTATTATCATTAACCGTGCCCTTTCAACTACCGCCACTCAATTACATCTCTTTGTAATTAGTACTGTTTTTAATTAATCTTTTCAATTCTCCATGCATAGCATCCTTACATATATCCTAAAACCTAATTTCTTTGTCCCAAACCCATAGCCAAGATTCGCTTTCCACCACCGCAACTCCGCTTCTCGCTTTTATAGCCGGTTCGCCTGCAACCTTTGCATCAGCCCCTACATCGCCCTCTTTTTCTCCTTCTCCCCCTTCGATGGCCACCATCAACCCCACGTCCCTCACACTCAGTTTGTGCCACTTTCGATGCATCCCCTTAGACGCCACATGTTCGATGAAATTCTCTGTTGAGAGCTCCACATGACATCGTGACCTTCAACAACCTCCCCAATCCCTCCACCTGCTTGATGAAGTACTCAGGTGAAACAACGTAGTCAATGTCTTCATCTACGCCATCATCTTCCAGTATGTCTCCAAATTGAATGGATTACCCGATGCCGAGAGTCTTATTTGAGCTATGTTTTTAGAGATTGTTTTTCCATTCATTTGCAATATTTGTAGCAAAATTTTCAGTGTGTAGAGACTTTTTTACTAGCAACTATAAATATTTTAAAGCACATTCTAGACAGCTGGCCATAATCAATATTTCTCAAGGAAAAACAGTGGTCTTTAGGAAAAACTAAAGTGCAACATCTAGGAAACTTTCTTCATTGCTGTGTATTTGGTTACCAAGATTAAACCAGTTTAAATGTTTGCTCTTGTAATATCCTTTCATTCAATTGCTTGATGCTTATTGAGCATTTTTCCTGTCAATGACAATCTTTGTATTATTAAATTCATGAATAGAAGTTAGGATGTTGGTGACAGAACTTAAACATAAACTAATATGATAAATTATGTTTGGAAAAGTAGGTCCCTTGCTCTTGAGAACCTCATTCAGCCAAACGATAATTATCTTATCCATTTTTTATAAGCCTCTAATCACTAAACTTGGTCATCACAAATTTGCATTTGTTCCTCCCGATATATGTAAAGGTGATGGTGCACTATAGTATCTAGAAAGTGTAACTTATTGTATATTTGTTGATTCAAATAAGTTGATTCAAATAGTAACTTTCTACTTGATTTTAAGCTATATAAAGTTCTGAACTTGAGAATTGCGGAACGTGCACTTTAGAATTGGAAGAGCTGTCTCAATTTAGTTCAAATTCCGGTATTATATATGGACAAAACACCAAAATAATCTAATAGAAATTAATTTTTACCTTCATTATTAAACTTAAAATTCTCCACTAATTTTCCTTGTCCTCCTATTGCTTTATATAGTTAAATAAATTGTGGTATATACAAGCATGGGACCTTGGCCTTTTATTTATATGTGTTTAAGTTACACAAATAGAAATAAAAAAATTACACAAATAGAGGCTAAAATCAAAGGGTTGAAGAGATTATCTTGATTTTCTATCAATTTTCTATTTGTTAATGGTCGATGTTACTTGGATTTGATGTTACGAGAGGGAAAATGGTTTGCCAATAGTTTGAGGAAAGAGAGAAGCTTTATTGAAGGGTACTTTAGAGAAAATGGTAGAACTTAAATGGATTATAACAGTTTTTATAATAGCGAGGGTGTTGTAATGAAAAAATAGCATTAGAGGGTTCTACAATAAATGAGGTTTTATAATAACCATACAAAAATACAATTATCAACATTTTAAAAGAAACTCCTCCAAGAAATGAGAAGAGATCCTATACAACACGCACATAATACCTACAATTATTTATGTGGATGGATGTATTGATTAGATCCAATAGGCCCCATAGCTAAGAGAGTTTTATATAATTTATGTAATTAATATCATTTATGGGGTCTACAAAATAAGAAGAGCTTATTGGTGAGTCATAGGTATTTTCTACAATCAAGGATATAGAGTATTCCATGGCTCAGTTATAGGGATTCTCTACAATTGAGGATGTAGAGAATCCAAACCCTAGAGGATCTCAAACCAATATAATGCAATAAAGATGAGGATTTCAAGGACATAGCATTGAAATGAAAGAGTATGACAAACATGAAAAATATCTGAACAATAGAAAATTACATGAAAGATAAAAGATTAAAATAGAAAATGATGAGTGATAAATTATTTAAAGTATGTCTAAGGTAATTAACGATGTTTTCTTTGTGACCTATTATAAATTTTTTTTGGACTTATTTGGTGAATAACAATCTCTCATCATATATTAGAAACTTATGTATTTGAAAACATATTTAGCGAATTGCTTCATGAAATTAAAGTTACTGTGCAGCTTCTACTCTATGTGAAGAATGTGTTTCATAAACAGTCACAAGATTGCGTGTGGAATATTGCTTGGCTTTCAAATGTTTCAACTTATGTGGTTTCTTAGCATCCTCACGTGCAAAGCACGTGTTGCATACTAGTATCTTAAAATATGTGTTCTATGCATATTGTTGAAATCTATTGTTTGGGCGTATTATCTTTTTGGTGTGGGTATGTTTCATGATGTGGCACCCAAAGGAAATTTTGAACGTCTTCTTAAGCCTGTTCAGGTTAATTGGTGCTTATGAGTTCTACAAAGGCAAAGTTCTCTCCTTCATAGGGAAGATTAGGCCTTTGCAATTCATGGAGCACGATTGTAGTCTTGCAGATTTAAATTTATCGATTTAAATTTATCAAGCTACTTGTCATCCATGGTAGATATCTGATTTAAAAATAAAAATAAAAACTACTTGGTCTACTCATCTACTGTTTCAACATATTTTGAAGTTTGGTAAAGTTGATAACTAGGTATATGAATGATGAATTCAGAATTATTAGTTTTAATGCTGCAACTTTGATTTTCGCTATTTACCAATTTGGTAGGAACAATCATGGAAATCTGTCAATCCCGGTGAACTTATGCATGTCCATGTGCTTGAAAGTGCTTTCACTTATTTTCTATTAAATTTCATTGTGGTTTAATCGTTGTAATAAGAACCATAAGCAGCATTTTATTAACTTGGGCTGTGCGGATAAACTTTGTCAGAATTGTTGAATTAACTTATTATCTGTGTTGGTTTTAAAAATTGTCTGTTTTCATGTGTTCTGCTGCTTTACTCTTTTTTGTAAATTTAATGTGTTGACAAGTAAACTGGTGTCTTGTGGTAGAATTTGGGCAAACAGGCAGTCGGCTACACGGTCAAAAGAAAGGAAGATGCGCTACATTGCAGAGCTCGAGCGGAAGTTGCGAACACTGCAAATCGAAGCAACGACTTTTTCGGCTCAGTTGTCAATGTTACAGGTATATATCTCTTCTGTCTGGTATTCAATAAACTAACTGGCCTTCTTAAACTTAATCTTAGTTTGTACAGATAAGAAGAATGTCTTTCGTGTAACTACATTTTCAGTTGCTTTAATTCTGAAACTAAGGTCTCTTGTTGCTAAAAACTTCACAGAAGCAGAAGGAGATATTGAAAATAATTGTCTCTGCATTCTAGAGAAGATGGAGCTTTATTTGGTTCCTAGGGAAACTATGAAGTATACCTTCTCAACCAACAGAATTTTTTTTTCCAGATTCTCACATCTCTTTCCCACCAAATAACTTCTCATGCCATCTTCCTTGGAGGAACTAAGAGGCCCTAATTTGAAGCAAGATTAAAAGGTAGAAATCAACTCTTCATTGGAGAACAATAAAGCTTGATAATAAAAATAAAATAAGCAATGAAAAACGTGCAGTATTTGCCTATCCATTGTTCTACTAGTGAGGGATACTAGGGGATCTTACTTCTTACTTCAGAGAGGGGAATTCCTGGTAACTATCTTATATCACATAATCTGGTTGATTTAGGGATGCCGAAAAATATCCATGTCCATATCGTATCCGTATCTGTATCTATTAGGATACGGGTATGATTACTAAAATCAATATCTGATAGGATATGGTTACGGATACATATATGTAATGAAATATCCGGATCGTATTGGTCATAAAGTTGCAATAGTTTTAAGGCTAAATAGCACTTAAATACCTTATAGTTTCACTCCTTTAGCATTTATATACCCTCGGTTGTATTTCTAGCATTTATATACCCTTAGTTGGTCAAAATTTGCAAGTTAATACCTTATATTTTACAAACGTAAAAATTTCCATCCGAAAGTTTTCATATAATATTCATATGTTAATTTTAGAGCTTTTAACCATTTATATTGATTAAATTACTATTAAACCTACCCAAATTCTAATTTAAATGTATCATAATTGTATTTCAAAATAGAATTTAGAAAGATTTAACAATACATTCAAAGAAACTTATTAGAGAGAAAGTTATAAGATTAGCATATAAATATTATATGGGAACTTTTGAATAAAATTTTACGTTTGCAAAACATAGGGTATTAACATGCCAATTTTTGCCAACTCGAGGTATATAAATGCTACAAATACAACCGAGGGTATATAAGTGCTAAGAAAGTGAAACTATAAGGTATTTTAAATGCCATTAGTTTTAATCCTTTAGATTAATAAATTTGAGGTTAATTTTGATGATCAAGAGATCTAATCGTAGATTTTCAGATATAACGAACATATTAACAAACTCAATTGTACCATATGAACTATATTTTTTCAATATTATCTGGTTTTTTCTCATGTCCGTTTGTATGCGCATGTATATCCGTGTATATATCCTCATGTATATCCATATTCATATCCGATATTAGCAGATATGGATACTAATTTTCCTTACCGAGGCATATCTGTATTCGTATCCGTGATTGGTAAGCGGGTACGAATAAGATAAGTATCATATCCGAGCCGTATCCGAACCGTTTGCACCGCCAGATTGGTACAGATCTTCATCCATCTTAATGTAGAGTTCTTTTTCTTTTTTGTTTAATAATATTTTGATTTGCTTCACCATCCACATTGTTTGAGAATACTGGGTTTAAGCATAAGCCTGTTGTATTGTATTGTTCACAAGTCAGTAGTCTATAGTTGCATTTCTGCTTTCTGAGCTTTCATATGTTGATACTTGAACTTAAGAACAATTAGGTTATTTGTACATATTGACCAAAACCATGTGTTGCAAATGACAGAGAGATACTACTGGTCTGACTGCTGAAAATAACGAGTTGAAGTTGAGGTTGCAAACAGTGGAGCAGCAAGTTCACCTGCAGGATGGTGAGATCTAGATGATATTGTGCTTCTTATTTCACTGTTATGACATTGACTCCTTTCATTCATCAATAATTCAATTTTCATGGTACTGTAATCTTCAGGGATTTAATGTTTCTTGCACATATTTCTACATAGGAGTTTTTGCATATACTTCTCAAATTTTCCATATTTGCAATAACCCCCAAATCTTAATATTTGGAAAATTACCTCTCAATTCTCTCACATTGATTTTTCCCCCCTACCCCTGTCACTTAACAATTGAGTTTTTAAACTGGAAATTGTTGCAAACCTATCAAAATTTTTGGAAATTTCGACATTGTTTTGTTCAAAAAACCAACATTCTTAAGTTGGAGCGGTAGAAAGACCCAATACGCTAGTTTTGCGGGGAAATTTTGCAAATACCAAGATTTGACGGGTAATTTTGCAAATATTGAAGATTTGAGGGGTATATATGCAAAAATCACAACACCCTGATGGCTTGATATATTTTTCCTAAAAATTAATTTGCAAAAAACCACTGCAGCAACCTTCTGCTAACGAATCTTATCATGGGAGTATATTTTAGTTAGTTGGATTTGGTAATCTACTTTCAGTCTGGGTAGGATTACTGAAACTAGACAAACTTTTATATTTAGCAATAGTTTTCTTTTCAGCAAGTCAGATTCCTGGTTAATCTTGGTCAGCGTCAGGGGCGGAGCCACCTAGTGTGTAGTGGTCCCACAGGACACCGCTGGATTGCATGTTTTATACATATTTTTATTTACTTGTATTTACTACTTAGGACAACACTAAAATTAGGTTAGGACACCATTAAAAGGGACAAATTTGTAAAATTGTTTACGTAAATCCACATATAACCATGATAATTTTATGGTGACACCACTGGGACAAAATCCTAGCTATGCCACTGGTCAGCGCTTCACTCTAGTTGAGTTAAAGTTCTGAAACAGATGCCTTTTTTTTCTTTTATTCATTTTTTTACAGTATCATAATATCTGGGGGAACTTTCAATGTATTTTTATTCATTCAAACATCTATCTAGGATCTACTGCGTTGTATTTCACATTTCATAGATTTTTTTATGTCAATTGCTTTAGAACCTGATATATTACTCGGTTGAAGCAATCCTGATATACTACTCGTTTGCTACTGTAGCCCTAAACGATGCACTCCGGGAGGAGGTTCAGCGATTGAAAATGGCAACTGGGCAGATGATGCCAAATGGGCCAATGATGAACTTTGGCCAATCATCTTTCGGGGGAAATCAACAATTTTACCATCAGAATCAGAACAAAACCATGCAGTCACTTCTGGCAACTCACCAGCAGCAAATGCAAATTCGTCAACCTCAGCATCAGCATCAACAGCAGCAGCCACCGGGTGATTTCAGAACGAGAGGAACCCTGGCTCAGCAGGGCCAAAGGGAGAGTATAGCTGATAGCGGCAATGCTAACGGAGTGATAGGTTAGAGATAGACTAGCTTTTGTTGTTATTTATTGATATATAATTTATGTTGGTGTATATGTAGTTTGGGTGAGATGATAACTTATGTGAGACCAACGGCTGCATTTTTGTGATCATATTGCAGCTGATTCTCTTGTTTGTAAGTTTGTTTATTATTTGGAGTTGCAGATGGTTTTGTGAATGACTGATGGTTCTTTTTTTTTTTTTTTTTGGTGATGTTTAGATTGTGTAGCTTTAGAATGTGCACTCATGTATTGTGCATTTGATTAGATCGTTTCTACTTGTTTGGTTGCAAAGAGAGAACTTTTTGAACGGTTTGCCTATATTTAGGATGCGATTCATTTCAAACGTAACTATTATCAAACTTATTGTGAATTGCACTCATTTCCATTTTCTGTTCTTTTTGGGGCCGGGGGTTGATATTTTGAAAGTTATGTCGGGTAATCTAATAATCATCCAGAGTTAATGGAGTTTTCCGATGTTTTGAAAGTTATGACAGGTTATCTCATAATCATTCAAAGTTTGTTAGCCTTGATTTTTCCCGAATCACACCTATATCATCATTATGTTATCCAGGTGGGAGTTGTTTTATTATGCTATGGTTCTCTGAGTGGAATAGATTCATGATTATTGTTACATTGTCTGATTGGTACTTATTATTGCTATGATTTTATGGAGTTTAATCTATGGAATTAAACACAAGAAAATAAATCGCGGCACCAATAAAAATATCACATACAAGCAAACACCAAGATTTAACGTAGTTCGGCAAATCGTGTCTATGTCCACGGGGCAATTCAGAGAGAAATAATTCATTATGAATCAAGAGTACAAGTCCTCAAAGCTACACCAGATTTGAGGATTTAATCACAAGAGAAGCACAGTGTTACCTCTAGAGAACCAAAATCCTAAAACCCGTCTCAACATAAATCCCAACATCCGCGAAGAAACCAACACCGTACTCTTGATGGTATCGTCGTTCTAAAGAAGACGACATTTAAATCACTGCAATCAGACAACCGAGCAATCTGAAATCTAATTTTTCTCTCATCTATTTTCCCTCTCCTTGAATATATTGCTCGATAACTATTCTGTATTTTTCGGCTTTGTAAAATGATTACGGAGTTCTCACAAATCAATTAATTCCTTTTAATGAAGGAAAATTTCTGGCAAGTCCTCGAAACCTTTTCCTATTAGAAATAGGTCCTTCAAATCCCTCTCCAATAAGGATTCAACCAATGCAACCATATAGGCCCGAATTTGGACTGGACCCATACAACAATCTCCATCTCTAGCCCAATGGATATGACTCCTCACCGAGAGTCCATGCCAGCCAATTGTTGACATAACTCGGTCTTCTCTCTAAAAACGGTATTCACCAAAAAATTTGTCGGATTCGCATCAGTATAAATCTTCTGTAGCTTCAGCTCCTCTTTCTTAACAGCTTCTCTAAGCCAATAATGTCTTACATCGATATGTTTTATCTTAGAGTGGAATGTAGAATTTTTGCTTAAATCTAGAGCACTTTGATTATCAATGAAAACTTGATACTCGTTTTGCTGCAAGCCTAACTCCTGCAGAAATTTTCTCAACCAGACTATCTCTTTACCAGCTTCTACAACTACAATATATTCCCCCTCTGTTGTAGACAAAGCAATACACTTCTACAACCTGGATTGCCAAGATACAGCTCTCCCTATAAAAGTGAACAACCAATCTGAGGTAGACTTCCCGTGATTGAGATCACTGCCATATTCGCATTTGCAAAACCTTGCAGCACAGGCTTGGAACCTCCAAAACTCAAACACAGTCCGCAATTGCGTTTCAAATATTTCAAGATTCACTTTACACCTTTCCACTGTACTTTCTCTGGATTAAAAGAAACCTGCTCACAATGCCAACCACATGATCTATATCTGGCTGAGTGTAAACTATAGCATACATCAAACTCTCTACAGCTGAAGAGTAAGGAATATTCTCCATCTCACTCTTTTCTTCATCTGTAGTCTGGCATAACTTCTTACTAAGCTTAAAGTGACCTGCAAGAGGAGTACTAATTGTCTTGGCAACTTTTATGTTGAATTTATCAAGCAACCATTCAACATATTTCTTCTATGATAACCATAGCTTCCTAGCTTTCCTATCATGAGCAATCTCCATATCAAGAATCCACTGTACCGAACCCAAGTCCTTCATGTCAAAGGATTTAAATAACTCCTTCTTCAGCCCACTAATCATCTGACTGTCCTGACCAACAATCAACATTTCATCCACATAAAGCAAAAAGGTTATGAAGCTAGAGTTTGAAAATCTTCTAAAATATAAACAAAAATATACAACTATCCTCTGATAGTCATGACTCAATATGAAAGAGTCAAATTTCCTGTATCACCGCCTTAGTGCCTGCTTCAAACCATAAACGCTCTTCTTTAACCTGCAAACCATATGTTCTTTTTTCCTCCATGTGTATCTCCTCCTTCAAATCGCTATGAAGTAATGGAATCTTCACATCAAGCTACTCAATCTCGAGGTCTAAACTAGCTGCTAACCCCAAGATCATTCTAATGGATGTCATCTTCATAACCGGTGAGAAAATCACATCAAAGTCAATGCCTTTTTTTTACCCAAAGATTTTCACCACTAATCTAGCTTTGTATTTCTGAATCTTCTTGTAGCCATCCTTTTTTAACTTGAACACCCACTAGTTCTTCAAATCTTTTTTGTCCTTCGGCAACTCCGACAACTCATAATGTCATTCTTTTGTGGAGATGTCATCTCTTCCTGCATAGCCTGAAACTATCTGTCATTGTCTTTATGAGTCTGTGCCTCCTGAAAGCTCTCTGGATCCTCCTCTTCTATTAGCAAAGAATACTCTGAGGGAGGATATCTCGAGGATTATCTGTGCTCTCTAGTTGATCTCCTAACATGTGGCTCTAAAATCTCCTGCTGTTGGTGATGCTCCCCTTGTTGAGGAGTCTGTTGCTCGTCGTCTTGATTACTGTATCCCTACTCTAGTATATGACCATCATCATCAACACCATATATGACCATCATCATCAACACCATATATGCAACTGTACTAGAGATGGAATGGGTGTCATATCTGGAATCTCACTAGCAACACTATCTGACTGCTCTGCTCTTCTTAGATCTACAATAGTCTGGTACTCATGAATGACCACATCTGCTCATCTGATAATTTTTTTCTTTGAATCTCATAGCTTGTAGCTGAACTCATCTTCTCCATAACCAAGGAAGGTGTGAGGAACCATCCTATCATCAAGCTTCTGTCTTTGCTCCTTTGAAACATGTACATATATCTTGCAACCAAACACCTTTAGATGAGAGTAGAAAATAACTTTTCCTGACCAAATCCTCTCTAGACTATCAAAATCCAAAGGAACTAAAGGAGCCATGTTTATTTTGTAGCATGCAGTGCGAACAGCTTCATCCGAGAAGCTCTTTGGTAACTTTGTATCTTAAACATGAATGTGGCTTTCTCCATAATGGTTATGTTGTACCACTTTGCGAATTCAATGTGCTGCGATGTGTCGGGCTCTGTCCTCTGATGTCGAATCTCATACTTGAAGCAATAATCTCTAAACTCAATGGAAGTGTACTCTCCTCCATTATCAGTACACAGACACTTTAACTTCTTGCATGTCTGCCTCTCCACTATAACATGAAACTGCTGGAAGATTATAAACACCTGATCTTTTATCCTCGATCTAAAGATCCACATCTTCCACAATGCATTACCAATGAATGTGATAAAGTACTTGTTGCTACCCAAGGACTCTACCTTGATAGGATCACAAACATCAGAATAAATCGAATCCAGAATATTATCTTTTTTTAGAAGGCTTACTAAAAGAAACTCTATGTTGTTTGCCAAATAAACAATAGTCATAGGGGGTAAGTGACAAACATTTGGCAAAGAGATTGAGAGGCTTCTTTGCCAATACCTACAACTCCTTCTCACTCATGTGCCCGAGCGTTTTGTGCCATAAACTGAGTGAGTCACCGTCTTAAGCAACACTCAAAGGGTCATGTGAAGCCTTCACTTTTGTCTTATATAAACTGCAGGATATACTTCCTTTAGCCACCACAAGAGAGCCTTTGATAAATTTGTATTTTCCTCCACCAAAGTGAATGCCATATCCCATTCGGTCTAAAGTAAGACCTGAAAGCAAATTGAGCCACAAATTGAGAACATGCCGCACATTTTTCAAGACCGATTTGCATCCAATATCTATCTGCAAGTATATGTCACAAAGTCCCACAATCTTTGAGTAGCTAGTATTGCTCATATTCACATTGCCAAAGTCACCTACTCTGCACGATGTGAAAATGTCCCGATTGGAGGTAGCATGACATGTAGCTCATGTATCCAATATCCACTCTAAATTCTGACCTATAACATGCATGAAGTCATCATTCTCAAAAGTGAGAATAATATCGGTCTCAGACAAGGTAGCAGCAGTATCACTATCTGTATTCTACTTCTCAACTTTGTTTCCAACTTACTCTTTCTTCCATACTCAATAATTCGTCTTGATATGACCTAACTTCCCACAATGAAAACAACCTCTCCCTTTAGATTTTGATCTGCCCTCGGATGCGCCACGACCTCTAGATTAGCCCCTGTACTTGCTCCTGCCCCTGCTCTCCGTGACAAGTGCATGTGAGTTATTTGTGCTGGTAGACTTCCTCCGAGTCTCCTCATTGAAGAAATTGCTAGTAACCATACTCATTGATAACACACCATCTGAAGCCGCGTTGCTGACCATCACCACCAATGTCTCCCAACTGTCTGGCCAAGAACAATATTAATAAAGTCTGTAACTCATCATCGAGAGTTATCTTCATAATAGCTAACTGATTAACCAAAGTCTTAAACTCATTTAAGTGTTCTGCTATGTTGCTTCCTTTCTTGAACTTCAAGTTCACCAACCCCCTCATAATGAACGTTTTATCCACCGCAATCTTTTGCTCATAGAGATCCTCAAGCTTGTTCTATAGAGATTTCACATCAGTCTCACTGGATATATGGTGAAGCACACTAACATCGATCCACATCCGGATATATCCGATAGCCTTCCTGTGTTGTTTCTCCCACTCTTTATCGGACATCTTTTTGGCTTGGCTTCACCTCCCTCAATAAGGTCATGTAAATCCTTACAATAGAGAATGTCTTCTATGTTGAACTTTCATACTTGCCAATTGAAACCATCCAATTTTATCATTGTGCAAAAACTCTTCATCTTATCCATCCCAAGATACACCTCAAATCAGGGCTCTAATGCCACTTGTTATGATTTTATGGAGTTTAATCTGCTAGATTAAATACACGAAAAATAAATAACAGCGTCAACAAAAATATCACATGCAAGCAAACACTAATATTTAATGTGGTTCGACAAATTGTGCCTACGTCTACGGGGCAATCTAGAAAGAAATATTCTACTATGAATCAAGAGTACAAGTCCTCAAAGATACACCCAAACTTGAGGATTTAATCAGAAGAGAAAATACAGTGTTATCTCTAAAGAACCAAAACCCTAAAATCTATCTCAACACAAATCTCCAATACCTACGGAGGAACCAACACCATACCCTTGACGGCATCGTTGTTCTGAAGAAGACGGCGTTTGAATCACTACAATCTAACAACCGAGCAATTCAAAATCTAATTTTTCTCTCTTCTATTTTCCCTCTCCTCGAAAACAGTGCCCGATAACCTATTCTCTATTTTTCGGCTCTATAAAATAATTATCGAGTTCTCACAAATCAATTAGTTCCTTTTAGTAAAGGAAAACTTCTACCAGGTCCTCAAAACCTTTTCCAATTAGAAATAGGACCCTGAAATCCCTCTTCACTAAGGATTCAACCAATGCAACCATATGGGCCCAAATTTGGGCTGGACCCACACAACAATTATATATTTTATATTATGTCATGTATGCACCAATTGTAGGATTCTTCATTCGTGAAGGATTGAGGGGTTGTTAAATACTACTCTTTTTGAGAATGTCTAATTAATACTTATTCTCATCAATAACATTGATAGCCAAGTCACTAATTTTTCATGCCAATCATGAGTTGAGTTTAACTCGTCTTTCTTTCTCCCTCTCAAGCATAGCTTGATTTAGATAATTTTGCACTGGTATCGTTTGAGGATGTAACTTAATTCATTTATTATAATTTATATATTTAAATAAAAAATAAAAAATAAAAATATGAGATAAATGTTTGGGAAAATCGCTTCTAGACCCGCTGGATCTAAGAATTTGTGCATCCACCCCTATGGAAGATAGCAAGTGGCCAAGGGTCAAGGCCCCCCTAAAACTCACAAAAAAAAATCATTTGCTCCCCGGTACAACCACTATACATCTCATCTATCTTTCTTTCTTCCATTTCGTTCTTTTGGTTTGTATCTCCTTCTCCTTCCATCTTCTTCTTCTCCCTCTCTCGTCGAAAATGATGGGGCTACCGATGATGACAATGAGATCTAGTGAGCATAATGCTTTTGGTTAAAAATGAGAATGCCTAATTTGAGAACTTGCAATGAGATTGTAGTTTGAAAGGTTGAAAAATACCATTGATGTCGTGATGGGAAAAAATAAATAGAATTTAAAGAGCAATTGGTGAGTTTGTAAGGTTTGTTAAAGTAAATGGATGTTTTTACTATTTTATTTCTAGTCTATAATGTTCTTTTTCAACTTATATGTGTAATTTAATTTTTTAGTAACACAATGTGTAATTTGATTATGAATATGAAGAAAAGTTGTTACTTTTTATGGTGTTTGCAAAATTTGTCTTATTTTCTTGATTTAGGAAACTAACTGAACTTGTGAATGCTGGTGATAATTATGCACAACAAAACCTCATGTTAGCAGAAGCTAATTAGGGGATGAACATGAATATTTTCTTTAAGATGTTTCAATGAAGTAGAAGATGGAGTAAGTATTTGATCTGTCGAGCTAATGGCCAATCTACTGTATAATGATACTAACATCAAGTTTGAGAAAAAAAATCATAATAACATCACAATGATCTACAAATATCCTTAGAACATCCATGCTTAGCTACGGTAATGCTCGCCGGAGTTTATTATCATCAGCGATAGCCCCATCACGGATTGTTTTTAGGTAAGAGAAGGAGAAGAAGAAGATAAAAGGAGAAGGAGGATGGATCAAAAGGGCAGAAAGGAAAGAAAAAAAGATAGTTGAGTTGTAAAGTGGTTGTAGGGGAGGGGGGCAAATGAACATGTATTTGGCTCATTTGTTTTTTCTTGGGGTGGACGCACAAATTTTTAGATCCAAGGGCTAGTCCCTAACTATTTATAATACGATAAATTTTATCTATCACTATATTTGAAAGAAAGCAGGTTTTGATCAAATCTTTGGGTGTTCTACCCCTATGAATATCACAGTTTCAAAAAATCCCACGGAATGTCTTCATAACTTTGCAATGCTTTAAACCTCCTGAGAAGGGCAAATATGGACAACAAATAACTTCAAATCACTACCCACTACCTCAACGAGGCAATCACGACACCCTCAAAAACTCTCCTCAAAATTTCTCTAAGTTGATATATCAACATCTTCTCCCTCCTCTTCCTCAGCCTCCACACCTCTTTCCCGTTCTTCACCCTTACCAATTTCTCAATCGACAAAACCATCAACACCAACGAGGCAGAGTTTATTATGATAACATTAATGTTTCTTTCAAGAAATCAATTAAATAAAGTATAATTTAGGTTACTTCATGAAATTAATTAACTTACTTTATTCGTTTTATTTCATAAAATTAATCAACATACTTTCTTTCAAACTTTATACAGACATCAACTATTATGACGCTAATAATATATTTTTATGATATGCACAACTATGTTCTATGTATGCACGCATCCGTGCACTAGAGAACTAGTCTTAATCTTAATATTTAAAAGAAACCCATACGCTAGATAAATGCTTACTTAAGGGCCAACAACCCACTAAAACTAGGTCAACTTCAAACTTGATCCGGCTTTTGTGTTGTTTTGTGTAGGTTAAAAATTGGGCTAGAACTTATTCAACTTTTTTTAGCTCTTTTTGGCCCCTTAACTATGCTAGAATTGGTCCAAACCCTACTCAGGGCCAATCGTGTTATGGTTAAGAAATAAATCAAAGCTTACCTTATTCTTATCAAAGAGTTTTTTTTCCTATAAACCACCTTAAAAGTAGAATAATTGTATGGAAACCACCTTTTAATTTTAATTTATTCATAAATCATCTTTAAAGTGTGTCTTTGTTGCAATTAACAGCCTTCAATCAAAATTTTCACTAGAAACTCAAAATTACCTTAAAAGACTCACATTCAAGATACATGACTCATAGATTTAGTGTTAAAGTCTTGTTAGGATACAAATCGCGTATATTGATTTTAAGTCTTGTTAGGATACAAATCGCGTATATTGATTGATCTTGAATGTTTCAAGCTTATTTTTGGTTTTTAGTGAAAATTTCATTATAATATGGTTATTTATAGTAAAACCCACTTTAAAGATAATTTATGTATAAATTGAAATTGAAAGATAACTTCCATACAGTTATTCGGTTTATTGGGAAAACGTCTTTATCAAATTGCCAGACAAACCTAACATTCGCTGATAAAAAAAGCTCAACATAAAAAAAATCTCAAAAACAGAAGAAAAAGAGTTTCTTAAAATAAAAAAAAAAAAAAGCTGGAAATAAGCGGAAAAGGAAGTTGCCTGAAAACCTTAAAAAATAAAATTAAAGAAAATTATTTTACCTCCACAATTGTTTGAATGCGTCTTCACATCAGCCAGGTCTTGTGAGGATCGTCTTTTTCAGTCCGCAATAAAGGATTGAACTTGATTTGAAGATGATTTTGAGGGATTCTGCGAAATTTTAAGGGCGAGATCAAACTAGGGCAGAAAGAGAGGGGGAACTGGAGAGAGAGAGAGAGAGAGGAGTGTCGTTTGGTATTAGTGAATTACACAGTGGGGTTATTTTGGTAACTTATCATACATGGTTGAGGTTAACTCAATCATGGTTTAGATTTTTTAACAGAAAACCTAACAAAGGGATTAATATCAACAACTTAAGTCAATTTGAGACACTAATATCAAAATTGGAGGGACTAATATCAAAATAGCTTAGATGTAAGGGACTGATATCTTAAAAACCCATTGGGAAAACGTCTTCATCAAATTGCCAAACAAACCCGACCTTCGCTGATAAAAAAAGCTCACCATAAAAAATCTCAAAAACAGAAGAAAAAGAGTTTCTTAAAATAAAAAATAAAAAAAAAACTGAAAAAAAGCGGAAAAGGGTGTCTCTTAAATCTCCAGTCTCTTCTTCCCACTCTAAACCCTAACCCTAGCAACGATGGATGCGATCCGAAAGCAGCTGGACTCTCTCATGGGCGCCAACCGCAACGGCGACGTCACCGAGGTCGATCGCAAGTACTACGACCGCGATGTCTGCAAGCTCTACTTGTCCGGTCTCTGCCCTCACGATCTCTTCCAGCTCACGGTACACCACCAGATCTCAAAACCCTAGAAATTTGTTTGCTTTGTCTTGAGCCTCTAGCGCTAACCCTAACCCTAGCTCAGTCGCTGAATTATCTGCTGATTTAGTGTAATGCTTCGATAGTTATTCTGCGTTTTTGGCCTTTTAATTTGAAGTTATGAGTTTATCAAATGTATACCAACTCACGGTGCAGCCACAATCTCGAAACCCTAGAAAATTATTTGCTATATTTTGACCCCTAGCCCTAACCCTAGGTCAGTCGCTGAAATTTCTGCTTATTAGTGTAAAATGTGGTAAGATATTATGCCTTTTTTGGGGTTTTATGTGTTGGAAGTTAAGTCTGATTTCCTGAAAGGGAAAGTTATGTGAATGTGTTTTTTCTAAACATTAGTTACGAGAGAAATTAAATTCGTTGGAAATATAATCTCGGCACCCTATAAATTTATTTGCTTACTCCTGACCCTTAGGCCTAACCCTAGCTCAGTTGCTGCATTCTCTGTGGATTAGTGTAAATTCCCATGAGATATTCTGTTTTCTGGGATTTTAATTTGTTTGAAATTATGAAGTTCTATCTTTAACTAAGTTTGATTTTAGATAGGGAGAGTTACGTGGATACTCATTTAGGAAGCAAAATGGGATTTTTCTGTATAGTATTTATGAGATAAATCAAATTCTGTAGAAAAATTGAATGTTCAACTAACATTGTGTTTTTGGCAAGTATGTTAGTTAATGAGATAAAAATAAGGGTTAATTGCACTTTAATAGCCTAAAGTTGCACTCATTTTTAACTTTGACGCACTGAAGTTTAATTTTTGCCAAAATGATACCCCAGAGTTTTTAAACTGCACTTAATCTTGTTAACTTGACAAAAAGGGGGTAAGTTTACAGTAAACCCCACTTTTTTCATTATTCTTTCTTTTTTCCCCAATTTAGTGTCTTCTTCCCAAATTTAACTAAGGTTGTTTTCAGATGGGGAACGTTATGGGGACACTCTTTTAGGAAACAAAATGGGTTTTTTCTACAGTATTTATGAGATAAATCAAATTCCGTAGAAAAATTGATTGTTCAACTAACATTGTGATTTTGGCAAGTAATTTAGTTCATGAGATAAAAATAAGGGTTAGTTGCACTTTAATAGCCTAGAAATGCAACCATTTTTAACTTTGATGCACTGAAGTTTAAAATTTGCCAAAATGAGACCCCAGAGTTTTTAAACTGCACTTAATCTTGTTAACTTGACAAAAAGGGGGTAAGTTAACAGTAAACCCCACTTTTGTTTTTCTTTTTTCCCCCTCCAAATTAGTGTCTTCTTCCCAAAAATTTCCAAAATGCTAAAGTATAATTCCTAA
The DNA here is from genome assembly GCA_012295165.1 of Asparagus setaceus. Lineage (NCBI taxonomy): Eukaryota > Viridiplantae > Streptophyta > Magnoliopsida > Asparagales > Asparagaceae > Asparagus > Asparagus setaceus. The sequence continues at coordinate 4,212,626 of CM022708.1, forward strand.
ATTAGGTTAACATATAGGTCAAAGTTTAGGTTTTCCCCTGAAATATTGATAAATTTTTCTTATTTTTAAGTTTCATTGAATCCATGGTAAATGTATGTATCTGAAAAGACATTTTATCTTCCCTGCAAAACTGAAAAAGACAACTCACTATCATTATAGTAGATGCAAAGTGAAGAGTGTTTTTCTAGTCAAATTTCACTGTTTTGTATTTGGAAAAGGTAAAGAAATGAATTTGGGTTTATGTTGTAGTGGATTCTATGTTAAATAGATGACGGAGATAGAAAAGGATTCAAGAGAAATCCTTTAAAACTTAGGTAGTTAGGTGAAAAGAAGTTCGGAAACTATCATGTGATACTCACAAGATGACTTTTATGCAGGATCTTTAACGGTCATGTTATGGAAGGTACTCATGTAAGTTGGTGAAACTTTGAGGTATCATCTGGGCAAATTTAAACTTTAGGGTATCAAAGTTAAAAACATGTAAACCTTTAGGATATTAAAGTACAGTTAACCTTAAGAATGATTTGCAAGATGGAAGATCATTAGCATTAATTTTTCTGGGAATTGTTCTTACACGTAGATTAGATTAGGCTGTTTATAGTTATGTTACTGTGTTTTTCCATTATATAAAAGTTAAAGCATATGTTAGTTTATAGTTTACGTTTCGTCATTTTGAACTACCCAATGCTTAATAAAAAATGTAATCTTCCATTATTAGGATAATAACCTTCATGTCAATAACCCCCTCATTCTGTATATCTTATCCCAACATTTTTTATGTTTCTTATGGTCCATTATTTTGTATTTAAGGAGGATAATGTGTGGACCTTTAAACTCATTTGGGATCTGATTATTGTAAAGTATTGATTAGCCATTAATTGGTATGATTGTGCTTCCTGTCATTGTTCGATTATGGTAAGTGTTTCTTATATTACTTTACTTTTTACTTTATAAGTTTGTCCTAATGCTGATGAAACTCATGTGCTAGAAAATGGATCTTGGCCCTTGTTCAAAGGTGCACTCATTGCAACTGCGGAAAGAGTATCCTTTTTGTTTTGATATCTTCTATTAGTGAAATATATATTTGTAGCTGAGGAGCAAAAAATGTTCTCCTATGTGTGTTTACTTTCAACTTGTGTGAGGTCTTGTAAATCATCATTTATGAGTCCATTGAGAGTTAAAGTTAATTTTTTATTGAAGTCTGAGATTGCATATCTTTGCGGCCTTAGTCTAGCGGTATGATCTGATAAGAAAGGCCAGAATAGCTTCTTAGCATATATTTGCATGATTAGCAAGAACTTCAGGTGACGCCAAGTCTTTGGTATATTACCATTTTTTGCTATGCTTGGTCATATACTTCTGGAAGTGCTGCCCTAAAAATTTTTAGTTCTTCTGTTTTCTTTCTTTCTTTCCATTTGAAGGTTATATGTGCTAAATTGTTTATCAGCACATTTTGACCTTTAATGCATAAAATTTTCAGCTACCACAGTAGGGTGACAAGGCTACTTAAAGTAAACTCTAGACTTGTTCTTCCTGAAATCTTCATAGATATGAAGAAGCCAAGGCAAAAGGTGGTCATAATTTTGACAGGGAACTTGAGGACTTAATAGAAAGACTTATTGTTGAGTGTGAGCGGAAAATTCAAAGAGCTCTTAAGCGTTTGCAAGACGACGATGCTAAGGCTGCCATAGCAATATCTGTGTCAGAGGTTACCCAGGTACTTGCTTCATTCTCTTAGAAGGGAAGTAATCTAAATTGATATCTTCAATTGAAAATTTCCTTTTGTAAATTGCAGTCAGCTGAGATCATGGATCTTTCAGTACAAATAAAGGAGAAGCTAAAAGAAATTGATGCTTTTGGTAATCTGTTTATCCTCTAGTTTGCTTTGAAACTGATGTTATTATCTGTCTGCATATGTTAGTTTTTTTTTCTTTTTGTTGGTCTTAAGAGCTTCTGTATCAATTTTAGAGCTTATAACATCAAATACCTTGAGCTGCATTCATGGAATTACAGGAATTGATAGTTTTAAGTTTTTAAGTGCAAGGTATTAATGCTTATAACTGAACCATGATGCGCACATGGAAATGCTAGTGATACCAAAATGATTATTTTGTTCTGAACATGTATTTATATAGTTCTAGAGTTTAGTGCTAAATATTTTCATAAACACTCTCCATTGTCTTAATGATAAGACAGGATAGCTCCTCACCCCTGTATCTCAAACTTTCATGATAGGAGCACATTTATGGGAACCAACTGAACATGTATTTAGACTGTCAAGGGTAGTTATGATAATCGAAAAGTTAGCAGTAGCAGGCTTGAAGAAAGACGTCACTTATGAACCAAAAAAAGGAAACAAGCTTTCTAGATATTGGAGCTAGTTGGGACATTAGCATGCTTGAGGTTCTAGGGTTATGAGTTTTGGGAGTGTGCTTCATATGAGGGCTTTGAAGGGTTTTGGTTGTGCAGTTTAGGATTGCACGTCTGGGAGAGAGACCTTAAAAAATTCTCTTCATAATGAATAAAAATTGTTCTAGTGAAGAATGTTTAACTCTATTGTGAAGAACACCAACTGAGAAAAGTGAAAGAGCCAAATAGGGAGGAAAAAAAAAAAATCCTAAATATCTTTGCCTGATAGAGGTGAAAGACAGAGCCATATTATCTGAGATGGTATATTTGATTTATAAGGGTGCTGCATAGTGCACTGACACCTGCTCACTGGGGCAGACTCTTGTGGCCTTTTCTAGCTTGTGACCTTCCATCCATCTTCTGAGTTCTGAGCCCCTGATTAAATGCTGGGATCAAATGCAGGGATTGCAGAATGGAAATATGAATTGAAGAAGGTAGGGTGAACAATTGAGAGAAATAGAAGTGGAAAAAAAACTAAAAGGGGAAGATTGAAAAGTAGTCTCTACCTGATGGTCACTTATGCTTGATAAATATTTGTTTGGAAATATCTCGTTTATGATTTGAAATCAATATTTTATTTTCTTTATTGGCAATCAGAATTCTCCTTCATTAACTGAAGCAATGAAACTGAACTGTTTAACTGATTTTCTACTTAATTACCTCAAGTTTCTAGTAAGGAGGCTTGCAACTTCAAATTACAGTATGATGAATATGCAAACCGACAGTTTGTGATTTAAAATAGAACTAACCCATTAGCAAAATAAACCTTACCCTATATGAGTAAGGACTAACAAACTTTTGATTGCTTAAAGCTGAATGTGATGACTAAAGAAGCAAACAGGATAAAGAAAATAGTAAAATACTTTCTAATCGGTTGATCTATAACATCAACAGAAGGCTGGTAAAATGAAATCTAGAAGGATTCTTACAGCTTACATCTTCTGTGTAGTACTTATAAACTAGACTCTATCACCAAATAGGAGAAGCGCAAAATTCAGGGAAAAAGACATCCCTTTATCTTAAATCATTTCCAAGTTATCCATACTGACCAAGGCCCATTGATTTTCAGGAAGCGAGGGAGGGTTTAAAAAAATTTCTTTTCACATGAAAGCAAAATAAGAGATATCAGTAGAACCAAATTTTCTTAGGCACTCAACACTTCTTCATCCACCTTAATTCATATCCTCTTAGATCTTGGCATAGCCCTCCTTGCTCTGTAACTATGATCTATAATCCTCTTACTCCGTGTACTCAATAGTCTCCATTGCGAATGTTGCAACCATATAAACCCTGTATTATTCTTTTTTTCTTCAGTCGGATCCACGTCAAACTTCTCATGGGTGCATTCATTTCTTTCTATATTTTTTCAACTCATTCAACCCGGTTTGTAACATTCTTATGTTTCCATCATACCGATGGGTATGCTATTTTAATTGTTCATCAATCTGATTCGTAAAGCATGACTAGGGGCATGTTTGGCAACTTTGGATTATAATTCACTTGGCTTATAATCCACAAATGTATTATAAGCTAAGTGGATTTTAAGCCAAAGTGTTTGGTAAATTTAGTGGATTATTCAAAAGTAGAGTGTTTGGCAAATGGATGGGTTATAAGCCATCATTGTTGTCAAAATGACCAAATAGTTATAGTATTTAATGGGGTTAGAAAGAGATAAATTGGGACTTGGAATTTTGTGAAACAGTGAGGGGTATGTTAGTATTTTACTTGGTCAAACCTTGTGGCTTATAAGCCACCAAAAGATAAGCTAGGGTACCCTAGCTTATTTTTTGGTGGCTTATAAGCCAAAATAATCCATTTGCCAAACATGTCAAAGTGCCTTATAAGCCACTTTGATCACTTGCCTAACATGCTCTAGGTCTAGTCATCTCATAAGAATTTTGATCAACTTTTTAGCTGCGCGTTAACAAGCTCACTTTGTATCTTGTCATAGTTATGTTGATTATGTAGTATTTTTATGTTCACCATCATGAACTAAACTTGTTTAGCTAAGGATTTGTATCCTGTAATCTGCTATTATCCTTCTTATTCAGAAATCCATTAGACCAATATTGTCTTCATATTTCAGTTTCTAAATCTATCCTTTTTAGTTTCATCAGCTAATACAACATCATCACCCTATTACATGCTCCATTATCCTGTGCACACTAAGTAGCACTATCACATTATGGATGTCCTTAAGCATAATGATCCTTATCCAGTTTAGTATGGTAAAATACTGACAGGATATTCTTCTTGTGATATTACTGTGCTAATAAAAGTAATAAGATGTCTAAATCATATTTTTATTTTTCAGATTTGGAAGGGAAAACTGACAGTAAAATACGGGCCATTGAAGCACTTGAAGAGTTGAGAGCAAAACGAGCTGATAAACAGGTATTATTCTGCAATGCAAGTGCATGAGCTCTATATGTTTCCAGTGTGTTCTTTTAATAAAAAGTTGTTATTGTCAGTGGCCTTATAGAGTTTGATGAGAAGCTTCGAGGTGGTACTTTTATATGACAGCAGACTGATGTTTCATCTTGGTTCCTTTTGCAGTCTATGCTTCTTCTTGATGCATTCAACAAGGACCGGGCGGCTTTACCACAGCCACTCCAGAATCCTCCACTGGTTGCACCAATACCTACACTTCCCCCAGACCCTCGGACACAGGAAATGATTAATGAAAAACTGAGGAAAGCAGAAGATCTTGGTAGGGCTGCTGTACTCACCTTGGAGAAGATTATGATTTTTGCCCATATAGTCCATAGTTTTATTCGACATAAATGTAGAGGACTTTTATATATTCTGAGCATAACAATTATCAATCTCTGATTATAATCTTCCTTTTTCTTTTTCTCTTCTATTTCTTCATATATCTCTCGTTAATTGATAAATGAAGTTTTTGTTTGACATGTTTCTGCATCTTTGCCTTTTTTCAGTCGATGAAATTATGATCACTTTTGTTTTAGTTACATTTCTGTGACTCTGGCATACAGTAATTGTGTTTAAATAGTGGGGAGCAAAGCCCTTAGAATATCTAAACATAATCTAATGATAAATTTTGCTGACTGCTTAGTGGGAAATCACCTTGAATAAACATTGTTGAATCCAGTCATCCAAATTCCCACATTTGGATGTATCTTGTTGGTATTTGTGTGTTTTTTGGTCTGTTACCTGACTAAAATTAGCTACTCTTATGCCTTTGTTAAGAACAAGGACTTTCTGGCTTCACATTTTAATAGTTTGAGTGGTGACTTTGAGTCTGATAAGTGACTGGCATTACTGTAGACGTGACGCATTAAATACACTAAAGTTTTCCTGAGTGAAATAGAAAATGAATTAACATTCTTTGGAATGTGTAGGTGAGAAAGGAATGATAGACGAGGCGCAGAAGGCCTTGGAAGAGGCGGAAGCTCTGAGAAAGGTGTAGTATCCTCGTTCAGATGCTTTGTGTCCATGCATTTTAATATTAAGTAATTTCTTGGCATCTATTTGTATCTTGTCTATTTATGTTATTTGCTTGTTTTTTATATGGACCTTGCCGCTAATTCATTCCTTATGGGTATCTCCAGCATCTAAAGCTACTCATGCTTGCTTGCTATCTTTGTTTCTTCCCTCAGCTAGGTCCAAGACAGGAGCCAGTCCCAGACTCTTCGAACTCAAAGTATACTGCTGTTGATGTCAGAATTGTAAGATCTTGGACTTAGTCTTCTTTTTTTATAGCTCCTTCCAATACTTGGGGGAAAAAAAAATCTTTTTCTGCTATTTTATTTATTATATCCTATTTACATATGCTTATAAAACAAGTATTTGAGTTCTCTAGAAGAAGCCTACTGGTACCATGTAGAGTGTAAGTTTTGACATGATTTGATTCGATCATAGCATATTGGATTTTGAGCATGCTGATGCAATCCAGCAGAAACTAGCCAATACCCTGATATTAGCTAACAATGACTAACACAGACTGAGATTGGTAATAACATCTAACATATTTATGGTACCAAAAGTTGGTATGGTAGTGTCATATTATGAAAAAATAACAAGAATAATGAATACTAAACTAAATGGTTTAATGTACTGATACTTCATATCGAAAACTCTTCAGTAATTTTCATATGAATGATAATTTCAAAATATGTTTGATAATATATTTGCAGTAACTTTCATCGTACTAATTGATATTTATCAATTAAAGATAAATAGATCACAATACCATGTTCTTTTAACGTTTTCTTTTATAAGAGAACAAAACATAACATGTCTGATCCAACATTTATTCTACAAAAATAACATTATAACATATAATTTATACATTACTTTTATATCGAAATTTAAAATAACTAATGAGAAGAAATTTACTCATCTTAATCGACAACTCTTTCGAGAACTGTACTCCGAATATTTTACTCCTCAAATAAACATATAAGCACACAATATGTATACATATTCTAATGCTAAGGATTCTATACATAAACTATTTTGGGTATAAAACTAATGCTCCTGATTTTTAGGGACTTTCTGAAAATTTGTTTATATTCTTTATTTGAAACAACTATTGGACCTAATAACAAACTTTTCTATACTAAGGAGCCAAGCAAAACTTTTCCGTTTCTTCTTCTAGCTGTCTGTTTCGTTTCTGTAGTCAAACCCATAAAAGATCCGATCGTTTGGCGGCGACGGTGTCTGCCTTCGACGGAATCCTCAACCATGGGATGGTCAAAGGTTTCTAGACATCGTCGGAAAGGTTCTTTTTGTACTTCAAGTAATCCTAACAAAGAACATAGAGTATGATGTGTCTAAGTTATTTCATAAGGCTACGTAACGTTTAAGACATAGTAGTTTACATAACACAGTATAACGAGTTACGTAACGGGTTTTTTTTCAATGGTGGCATAAATATTCTAATAGTAAAGACTATATATAAATTATTTTGGGTGTAAAACTAATGCTCCTGATTTCTAGGGACTTTTAGAAAATTGTTTATATTCTTTGTTTGAAACAACTATTAGACCTAATAGCAAACTTTTCTATACTAAGGGCCAAGCAAAACTTTTCCGTTTCTTCTTTTAGCTTTCTGTTTCGTTTCTGTAGCGAACCCATAAAAGATCCAATCGTTTGGCGGCGACGGTGTTTGCCTTCGACGGAATCCTCAACCATGGGATGGTCAAAGGTTTCTAGACATCGTCGGAAAGGTTCTTTTTGTACTTCAAGTAATCCTAACGAAGAACATAGAGTATGATGTGTCTAAGTTATTTTATAAGGCTACGTAACGTTTAAGACATATTAGGTTACATAACATTATAACGAGTTCACGTAGCGGGTTTTTTCAATGATGGCATAAATATTCTAATAGTAAAGACTATATATAAATTATTTTGGGTGTAAAACTAATGCTCGATTTCTAGGGACTTTTAGAAAATTGTTTATATTCTTTGTTTGAAACAACTATTAGACCTAATAGCACACTTTTCTATACTAAGGGCCAAGCAAAACTTTTCCGTTTCTTCTTTTAGCTTTCTGTTTCGTTTCTGTAGCGAACCCATAAAAGATCCAATCGTTTGGCGGCGACGGTGTTTGCCTTGACGGAATCCTCAACCATGGGATGGTCAAAGGTTTCTAGACATCGTCGGAAGGTTCTTTTGTACTTCAAGTAATCCTAACGAAGAACATAGAGTATGATGTGTCTAAGTTATTTTATAAGGCTACGTAGCGTTTAAGACATATTAGGTTACATAACACAATAGCGAGTTAATGGCGGTTTTTTCAATGATGGCATAAATATTCTAATAGTAAAGACTATATATAAATTATTTTGGGTGTAAAACTAATGCTCCTGATTTCTAGGGACTTTTCTGAAAATTGTTTATATTCTTTGTTTGAAACAACTATTAGACCTAATAGCACACTTTTCTATACTAAGGGCCTAAATAACTTTTTCTTTTATTCTTCTAGCTCTTTGTTTCTTTTTTGTAATCGAACTCATGAAAAGATCCAATGGTTCGGCGGCCGCGGTGTCTTCTTCCGACAGAACCCTCGACCATGGGATTGTCGTTGGACATAGCCAAAGCCGACGCCAGTGGCCGGAAAAGTTCTTTTTTTTTAATTTTTTTACTTCAAGCAATCCTATCAAAGAACAAGAAATTAAAAGCACGAACCGTTCTGAGCCATCCTCTTCCCTTCATCTCTCTTATCTTCAAAAAATCCTTTTCTTTTCGTTTTTATGTGTATGAAACTGTGAAGGATTTGGCTACTTATAAAGGAGTTTCAAGGTTCTTGAGTTTTGTATTGATTTCTCCCATGATTTTAATGAATACTCTAATAGCTCTACTGATGAATAACCTAATAAAAGTTTAGTTACAAACTTTTGATTTTCTTCTTTCTAATTTCTTCATTAATTGAAAATAACAGTTGTCTACATCTTCTCCACCTTAAATAAAATTTCATCATTGAAACTTTATGTACCTTGGTTTTCAAAAGTTTAGGTTACTTCTGTCTCATCTAGTTATAAAATCAATAAACAATATATTAGTTATCACTGAAGGAAAATCTAAAACTTATTTCTAACTAACTTAGGACTTCTAAACCTAAGCTCTGATACCACAATTTCACGCCCTAAATAGCATATTTTGAGGTGATTGTGATACCCCATAAAAACATAGTCCCACGTCGGATATTGATTGAGAGATTGAATGGTTCATAATATAAGTCTAATGAGTCAAGTGCAATTAGTTCAGGTTACTTGTCTCATCTAGTTATAAAATCAGTAAACAATATATTAGTTATCACTAAAGGAAAATCTAAAACTTTTTTTTGATAATAAAGGAAAATCTAAAACTTTTTCTAACTAACTTAGGACTTCTAAACCTAAGCTCTGATACCACAATTTCATGCCCTAAATAGCATATTCTGAGGTGATCACGATACCCCATAGAAACATAGTCCCACGTCGGATATTGATTGAGAGATTGAATGGTTTATAATATAAATCTAACGAGTCAAGTGCAATTAGTGCTAACACTTTTGGTAGTGGATCAAGCCAAACAATGAGTTGCACTCAGTAGGTCCCATGACTTATACCGTACCCCAACAAGCTAGCGGGCTTAGGGCAGGACAAATGGTATCATAGCAGTTGGCTAGTTTGAAGTGTGGAGCTAAGTGCTATGCATGACTAAGTGCTGTATCATGTGAGTACGGTGAGAGCCACCTCTAGAACTCATAGGAGCCTCCTCTAGAGTCTATCGCCTGGCGGTCATACTGGGATGCATCAATTGTTTTGTCGCGATGAGGACGCCACGTAGATAAGGTGGATATATTAGGTGGGGTGATTGTGATACTTCCAAAACATAGTCCCACATCAGATATTGATTGAGAGATTGAATGGTTTATAATGCAATGAGTCATAGTGCAACTAGTGCTAGCACTTTTAGTGATGGATCAAGCCAAACAATAAGTTGCACTCAATGGGTCCCATAGTTTACAACGCTCCAACAGTTTCGCGGGACCGGGGCGTGACACTTAGTTCACTCATTTGCATTTCAGACATAAAAATTCTTGATTATCATAAAATTAACTCTTAAGAGCTCTCCTAATTAAAGGTGATCATTTCTTGCTGTTCATACATTTTCTATCAAAGTTCTTTAGGAAGCCATTAAAATGAACCCTGGGAGGTATATATATTTTGGGTTTTAGTCTTTTAACCCAAAATTTTACCATCACTTACTTAAAAACCCAACCACTTCCATGAATATCCACACACCCAAAGTACCCCTTGTGACTTATTTATAAACCCAACTGGTAATATACTCAAACTTTATATTGTACTTTCCAAAATATTCAAAAATCCAAAATTGCCTTTCTTCCCCAAATAAACCCATCGGTTCTCTCTTTTTCTCTCTTCCTTCGTTTCACTAAATACTTAACTCAAAGAGCCGATCCCCAAATTCTAGGTGAAGTTAATACCTAAATTCCACCAAAGCTGACCAAACTACAGCTCTTTATATGAAAACATAGCCCTTTAGGAGCAAAGTATAACACATTATAAAGAAGTTTAACTCTTTAAGACTAAAGTGTATCTCTTTATCGTTATAATATAGCTCTTTATTGATTCTAGAACTATAGAAAAGAAATTAATAGTATGTAGTATGTCGTCAAGAAAATTGCTAGAAAAAGCGAAGATTTAATATTCATTGGACTAATTAACATAAAAATATGAAAGCTTAATAGTTAATAATTTTTGGCTAACCAAAGTATAACGCTTTATTCGAAAACATAGTTTCTTATGAGAAAAGTATAGCACCATATATAGAAGTATAGCTCTCTACAACTAAAGTGTATCTCTTTTTGGTATAATATAGCTCTTTGTTGGTTCTGGAACTATAGAAAAGAAATATTTAATGATTGCAAAGCAAAAATCACATGAAAACAAATTAATGCCTTTTATGGAGAGAAATATTAATGAAGGAAAGAGATTTTAAAGGAAGAGGTTGGATATTAATGAGGAAAAGAGAGATTTTAAGAAGAGGAGTACACTAAATTGGGGTTTGGAAAGTAAAGGGAGAAGCACGCAAAAATAAATTTCTCCCGCCATCACCATTAATGCGATGGAGAGCATGATCACTGCTTAGAAGAAGGGAGGAAAGGGCTATTTTGAATTTTTTTTTGGGAGATACAATATAAAGTTTGAGGGTGATTGGGTTTAATAAGTCATATAAGATACTTTGGGTGTATGTGTGTTTATGGAAATGAGTGGGTTTTTAAATAAGTGAGGGTAAAGCTTTGGGTTAAAAGACAAACCCGATATATTTAATGAGCCTTATTATGAGTTTTATGAGGCTTTACTGTTGTCTCTACAGGATGGAAGGTTCTGACCGTATTGAGATTAATATCACAGGTTAATATTCTATCAAACCCTAGAAGTGTACTCTTTGATTGTAAAGATACTACAATTTCCTTTCTTTTTTTTAGGTATCTACCATAAATTCCTCTCTTTACTTAAGGTATTACCTCGAGAAGTTTCTGAAGAAGTTACTGGTTGTATCAAAAGTTGGTTTTGTCATTACTACTAGCCGTGTCTATGTCCCTTAAGTAAACATTAGATTGCTCATCTAATTGTCTTGGACCTGTTGAGTATTCTTGTTTTTATTTATACACCTTCACCACATAAACTGCTTTGAAACTGCCTAATCCTGGAAGCCGATAACAAGGGGAACCTAATAATTTCCACTGGCAACTCATAGGTGCTATGCTCTATTCAAACAGCTAAGAATTAAATTCAACTAGAAATTTTTTGCAATTTTTTTTAAAATTTGAAAACCCTTCTTTTCTTTGCTATCTCTGAGGGATTGGACCGACCAACTCAACTCAAGGAATGACGTATCTTATTTTCATCTATTTAAATAAATGACAGGACTAGGTATAATATATCCATTATGGCATGAGAAGTAGCGATTTATCTTGTGTCTTCTAGTACCTTAGTCGCATGTTCTATACCTTGTTTCCCCCTTTCTTACTTCTCCTTGAAATATAATGTTCTGTGGTTAATCTATAAATAGGTTTCACCAAATGAAGGAAAATAATGAAAATTCATATCATTTTGCAGACTGATCAGAAGTTACGTGTATGTGACATTTGTGGAGCTTTCCTGAGTGTTTATGACAGGTAAAGCTCTCTCTCTCTCTCTCTCTCTCTCTTCCAAGGCACATTTTTTCCTTCTACCTTGCCATCTTAGTTAGGTGTAATGGTTTATTACAACCACTAATCTCGAGTTTCATCATCGCCCTTCAAGGCACAAATATGGTTATGTTTCTATGTTCATTGCAGGACAATAGGCTAGCATATCTACACCATGAGTTAATTTGGGTTTCTGATCTGCGTATAACCCATGGTCACTTGTAGGTTCGTGTGGTTCTATTTTATGAGCAAAATGTTTGCAGCGAAATAATGTGCTTCTTTCCATTTATTTAAATATTAGTTTTTAAGAGTTTACAGGGTTACTATTTGCCAAAATTAGCTTGAGCTTTGTCACGCCCTGTGTCTGCGAGCCTGTCGGTGTGATGTAAACCCTGGTACCCCTGTGCAACACATTGTTTGGCTCAATCCACTGCCAAAATTGACTAGTCAATTTTGCACTTGACTCTCAATACCCATCATTTAAATCCTCTTAAACTCTATCAATTTCTTGATGTGGGACTATTAGTGGGGCATCACAAGCTTTATAAAGAGTTTAGTTAGTAACATTGTCATTTATATATTTTGATTGAGCTTCATTCCAGTGATCGTCGTTTGGCTGACCATTTTGGAGGAAAACTACACTTGGGCTATATGCAGATCCGTGAGAAGCTAGCAGAAATGCAGGTGAGATCTTCCGATATGTTACCTTGCTTGGTTGCAATTCAGTTTGTATGGTTTTGCTTCGTCATTTAGTTATGTAGACAGTTCCACCAACTTGCTTTTTCTTGGATAAAAAAAGCTGTAAATTTAATATCTCAAGGAAAACCCACATTGATGCATGTTATACTAGTTATATGGATCTAATTGCTGTCCTGTTAAATTGCTTTGAAGTTCAAACTCTTAACATGTTGGTCAGGTGCTGGTAATGTTTCACATTCTGCCATAAAGAGTTTCAGTTATATTTGGCATCGTGAGTTTTTCTACCCTCAACCGAAGATTGCCTTGTGGTTAATATTTTATTTCTGCTGTTACTTCTTTCTCAATTTGGATAGTATAATAGTTATTGGGAGGGAACGTGTGAAGTACTGAGATGGCAATATATGGACCCTCAAGAGTCAAAATTCTCCTGCTCCCATAACGACAACCAAAATAAGTGGAACAAACTGTAAGCCAAGGAAGAGTATGCAAAGAGTACTAGATTTGATTGCTGATCCTTTTCTTTCCAAATTTTTGTCGTAGCTCACTGATCTGGTGACCCTGCTTTATTTTTTTATGTATCGTTTTAGTTTGGAAAAATGGAATCTCAGCTTTTCTTGCATTAACATTCAGTGAAGGAGCATGAGACATCTTAATTCGAGATATTGATGTGGTTCAGCAGAGCATCTAAGTTCCCTTGTTGCGAGTTAAATTACTTATTTCATATTCCATTAGATATCTACATACATTCGAATGTAAGTTTCCAAATAGCTCTGTAAGTGCTTCCCAGCAAGTTAATTCTATTGTGAACTTTTGTCTCTGTTGCATGCATATGTTTAATGAAATGCATCCAATATGCATAATTTTTATGGTTTGGTGGAGGGTGAACTTGGTGTTCCATGAATCAACAGACTGATGTGAGTTCAACTTTTACATGCTCATCAATACTTTTGGTACTTGATGCACAATTAGGCAGTGCATGTATGCATACCATTACATTTTGGCTGAAATACCTATACACACATATAGCCATACTTTTACATACATTTTATTTGTTCTTCAACATTTGAGCTCACATTTATGTTTAATGCTTGTATCTGATATCCTTTGTTGCACGGGCACTCCCATCTTAGAAATATCATCTGATTGATGAGCATATGAGACAATTTTGCAAAATCTTCTGTTCTTCATTAAATGCGAGGTAAACAGAACGTTAAAGAGGGAGGGAGGGGTTGGGGAGGGAGGTAGGGGCCTCGATCCCATGAGTGAGTAGGAAGTTAGTTCTACATTGGATCTCACTTGAATCACCCCTGTATCCTTCTGCCGTCAGTGTAGTTAGAAGACACTGAACATTGATAACTGTTGTTTGAATGGTGTAGAATTATATCTTATATATATGGATTGCCTTGAATGCTTCTATAGATTTTGGTTGTCAAAGCTGGCACCATAAAGTATGTGGAAAAATTAAATTTTCCTTACATTGGAAATTGAAATTTGATGTATTTCTAACTGATATTACTAAAATCTCAACTTGTATGAAAACTGATGGCAAGAGCCTGGGTTTTTTTGTGCCAGAATATTTTCTTCTGTGCAAGATTTCCTTTTGATTACCTATAGTTTACTGGTCTGCTGGATTATTTATATGCAAAATTTATGAGAGAACAGTGTTGCTGTGTAAGTTCGAAGCAACAAAATGTGCAAAATTGCACAAACTGTTATGTATCTGAATTCATATTCGGGTAGATTCTTGTCTCATTATTCAGTTGTAGGATTTTGATGTTATGCACTATTGAGGCAGTCCTGTGTGTGGCAAAGCCAAGGTTTTCATTTCAAGTTTTATTTTTATATGTTGTTTGTTTTTTTCTGTTTCCTCCCCCTTGTCTCTGAAAGTCACAATGCATATTGTTATTGTTTTTGTAATTCATTTTTTTTATTTATTCCTTTTGAATATATAACTTTGGAAGGAGGAGAGAAACAATCGTCGAAAGATAGACCGTCCCGAAGACGAAAGAAGGTAAGTAGTTGCTTTGTTGTTTTTTTTTTCTTAAACTCTTCTTCAGGAATCCAGGCATGTCAATAATGACATATTTCTTATTGATTACTACTTTTCCTTCCATTTTCTGTTTTAGGTCAAAAGAAGTGTTGACCGTGATGGGGCATCAAGTCGCGGCGTGATCGAGGTAGAGAGGATAGAAATGGTAGTCGAGATCGGGATGACCGTCGGAACCGGGACTATGACCGACATCGTGATAGAGATCGTCGTGAGCGAGATAGAGAATCAGATCGTTCTCGCAGTTATCACTCAAGGAGCCGACAAAGGTCGCGATCTCGTTCACGGGATCGTACTAGAGATTATGATAGAGCGGGTGGAGAGATTATGGGTGGAATTTAGAAAGGAAACAAAAGTCTAGTAGTTATATTGATGTTGTTGAGGACATGAATAATAGAATATTAACTAGCTTAAATATACCTGAATTAGACGTTATTGTTCCATGTCATGAACTTGCATCACCTATCAAGGCATCAACACATTTGGGATTAGCATACCTGGAGCATAGAGGATTAGTTACCGTTGTGCTTATTATTTGTTGGCGATTTCATTAGTTGATTCAACTCAAAAGGGATACACACTGGAGGTCAGTGGTCGTCCTGTGAAATATCTGCCTACCTCGAGTTTATGGCACCATGAAAATGATCTTTAAATAGTAAAATGTATGTGGATGAAAATAGTGATGGTTTAGGGATCATGCAGCATTGAATCGAATAAAATTACACAATAAATGGTTTTCAACAATTTTATATTATGTCATGTATGCACCAATTGTAGGATTCTTTATTCGTGAAGGATTGAGGGGTTGTTAAATACTACTCTTTTGAGAATGTCTAATTAATACTTATTCTCATCAAGAACATTGATAGCCAAGTCACTAATTTTTCATGCCAATCATGAGTTGAGTTTAACTCGTCTTTTTCTCACTCTCAAGCATAGCTTGATTTAGATAATTTTGCAAAATCTTCTGTTCTTCATTAAATGCGAGGTAAACAGAGCGTTAAAGAGGGAGGGAGGGGTTGGGGAGGGAGGTAGGGGCCTCGATCCCATGAGTGAGTAGGAAGTTAGTTCTACATTGGATCTCACTTGAATCACCCCTGTATCCTTCTGCCGTCAGTGTAGTTAGAAGATACTGAACATTGATAACTGTTGTTTGAATGGTGTAGAATTATATCTTATATGGATTGCCTTGAATGCTTCTATAGATTTTGGTTGTCAAAGCTGGCACCATAAAGTATGTGGAAAAATTAAATTTTCCTTACATTGGAAATTGAAATTTGATGTATTTCTAACTGATATTACTAAAATCTCAACTTGTATGAAAACTGATGGCAAGAGCCTGGGTTTTTTTGTGCGAGAATATTTTCTTCTGTGCAAGATTTCCTTTTGATTACCTATAGTTTACTGGTCTGCTGGATTATTTATATGCAAAATTTATGAGAGAACAGTGTTACTGTGTAAGTTCGAAGCAACAAAATGTGCAAAATTGCACAAACTGTTATGTATCTGAATTCATTTTTGGGTAGATTCTTGTCTCATTATTCAGTTGTAGGATTTTGATGTTATGCACTATTGAGGCAGTCCTGTGTGTGGCAAAGCCAAGCTTTTCACTTCAAGTTTTATTTTTATATGTTGTTTGTTTTTTTCTGTTTCCTCCCCCTTGTCTCTGAAAGTCACAATGCATATTGTTATTGTTTTTGTAATTCATTTTTTTATTTATTCCTTTTGAATATATAACTTTGGAAGGAGGAGAGAAACAATCGTCGAAAGATAGACCGTCCCGAAGACGAAAGAAGGTAAGTAGTTGCTTTGTTGTTTTTTTTTTCTTAAACTCTTCTTCAGGAATCCAGGCATGTCAATAATGACATATTTCTTATTGATTACTACTTTTCCTTCCATTTTCTGTTTTAGGTCAAAAGAACGAAGTGTTGACCGTGATGGGGCATCAAGTCGCGAGCGTGATCGAGGTAGAGAGGATAGAAATGGTAGTCGAGATCGGGATGACCGTCGGAACCGGGACTATGACCGACATCGTGATAGAGATCGTCGTGAGCGAGATAGAGAATCAGATCGTTCTCGCAGTTATCACTCAAGGAGCCGACAAAGGTCGCGATCTCGTTCACGGGATCGTACTAGAGATTATGATAGACGCAGGTAACAACAAAATATTTAAAAGGTTGATACTGTTTAATGACTTATTTCTTATGGAACTGCATTATGAGCATAATTGGGCATCTTGGACTATTCTTCTTGTTATTTGGCATCTCTACCTTTAGAACGTAAATATCAGCATACCTATTCTTGTGGGAATCAGATGACATAACTTAAAATAGAATCAAACGGTTCAACCTATATTAGGGAGTGTATATATTGTCGAAAGTTTAGACCTAGTAAACTTGAAGATACTTTGGAAGCAGAAGTTGGGAGCATTACAAGGTCTGATGATTTTCATATTAAAAGCCGGATCTGTTTTGGACATTAGGACTTTGAATGTAAAGTGAATTACTTGTTGAAATTTGTAACTGAGATCGCCCCTGATGAATGGGAGAGAAGCACATTGGTATACTACTTAAGAATAATGAGATGTGAAATACAGTTATCCTTGAATCAATTTAGAGTCGCACAATAAACTGAATAGAGGGTAAATTCTCCAAAACTAACAAATGAAAAGAGTTTATGTTGTAAGTATCTTTGGTTTTATAAGGTAACACTGATGAAGCTATATACTTACGAAAATGATTGATTGGCTTTTTTTAATGGAGAACAAAATAGATCTGGAGATGGTTCTCATTGATTTAGGGGAAAAAACATTATGATAGAGCGGGTGTAGAGATTATGGGTGGAATTTAGAAAGGGAAACAAAAGTCTAGTAGTTATATTGATGTTGTTGAGGACATGAATAATAGAATATTAACTAGCTTAAATATACCTGAATTAGGCGTTATTGTTCCATGTCATGAACTTGCATCACCTATCAAGGCATCAACACATTTGGGATTAGCATACCTGGAGCAGAGGATTAGTTACTGTTGTGCTTATTATTTGTTGGCGATTTATTAGTTGATTCAACTCAAAAGGGATACACACTGGAGGTCAGTGGTCGGTCCTGTGAAATATCTGCCTACCTCGAGTTTATGGCACCATGAGAATGAACTTTAAATAGTAAAATGTATGAGAGAACAGTGTTACTGTGTAAGTTCGGCAACAAAATGTGCAAAATTGCACAAACTGTTATGTATCTGAATTCATTTTTGGGTAGATTCTTGTCTCATTATTCAGTTGTAGGATTTTGATGTTATGCACTATTGAGGCAGTCCTGTGTGTGGCAAAGCCAAGCTTTTCACTTCAAGTTTTATTTTTATATGTTGTTTGTTTTTTTCTGTTTCCTCCCCCTTGTCTCTGAAAGTCACAATGCATATTGTTATTGTTTTTGTAATTCATTTTTTTATTTATTCCTTTTGAATATATAACTTTGGAAGGAGGAGAGAAACAATCGTCGAAAGATAGACCGTCCCGAAGACGAAAGAAGGTAAGTAGTTGCTTTGTTGTTTTTTTTTTCTTAAACTCTGTTTTAGGAATCCAGGCATGTCAATAATGACATATTTCTTATTGATTACTACTTTTCCTTCCATTTTCTGTTTTAGGTCAAAAGAACGAAGTGTTGACCGTGATGGGGCATCAAGTCGGGAGCGTGATCGAGGTAGAGAGGATAGAAATGGTAGTCGAGATCGGGATGACCGTCGGAACCGGGACTATGACCGACATCGTGATAGAGATCGTCGTGAGCGAGATAGAGAATCAGATCGTTCTCGCAGTTATCACTCAAGGAGCCGACAAAGGTCGCGATCTCGTTCACGGGATCGTACTAGAGATTATGATAGACGCAGGTAACAGCAAAATATTTAAATGGTTGATACTGTTTAATGACTTATTTCTTATGGAACTGCATTATGAGCATAATTGGGCATCTTGGACTATTCTTCTTGTTATTTGGCATCTCTACCTTTAGAACGTAAATATCAGCATACCTGTTCTT
This sequence comes from Asparagus setaceus, assembly GCA_012295165.1. Taxonomy (NCBI): domain Eukaryota; kingdom Viridiplantae; phylum Streptophyta; class Magnoliopsida; order Asparagales; family Asparagaceae; genus Asparagus; species Asparagus setaceus. Next base: position 4,231,486 of record CM022708.1, read on the forward strand.
GTGGGAATCAGATGACATAACTTAAAATAGAATCAAACGGTTCAACCTATATTAGGGAGTGTATATATTGTCGAAAGTTTAGACCTAGTAAACTTGAAGATACTTTGGAAGCAGAAGTTGGGAGCATTACAAGGCCTGATGATTTTCATATTAAAAGCCGGATCTGTTTTGGACATTAGGACTTTGAATATAAAGTGAATTACTTGTTGAAATTTGTAACTGAGATCGCCCCTGATGAATGGGAGAGAAGCACATTGGTATACTACTTAAGAATAATGAGATGTGAAATACAGTTATCCTTGAATCAATTTAGAGTCGCACAATAAACTGAATAGAGGGTAAATTCTCCAAAACTAACAAATGGAAAGAGTTTATTTTGTAAGTATCTTTGGTTTTATAAGGTAACACTGATGAAGCTATATACTTACGAAAATGATTGATTGGCTTTTTAATGGAGAACAAAATAGATCTGGAGATGGTTCTCATTGATTTAGGGGGAAAAAAACATTATGATAGAGCGGGGTGTAGAGATTATGGGTGGGATTTAGAAAGGGAAACAAAAGTCTAGTAGTTATATTGATGTTGTTGAGGACATGCATAATAGAATATTAGCTAGCTTAAATATACCTGAATTAGACGTGATTGTTCCATGTCATGAACTTGCATCACCTATCAAGGCATCAACATATTTGGGATTAGCATACCTGGAGCATAGAGGATTAGTTACTGTTGTGCTTATTATTTGTTGGCGATTTCATTAGTTGATTCAACTCAAAAAGGGATACACACTGGAGGTCAGTGGTCGTCCTGTGAAATATCTGCCTACCTCGAGTTTATGGCACCATGAGAATGAACTTTAAATAGTAAAATGTATGTGGATGAAAATAGTGATGGTTTAGGGATCATGCAGGCATTGAATCGAATAAAATTACACAATAAATGGTTTTCAACAATTTTATATTGTACGGCCAGCGATTTTGGTCGGAGTATCAGGGGTAGTAAGAAACTTGTCCAGAAAATGATTGTAGTTACTATGTGAATATTAAGATTGACAAGTAGAGGGATTGGAAAGATTCATATAGTCTACCCTATTAAGGAAATTACTTTGTTAGTTAATATTTTCTTTCCTTTTCCCCTTGTTTCAACGTATTTTTGTATATCAGCTAATTTTGCATCGACACATTTGTTTCTTAAAATGATTTGTGCATATTTCAAAGTTTTAACCATCTCAAAATTCTGTTGTTTTTTCCTTCTTGTAGGCGCGTTGATCGAGATTGAGCTCTTCGAGCTCAAGGCATGCATGAAGTGTAGATCTGTATGCGCCGGTCCTTACTATTGCTTGAGGAAATTTGTGTCAGAGAATACTATAGCCTAGAAGTGCTTTTATTTTGAACTAGTTGCACATGTCACATTATTGAGTACAAGTTATCCCTGGATTTACTCAGGTAAATCCTTTAAACTAACTCCGCAGGATAGTTTCTAAGACTAGGACTTGGTTGTGACAGTGAATAGATTTATATGCTTTGATGAAAATTAGAGAGTCCATTCTGCTTCCATTATTACTTTCACAACTATTGCCTCATCAAACTGTGCCATGTTTAAGTTCACTTATTCTCGTGTCATACGGGATTGTACAGGGCACATCCTTTCAGTTTTGTAATCTCAGTTAGAAATCTCAGAGTTATACGTGTAGATACGAAACCCTAGGGTCACCAGTGTAATTACACTAAACCACAGGGTGCAGGGATGTAAATAATCCAAAATTTTGAATCATTTTATCAAATTTGTGGAAATCGTTAACCGTTCTATCAGGGTAGGCTTATTTGGTTCCTGCGGCATCTTGCAAAACCCTTTCAATCTTTGTAATGATTGCCTAAAAATTTTGGGCATAAAAACCAAGCTCAAACATTCTTAGTTGAAATTGATTGGGGAACTCCTTCAGGGACTTGTGCCTCTTGCTACCTCTGTTTTCTTGAACTTCTTGATTTTGTTATGAACCCCATTGGTTCCATGAAATTGTAGGATATAGTTTAAACAGGCTATGCCGCTTCCTTGCGTGAAAGTTATAAGCCAGTCTTAACTGGTGAGCTTCAGATGGCATTTTACCAATATTGAATCCTATAGATAAACCTTGATAATATGAAAAGATGACAAATGGTAACCTTGGAAAATAAAGTGAATTACTTGTTGAAATTTGTAACTGAGATCGCCCTGATGAATGGGAGAGAAGCACATTGGTATACTACTTAAGAATAATGAGATGTGAAATACAGTTATCCTTGAATCAATTTAGAGTCCACAATAAACTGAATAGAGGGTAAATTCTCCAAAACTAACAAATGGAAAGAGTTTATTTTGTAAGTATCTTTGGTTTTATAAGGTAACACTGATGAAGCTATATACTTACGAAAATGATTGATTGGCTTTTTAATGGAGAACAAAATAGATCTGGAGATGGTTCTCATTGATTTAGGGGAAAAAACATTATGATAGAGCGGGTGTAGAGATTATGGGTGGGATTTAGAAAGGAAACAAAAGTCTAGTAGTTATATTGATGTTGTTGAGGACATGCATAATAGAATATTAGCTAGCTTAAATATACCTGAATTAGACGTGATTGTTCCATGTCATGAACTTGCATCACCTATCAAGGCATCAACATATTTGGGATTAGCATACCTGGAGCATAGAGGATTAGTTACTGTTGTGCTTATTATTTGTTGGCGATTTCGTTAGTTGATTCAACTCAAAAAGGGATACACACTGGAGGTCAGTGGTCGTCCTGTGAAATATCTGCCTACCTCGAGTTTATGGCACCATGAGAATGAACTTTAAATAGTAAAATGTATGTGGATGAAAATAGTGATGGTTTAGGGATCATGCAGGCATTGAATCGAATAAAATTACACAATAAATGGTTTTCAACAATTTTATATTGTACGGCCAGCGATTTTGGTCGGAGTATCAGGGGTAGTAAGAAACTTGTCCAGAAAATGATTGTAGTTACTATGTGAATATTAAGATTGACAAGTAGAGGGATTGGAAAGATTCATATAGTCTACCCTATTAAGGAAATTACTTTGTTGCGTTAATATTTTCTTTCCTTTTCCCCCTTGTTTCAACGTATTTTTTGTATATCAGCTAATTTTGCATCGACACATTTGTTTCTTAAAATGATTTGTGCATATTTCAAAGTTTTAACCATCTCAAAATTCTGTTGTTTTTTTCCTTCTTGTAGGCGTCGTTGATCGAGATTGAGCTCTTCGAGCTCAAGGCATGCATGAAGTGTAGATCTGTATGCGCTGGGCGGTCCTTACTATTGCTTGAGGAAATTTGTGTCAGAGAATACTATAGCCTAGAAGTGCTTTTATTTTGAACTAGTTGCACATGTCACATTATTGAGTACAAGTTATCCCTGGATTTACTCAGGTAAATCCTTTAAACTAACTCCGCAGGATAGTTTCTAAGACTAGGACTTGGTTGTGACAGTGAATAGATTTATATGCTTTGATGAAAAATTAGAGAGTCCATTCTGCTTCCATTATTACTTTCACAACTATTGCCTCATCAAACTGTGCCATGTTTAAGTTCACTTATTCTCGTGTCATACGGGATTGTACAGGGCACATCCTTTCAGTTTTTGTAATCTCAGTTAGAAATCTCAGAGTTATACGTGTAGATACGTAAACCCTAGGGTCACCAGTGTAATTACACTAAACCACAGGGTGCAGGGATGTAAATAATCCAAAATTTTGAATCATTTTATCAAATTTGTGGAAATCGTTAACCGTTCTATCAGGGTAGGCTTATTTGGTTCCTGCGGCATCTTGCAAAACCCTTTCAATCTTTGTAATGATTGCCTAAAAATTTTGGGCATAAAAACCAAGTAAGCTCAAACATTCTTAGTTGAAATTGATTTGGGAGCTCCTTCAGGGACTTGTGCCTCTTGCTACCTCTGTTTTCTTGAACTTCTTGATTTTGTTATGAACCCCATTGGTTCCATGAAATTGTAGGATATAGTTTAAACAGGCTATGCCGCTTCCTTGCGTGAAAGTTATAAGCCAGTCTAACTGGTGAGCTTCAGATGGCATTTTACCAATATTGAATCCTATAGATAAACCTTGATAATATGAAAAGATGACAAATGGTAACCTTGGAAAATAAGAGTTGAGCTAGATTACTATTTGTAATATCCAAGATGTTGATATTATCAATCCAAATTTATAATTTGGTATTTGAATTTGAAAATCCAAACGGTTGCATGAGATCTACTGCACATCAATTATCGAGAAATAAAAATTTCAAGGATTTTGACATATTTTCCCATTTATCATATGTACCAAAATTACTTGTTGAAATTTGTAACTGAGATCGCCCTGATGAATGGGAGAGAAGCACATTGGTATACTACTTAAGAATAATGAGATGTGAAATACAGTTATCCTTGAATCAATTTAGAGTCCACAATAAACTGAATAGAGGGTAAATTCTCCAAAACTAACAAATGAAAAGAGTTTATGTTGTAAGTATCTTTGGTTTTATAAGGTAACACTGATGAAGCTATATACTTACGAAAATGATTGATTGGCTTTTTAATGGAGAACAAAATAGATCTGGAGATGGTTCTCATTGATTTAGGGGAAAAAACATTATGATAGAGCGGGTGTAGAGATTATGGGTGGAATTTAGAAAGGAAACAAAAGTCTAGTAGTTATATTGATGTTGTTGAGGACATGCATAATAGAATATTAGCTAGCTTAAATATACCTGAATTAGACGTTATTGTTCCATGTCATGAACTTGCATCACCTATCAAGGCATCAACACATTTGTTTCTTAAAATGATTTGTGCATATTTCAAAGTTTTAACCATCTCAAAATTCTGTTGTTTTTCCTTCTTGTGGCGTCGTTGATCGAGATTGAGCTCTTCGAGCTCAAGGCATGCATGAAGTGTAGATCTGTATGCGCTGGGCGGTCCTTACTATTGCTTGAGGAAATTTGTGTCAGAGAATACTATAGCCTAGAAGTGCTTTTATTTTGAACTAGTTGCACATGTCACATTATTGAGTACAAGTTATCCCTGGATTTACTCAGGTAAATCCTTTAAACTAACTCCGCAGGATAGTTTCTAAGACTAGGACTTGGTTGTGACAGTGAATAGATTTAAATGCTTTGATGAAAAATTAGAGAGTCCATTCTGCTTCCATTATTACTTTCACAACTATTGCCTCATCAAACTGTGCCATGTTTAAGTTCATTTATTCTCGTGTCATACGGGATTGTACAGGGCACATCCTTTCAGTTTTGTAATCTCAGTTAGAAATCTCAGAGTTATACGTGTAGATATCGTAAACCCTAGGGTCACCGTGTAATTACACTAAACCACAGGGTGCAGGGATGTAAATAATCCAAAATTTTGAATCATTTTATCAAATTTGTGGAAATCGTTAACCGTTCTATCAGGGTAGGCTTATTTGGTTTCTGCGGCATCTTGCAAAACCCTTTCAATCTTTGTAATGATTGCCTAAAAATTTTGGGCATAAAAACCAAGCTCAAACATTCTTAGTTGAAATTGATTGGGGAACTCCTTCAGGGACTTGTGCCTCTTGCTACCTCTGTTTTCTTGAACTTCTTGATTTTGTTATGAACCCCATTGGTTCCATGAAATTGTAGGATATAGTTTAAACAGGCTTTGCCGCTTCCTTGCGTGAAAGTTATAAGCCAGTCTAACTGGTGAGCTTCAGATGGCATTTTACCAATATTGAATCCTATAGATAAACCTTGATAATATGAAAAAGATGACAAATGGTAACCTTGGAAAATAAGAGTTGAGCTAGATTACTATTTGTAATATCCAAGATGTTGATATTATCAATCCAAATTTATAATTTGGTATTTGAATTGAAAATCCAAACGGTTGCATGAGATCTACTGCACATCAATTATCGAGAAATAAAAATTTCAAGGGATTTTGACATATTTTCCCATTTATCATATGTACCAAAATTACTTGTTGAAATTTTCCATAAAGTTGCCTAATTTTTATCACCTTAAGACATGATTCAAAATGCATTGAAATCTAATTTTGTTTAAACTAGTATAATGCGTGCTTTGCATGAACGAACATGTTTTAAGTTTTAAATTTTTATTGAATAGTTAAACTATGTGTTAATAAATAAAATTGTATAATAAGATTGTTTAAAAGAAATGTATGAATTAATTATTATTGTGTAGTTATTGTAATTGAATATTTTTCTTATAATGATTCACCAAGCTAACCTTTATTTTTAATAAATCCCTCAAATCTAATATTATTCTTAAATAATGCTAATTTTATAAGTTCTCTTAAATATGCTTCTCCAACTTAAAAGTTGTTAACTTAGTTCTAAATTAACTAAGGTGCATTAATCTTGCTAGCTTTTTCACGATGTTCCCTACATAGTTACACTTAATACACGGAACTTATTGCAGTAGTTACTTCTCATTATAATTATTTAATAGGGAAATTACACTAAGCCCTTATGACCTTTTAGCCCCTATAAACTTTCAAAGTCACACTAAACCCCTAATGACTTTTCGTTTCAAAGAAAACCTCCAATAACTTTCTAAATTTTGTAGATAACCCTATAAATTAGAACCGAAAATAGCATAAAAGGCATTTTGAAAGTTATTGGAGGTTTGGCTAATTTATCTAAAAGATATTGGGGGCTTTCTACAAAAGTTATTAGGGGTTTAGTGTGATTTCAAAAGTTCATAAGGTCTATTTACAAAATGCTAAAGGTTCATGGGGTTTCTTGTAATTTACCTTATTTAATATTGTAATTCTTAGTTCAAGTAATACTATTAAAATAATTATACTATCTTTATACTATAAAATATTTAACTAATTTTATTTTTCTAATTATGCACTTAAATAATTTAGTACTATAAATATTTTATAAATTTTATTATACTATCATTAACAATTAATAGTAGTATTAATAATAATAAATAATTTTTGAAAGGTTAGTTTTCAATCATTAACAAGTATAGATTATTCAAGATCATGTAATAATCTTTGAGCAAATACTCAAAAAATTTAAATTATTTATTCAATTTATGTCATAATATAATACTAAATAAATAGTATAATTCATAATTTATGTGATATTATTAAAATAATTATACTATTTATGATTAAATATTTATTCTATTTATTTTATTGATCATTGAATTATAGTATAATTCTTAATAGTATTTAGTAATATATTATTCTATTTATACTATTATTTTAATTATTTTATTATAATCCATAAATAATTATTATAATAATTTAATTGGTTACTACTAATAATTGTGTATACTTATTTTATAAATTATTTTATAATATTATTTTTAAATAATTAATAGTTATAATATTATTGATAATTATAATTATTTAGGAAGGTGAGGAGGTTCATAATTAATAAGAAGCTATATTTATTTAATGATAGATAAATTAGAGATAATAGCATAGTTAAAATTTATCAAAATTTGAGAGGGTAAACAAGGAAATTAAAAGTTGAGCTAGATTACTATTTGTAATATCCAAGATGTTGATATTATCAATCCAAATTTATAATTTGGTATTTGAATTGAAAATCCAAACGGTTGCATGAGATCTACTGCACATCAATTATCGAGAAATAAAAATTTCAAGGGATTTTGACATATTTTCCCATTTATCATATGTACCAAAATTACTTGTTGAAATTTTCCATAAAGTTGCCTAATTTTTATCACCTTAAGACATGATTCAAAATGCATTGAAATCTAATTTTGTTTAAACTAGTATAATGCCGTGCTTTGCATGAACGAACATGTTTTAAGTTTTAAATTTTTATTGAATAGTTAAACTATGTGTTAATAAATAAAATTGTATAATAAGATTGTTTAAAAGAAATGTATGAATTAATTATTATTGTGTAGTTATTGTAATTGAATATTTTTCTTATAATGATTCACCAAGCTAACCTTTATTTTTAATAAATCCCTCAAATCTAATATTATTCTTAAATAATGCTAATTTTATAAGTTCTCTTAAATATGCTTCTCCAACTTAAAAGTTGTTAACTTAGTTCTAAATTAACTAAGGTGCATTAATCTTGCTAGCTTTTTCCCGATGTTCCTACATAGTTACACTTAATACACGGAACTTATTGCAGTAGTTACTTCTCATTATAATTATTTAATAGGGAAATTACACTAAGCCCTTATGACCTTTTAGCCCCTATAAACTTTCAAAGTCACACTAAACCCCTAATGACTTTTCGTTTCAAAGAAAACCTCCAATAACTTTCTAAATTTTGTAGATAACCCTATAAATTAGAACCGAAAATAGCATAAAAGGCATTTTGAAAGTTATTGGAGGTTTGGTAATTATCTAAAAGATATTGGGGGCTTTCTACAAAAGTTATTAGGGGTTTAGTGTGATTTCAAAAGTTCATAAGGTCTATTCTGACAAAATGCTAAAGGTTCATGGGGTTTCTTGTAATTTACCTTATTTAATATTGTAATTCTTAGTTCAAGTAATACTATTAAAATAATTATACTATCTTTATACTATAAAATATTTAACTAATTTTATTTTTCTAATTATGCACTTAAATAATTTAGTACTATAAATATTTTATAAATTTTATTATACTATCATTAACAATTAATAGTAGTATTAATAATAATAAATAATTTTTGAAAGGTTAGTTTTCAATCATTAACAAGTATAGATTATTCAAGATCATGTAATAATCTTTGAGCAAATACTCAAAAAATTTAAATTATTTATTCAATTTATGTCATAATATAATACTAAATAAATAGTATAATTCATAATTTATGTGATATTATTAAAATAATTATACTATTTATGATTAAATATTTATTCTATTTATTTTATTGATCATTGAATTATAGTATAATTCTTAATAGTATTTAGTAATATATTATTCTATTTATACTATTATTTTAATTATTTTATTATAATCCATAAATAATTATTATAATAATTTAATTGGTTACTACTAATAATTGTGTATACTTATTTTATAAATTATTTTATAATATTATTTTTAAATAATTAATAGTTATAATATTATTGATAATTATAATTATTTAGGAAGGTGAGGAGGTTCATAATTAATAAGAAGCTATATTTATTTAATGATAGATAAATTAGAGATAATAGCATAGTTAAAATTTATCAAAATTTGAGAGGGTAAACAAGGAAATTAAAAGTTTTAACACCTCAATCCTCATTTTATAGTAGTATAGATATAGTATCCAATGGTTGGCTTTTCGATATCAAAATCCCAATTTTAAGTTTGGATTGATTGCATCCACCGATACCGTTAACAATGGCCTAGCTCAAATCAGAATATAATACCTGATATCTAATTTGAAAAATAAAAAATAAAAAATGAAGAAGGCTACAGCAAACATATACTAAAAGCTAAAAGTAAAGAATTTAGTCAATAATTTTCAAACCAACTCCATTATTGCTCATAGTTCCATATAGGTGAGCGACTGTAATTTTTACTTGCCAATTTAGTTATTGAAGCTTGTTACTATAATTAAGTAAACTATTCAAATTAATCAAGCCATAGTGCCAACTGCTGTTATCAGTTATATGCTGAATCTCCTTCTAATCATTAGTGAATTATATGAGGACTTGATATATCATTCTCATTGCTCATAACGCTTCAAATGTACATATTATATGACATGTTACAAATTCAACAGAAACAACACAACCGCCATCACTGTCACCGGCAGCAGAAACTGAACCTTTGCCCTATTCAAAGCTCCAGATTGTACCGGTAAATGATCTGGCAATGCACACTCCTCTCCATTGAAATAAACCTTAGTAGGAAATCCATCCCCCTTCGAAATATCAATCCCCGGTGTTTCTTCCTTCGTAAAAGATATCACGGTCTGTTGTTTACCGGGAACCCTGAACTCTGATTTTGGCTTACTGTCTTCTCCGTCAACCTCTGGCATGAGATAGTCAAGGCCCGGGAGCCCATTGAAAAATAGGGTTTTGTGGATTTTGGGCAGTTTTGTTCCGTTGAATGAGTAGACGTTTTCGTAGCCATTGTAAGCCTTTGGGATTCTTACAGCAGTGAACCAGTCCTTGAATGTGTAGTCTCCCCAGTTGAAGAGAGTAATCCTTGCTGACCATCCTGTAAAAAAAATTTGATTAGGGAATTGTGATACATGTGTGTTTGAGACTATATACTGATTTTAATCTGAAACATTGTGAACGCCTGAAATCAAATATATTGAAGTAATGAAGCATATATGTTTAGTTGGCTGTGTTCACCTTTGTTTCCGTTAAAATATATATTTACGGGTTAATTGGATATAGACCCCTTGTAGTATTCTTGTTTCGAGCTTACTATGCCAGTAGTTTCATTGTTGCAGGTAGATCCCCTGAGGGAAATCTTTCGACTCTTTTACGCTTGGTGAAATTTTGGCATATACTGTTCTTGGGGGCTTTCTACAAAAGTTATTAGGGGTTTAGTGTGATTTCAAAAGTTCATAAGGTCTATTCTGACAAAATGCTAAAGGTTCATGGGGTTTCTTGTAATTTACCTTATTTAATATTGTAATTCTTAGTTCAAGTAATACTATTAAAATAATTATACTATCTTTATACTATAAAATATTTAACTAATTTTATTTTTCTAATTATGCACTTAAATAATTTAGTACTATAAATATTTTATAAATTTTATTATACTATCATTAACAATTAATAGTAGTATTAATAATAATAAATAATTTTTGAAAGGTTAGTTTTCAATCATTAACAAGTATAGATTATTCAAGATCATGTAATAATCTTTGAGCAAATACTCAAAAAATTTAAATTATTTATTCAATTTATGTCATAATATAATACTAAATAAATAGTATAATTCATAATTTATGTGATATTATTAAAATAATTATACTATTTATGCGTTAAATATTTATTCTATTTATTTTATTGATCATTGAATTATAGTATAATTCTTAATAGTATTTAGTAATATATTATTCTATTTATACTATTATTTTAATTATTTTATTATAATCCATAAATAATTATTATAATAATTTAATTGGTTACTACTAATAATTGTGTATACTTATTTTATAAATTATTTTATAATATTATTTTTAAATAATTAATAGTTATAATATTATTGATAATTATAATTATTTAGGAAGGTGAGGAGGTTCATAATTAATAAGAAGCTATATTTATTTAATGATAGATAAATTAGAGATAATAGCATAGTTAAAATTTATCAAAATTTGAGAGGGTAAACAAGGAAATTAAAAGTTTTAACACCTCAATCCTCATTTTATAGTAGTATAGATATAGTATCCAATGGTTGGCTTTTCGATATCAAAATCCCAATTTTAAGTTTGGATTGATTGCATCCACCGATACCGTTAACAATGGCCTAGCTCAAATCGAATATAATACCTGATATCTAATTTGAAAAATAAAAAATAAAAAATGAAGAAGGCTACAGCAAACATATACTAAAAGCTAAAAGTAAAGAATTTAGTCAATAATTTTCAAACCAACTCCATTATTGCTCATAGTTCCATATAGGTGAGCGACTGTAATTTTACTTGCCAATTTAGTTATTGAAGCTTGTTACTATAATTAAGTAAACTATTCAAATTAATCAAGCCATAGTGCCAACTGCTGTTATCAGTTATATGCTGAATCTCCTTCTAATCATTAGTGAATTATATGAGGACTTGATATATCATTCTCATTGCTCATAACGCTTCAAATGTACATATTATATGACATGTTACAAATTCAACAGAAACAACACAACCGCCATCACTGTCACCGGCAGCAGAAACTGAACCTTTGCCCTATTCAAAGCTCCAGATTGTACCGGTAAATGATCTGGCAATGCACACTCTCCATTGAAATAAACCTTAGTAGGAAATCCATCCCCTTCGAAATATCAATCCCGGTGTTTCTTCCTTCAGTAAAGATATCACGGTCTGTTGTTTACCGGGAACCCTGAACTCTGATTTTGGCTTACTGTCTTCTCCGTCAACCTCTGGCATGAGATAGTCAAGGCCCGGAGCCCATTGAAAAATAGGGTTTTGTGGATTTTGGGCAGTTTTGTTCCGTTGAATGAGTAGACGTTTTCGTAGCCATTGTAAGCCTTTGGGATTCTTACAGCAGTGAACCAGTCCTTGAATGTGTAGTCTCCCCAGTTGAAGAGAGTAATCCTTGCTGACCATCCTGTAAAAAAAATTTGATTAGGGAATTGTGATACATGTGTGTTTGAGACTATATACTGATTTTAATCTGAAACATTGTGAACGCCTGAAATCAAATATATTGAAGTAATGAAGCATATATGTTTAGTTGGCCGTGTTCACCTTTGTTTCCGTTAAAATATATATTTACGGGTTAATTGGATATAGACCCCTTGTAGTATTCTTGTTTCGAGCTTACTATCCCAGTAGTTTCATTGTTGCAGGTAGATCCCCGGAGGGAAATCTTTCGACTCTTTTACGCTTGGTGAAATTTTGGCATATACTGTTCTTGGGTTAAACTCAAAAGAATTTAATCTAGGCTGTTTATCTGCAACATTGAAAGGCTAGTAATCTCAAAGCAGTGATACTACAACTGGTCTATGTGCTATTAACCTTTAAATATATCTTCGCTGAAACGAAAGTAAACAGCCACAGGCAATACACATGCTTTGACGAGATAACGCAGCATACACATATACATATCAAGTGCAATCAGTATCTGTATTTATCGGTGTTGCCTCATTTGTCTTACAATCAAGACAATTTTACGAAAGTTTCCAATTCTTTTGCTTAATTGAAGTAAAATGCAACGAGAATACCTTTACGATGATCAGCTTGATGTGCCAATTGATACTAACGCCGCAGTTATCAGGACAAGGTTGTTTCTTGGGAAGTCGAGGTGTTTGAGCTCAGCCCAAGCCTTTGCCTTCTTTGTCCGGTTCCCAGCGGGAATCAAGAGAGCGTCTGCAGGGATTAGGAGAGACCCTGCGTTCTGATTGCAGGTATCTTCTTCAGAGCAGCCACAGGCACAAGTACTGCAGGGGACTGCAGATTCATTGAAGAAGGCTGAGAAAGATACACAACAGCTCGATTTCTTCGATTTGGGTCTGGTTATGTTGCATACTACCTGATCATTATAATTCATAACATACATTCAAACATGAGAAAAACATCAAAAAAGATGAAAAATAGGAATAATTACATTCAGGCATCCTAAGGCAATGTTGATCGTTATTGCAATTTCTTTAGCTGTTTCTACGGGAAGTTCATGCATACAATCATACACACAGTCTTACTGTCACGCCCCGGGCCCGCGGGCCCGTTGGTGCATGCAAGCCGTGGGACCCACCGAGTGTAACGTGCTATTTGGCTAAATCCACTGTCAAAATCGACTAACCGATGCTACACTTGAGTCTTAGGCTTCACTATATAAATCCTTAATTATTCGTCTTCACATCCGATGTGAGACTCTCTTTTGGGGCGTCACAATCACCCCACCTTACATATGCGACGTCCTCGTCGCGACATGACAATTGGCACATCCCAGTATAGCCAGGTGATGTGGACTCTAGAGGTGGCTCATACGGGCTCTAGAGGTGGCTCCCACCGTGCTCATGCGGTGTACTTAGCCACGTATAGCACTTAGCTCCACATTTCCGACTGGCAACTGCTCCGATACCATTTGTCATGCCCCGGGCCCGCGGGCCCTTTGGCTCGTGCAAGCCATGGGACCCACCGAGTGTAACGTGCTATTTGGCTAAATCCACTGCCAAAATCGACTAGCCGATGCTACACTTGAGTCTTAGGCTTCACTATATAAATCCTTAATTATTCGTCTCCACATCCGATGTGGGACTATCTTTTGGGGCGTCACACTTACAAAGTCTATCACCTCAGCCAAACTCTCTTGTATGGGATCCAAAGAAAGAGTACATGGTATAAGATTGAAATAATAATAAATAATTTTTGAAAGGTTAGTTTTCAATCATTAACAAGTATAGATTATTCAAGATCATGTAATAATCTTTGAGCAAATACAAAAAAATTTAAATTATTTATTCAATTTATGTCATAATATAATACTAAATAAATAGTATAATTCATAATTTATGTGATATTATTAAAATAATTATACTATTTATGATTAAATATTTATTCTATTTATTTTATTGATCATTGAATTATAGTATAATTCTTAATAGTATTTAGTAATATATTATTCTATTTATACTATTATTTTAATTATTTTATTATAATCCATAAATAATTATTATAATAATTTAATTGGTTACTACTAATAATTGTGTATACTTATTTTATAAATTATTTTATAATATTATTTTTAAATAATTAATAGTTATAATATTATTGATAATTATAATTATTTAGGAAGGTGAGGAGGTTCATAATTAATAAGAAGCTATATTTATTTAATGATAGATAAATTAGAGATAATAGCATAGTTAAAATTTATCAAAATTTGAGAGGGTAAACAAGGAAATTAAAAGTTTTAACACCTCAATCCTCATTTTATAGTAGTATAGATATAGTATCCAATGGTTGGCTTTTCGATATCAAAATCCCAATTTTAAGTTTGGATTGATTGCATCCACCTACCGTTAACAATGGCCTAGCTCAAATCAGAATATAATACCTGATATCTAATTTGAAAAATAAAAAATAAAAAATGAAGAAGGCTACAGCAAACATATACTAAAAGCTAAAAGTAAAGAATTTAGTCAATAATTTTCAAACCAACTCCATTATTGCTCATAGTTCCATATAGGTGAGCGACTGTAATTTTTACTTGCCAATTTAGTTATTGAAGCTTGTTACTATAATTAAGTAAACTATTCAAATTAATCAAGCCATAGTGCCAACTGCTGTTATCAGTTATATGCTGAATCTCCTTCTAATCATTAGTGAATTATATGAGGACTTGATATATCATTCTCATTGCTCATAACGCTTCAAATGTACATATTATATGACATGTTACAAATTCAACAGAAACAACACAACCGCCATCACTGTCACCGGCAGCAGAAACTGAACCTTTGCCCTATTCAAAGCTCCAGATTGTACCGGTAAATGATCTGGCAATGCACACTCCTCTCCATTGAAATAAACCTTAGTAGGAAATCCATCCCCCTTCGAAATATCAATCCCCGGTGTTTCTTCCTTCGTAAAAGATATCACGGTCTGTTGTTTACCGGGAACCCTGAACTCTGATTTTGGCTTACTGTCTTCTCCGTCAACCTCTGGCATGAGATAGTCAAGGCCCGGAGCCCATTGAAAAATAGGGTTTTGTGGATTTTGGGCAGTTTTGTTCCGTTGAATGAGTAGACGTTTTCGTAGCCATTGTAAGCCTTTGGGATTCTTACAGCAGTGAACCAGTCCTTGAATGTGTAGTCTCCCCAGTTGAAGAGAGTAATCCTTGCTGACCATCCTGTAAAAAAAATTTGATTAGGGAATTGTGATACATGTGTGTTTGAGACTATATACTGATTTTAATCTGAAACATTGTGAACGCCTGAAATCAAATATATTGAAGTAATGAAGCATATATGTTTAGTTGGCCGTGTTCACCTTTGTTTCCGTTAAAATATATATTTACGGGTTAATTGGATATAGACCCCTTGTAGTATTCTTGTTTCGAGCTTACTATCCAGTAGTTTCATTGTTGCAGGTAGATCCCGGAGGGAAATCTTTCGACTCTTTTACGCTTGGTGAAATTTTGGCATATACTGTTCTTGGGTTAAACTCAAAAGAATTTAATCTAGGCTGTTTATCTGCAACATTGAAAGGCTAGTAATCTCAAAGCAGTGATACTACAACTGGTCTATGTGCTATTAACCTTTAAATATATCTTCGCTGAAACGAAAGTAAACAGCCACAGGCAATACACATGCTTTGACGAGATAACGCAGCATACACATATACATATCAAGTGCAATCAGTATCTGTATTTATCGGTGTTGCCTCATTTGTCTTACAATCAAGACAATTTTACGAAAGTTTCCAATTCTTTTGCTTAATTGAAGTAAAATGCAACGAGAATACCTTTACGATGATCAGCTTGGATGTGCCAATTGATACTAACGCCGCAGTTATCAGGACAAGGTTGTTTCTTGGGGAAGTCGAGGTGTTTGAGCTCAGCCCAAGCCTTTGCCTTCTTTGTCCGGTTCCCAGCGGGAATCAAGAGAGCGTCTGCAGGGATTAGGAGAGACCCTGCGTTCTGATTGCAGGTATCTTCTTCAGAGCAGCCACAGGCACAAGTACTGCAGGGGACTGCAGATTCATTGAAGAAGGCTGAGAAAGATACACAACAGCTCGATTTCTTCGATTTGGGTCTGGTTATGTTGCATACTACCTGATCATTATAATTCATAACATACATTCAAACATGAGAAAAACATCAAAAAAGATGAAAAATAGGAATAATTACATTCAGGCATCCTAAGTCAATGTTGATCGTTATTGTAATTTCTTTAGCTGTTTCTACGGGAAGTTCATGCATACAATCATACACACAGTCTTACTGTCACGCCCGCGGGCGCATGCAAGCCGTGGGACCCACCAAGTGTAACGTGCTATTTGGCTAAATTCACTGTCAAAATCGACTAACCGATGCTACACTTGAGTCTTAGGCTTCACTATATAAATCCTTAATTATTCGTCTTCACATCCGATGTGAGACTCTCTTTTGGGGCGTCACAATCACCTCACCTTACATATGCGACGTCCTCGTCGCGACATGACAATTGGCACATCCCAAGATAGCCAGTGATGTGGACTCTAGAGGTGGCTCATACGGGCTCTAGAGGTGGCTCCCACCGTGCTCATGCGTAACTTAGCCATGATAGCACTTAGCTCCACATTCGACCGCAACCGCCCGATACCATTTGTCATGCCCGGGCCCGCGGGCCCTTTGGCTCGTGCAAGCCGTGGGACCCACCGTGTAACGCTATTTGGCTAAATCCATCGCCAAAATCGACTAGCCGATGCTACACTTGAGTCTTAGGCTTCACTATATAAATCCTAATTATTCGTCTCCACATCCGATGTGGGACTATCTTTGGGGCGTCACACTTACAAAGTCTATCACCTCAGCCAAACTCTCTTGTATGGGATCCAAAGAAAGAGTACATGGTATAAGATTGAAATACTAGTAAATATTTGAAATGGATTCAAAATTATGTTGACACTTTGGTTACAAATACATGAACAGAATCAAATCTTGTAAATAAGCCTGACTTATCCTGAAATACTCGTAAATAGAAATTTTGATGAAGATTATCTCGACATATTAGATACGAATATGAACACATTACAATCGACAACAACCAAGAACCACGCACCTGCCAGCTAGCGATGGCGTAAGAATGCGACAACAACCCACTCGGATCAGGAAACTCCGTCGGGCTAACCCTCCTCGGAGGCCCACACGTGTAATGCGGGTTCAACACCCCGTTAATCTTCCAGTTCTGCGGCGGTGACAGCGCAGTTCTATTCATATCTGGCGGTATCTTGAACACATTCAACTGAAATATCGACTGTGACAAGCTCGTATTCGCACTCATCACAGGCGGCAACAGCGCCCGCTTTTGCAACAGTTTGGCAAATTCCCCATCTTGTCGTCCTTCTCCTTCTCCGTGGTAAATCGGTAATTACAGGCTTCCGCCGCAGTTCATGATGTTTGAGAAGTCGAAATCCTTGTAATACTTGCCTTGCTCACCGTAGAGACACTCAGAGCCGTCCTTTTTGAAGGTGTAGGCGCCTCGCATGGAGTTGATGAACTCGCCGCGCTTCCACTCCCAGGTGAGGTTCCAGTTGTCGAGGCGGCCGAGGGGGCTGACATTGTCGATGGTGACTTGGGCCTGATAGTTGTTGCCGAAGGTTGTCAGGATGTCGTACATCATATTCAGGTCGCCGACCTGGCGAGGGAGGAATTTTACGGGTGGGATCTTCTTCTTCTTGATTTTTGGGTCTCTGATGCAGCATGCGCTCATGAATCCACCTGCATTTTGCATAATGAGTTGCGTTGTTTTCAGGATGTGATGATCGTACAAGTAAAGACTTATTGCACGTAGACCCCAGTACTTTTATTCTTGCAAATAGACAGCGTGGAACTTTTTTTTTTTTGGACTCTTTTTCCATCAATAGACTGACTAATTTCATTCGTGGGAAATATCTGTCAAAAATTTCATCCATGGTAAATAGTCAAAAAGTTTGCCCGCGGGTTTATTTGCAACAATGAAAGGCTAGTAATCTCAAAGCAGTGATACTACAACTGGTCTATGTGCTATTAACCTTTAAATATATCTTCGCTGAAACGAAAGTAAACAGCCACAGGCAATACACATGCTTTGACGAGATAACGCAGCATACACATATACATATCAAGTGCAATCAGTATCTGTATTTATCGGTGTTGCCTCATTTGTCTTACAATCAAGACAATTTTACGAAAAGTTTCCAATTCTTTTGCTTAATTGAAGTAAAATGCAACGAGAATACCTTTACGATGATCAGCTTGGATGTGCCAATTGATACTAACGCCGCAGTTATCAGGACAAGGTTGTTTCTTGGGGAAGTCGAGGTGTTTGAGCTCAGCCCAAGCCTTTGCCTTCTTTGTCCGGTTCCCAGCGGGAATCAAGAGAGCGTCTGCAGGGATTAGGAGAGACCTTGCGTTCTGATTGCAGGTATCTTCTTCAGAGCAGCCACAGGCACAAGTACTGCAGGGGACTGCAGATTCATTGAAGAAGGCTGAGAAAGATACACAACAGCTCGATTTCTTCGATTTGGGTCTGGTTATGTTGCATACTACCTGATCATTATAATTCATAACATACATTCAAACATGAGAAAAACATCAAAAAAGATGAAAAATAGGAATAATTACATTCAGGCATCCTAAGGCAATGTTGATCGTTATTGCAATTTCTTTAGCTGTTTCTACGGGAAGTTCATGCATACAATCATACACACAGTCTTACTGTCATGCAAACCGTGGGACCCACCAGTGTAACGTGCTATTTGGCTAAATCCATCGCCAAAATCGACTAGCCGATGCTACACTTGAGTCTTAGGCTTCACTATATAAATCCTTAATTATTCGTCTCCACATCCGATGTGGGACTATCTTTTGGGGCGTCACACTTGCAAAGTCTATCACCTCAGCCAAACTCTCTTGTATGGGATCCAAAGAAAGAGTACATGGTATAAGATTGAAATACTAGTAAATATTTGAAATGGATTCAAAATTATGTCGACACTTTGGATACAAATACATGAACAGAATCAAATCTTGTAAATAAGCCTGACTTATCCTGAAATACTCGTAAATAGAAATTTTGATGAAGATTATCTCGACATATTAGATACGAATATGAACACATTACAATCGACAACAACCAAGAACCACGCACCTGCCAGCTAGCGATGGCGTAAGAATGCGACAACAACCCACTCGGATCAGGAAACTCCGTTGGGCTAACCCTCCTCGGAGGCCCACACGTGTAATGCGGGTTCAACACCCCGTTAATCTTCCAGTTCTGCGGTGGTGACAGCGCAGTTCTATTCATATCTGGCGGTATCTTGAACACATTCAACTGAAATATCGACTGTGACAAGGTCGTATTCGCACTCATCACAGGCGGCAACAGCGTCCCGTTTTTGCAACAGTTTGGCAAATTCCCCATCTTGTCGTCCTTCTCCTTCTCCGGTGGCAAATCGGTAATTACAGGCTTCCGCTCGCAGTTCATGATGTTTGAGAAGTCGAAATCCTTGTAATACTTGCCTTGCTCGCCGTAGAGACACTCAGAGCCGTCCTTTTTGAAGGTGTAGGCGCCTCGCATGGAGTTGATGAACTCGCCGCGCTTCCACTCCCAGGTGAGGTTCCAGTTGTCGAGGCGGCCGAGGGGGCTGAGATTGTCGATGGTGACTTGGGCCTGATAGTTGTTGCCGAAGGTTGTCAGGATGTCGTACATCATATTCAGGTCGCCGACCTGGCGAGGGAGGAATTTTACGGGCGGGACCTTCTTCTTCTTGATTTTTGGGTCTCTGATGCAGCATGCGCTCATGAATCCACCTGCATTTTGCATAATGAGTTGCGTTGTTTTCAGGTTGTGGTGGTCGTACAAGTAAAGACTTATTGCACGTAGACCCCAGTACTTTTATTCTTGCAAATAGACAGCGTGGAACTTTTTTTTTTTTTTTTTTTGGACTCTTTTTCCATCAATAGACTGACTAATTTCATCCGTGGGAAATATCTGTCGAAAATTTCACCCATGGTAAATAGTCAAAAAGTTTGCCCGCGGGTTTATTTGCAACAATGAAACTGCATGCGTAAGTTCAAAACAACAATACTACAGGGTCTATATCATGTATCAGTGTAATTTATTATATTTATGACCTGAACTATTGTATTCTACTTTGCTCTGGTTGTGAACTCGCAATAAAACTCATTTTTTCATTGAAATAAAAAATCAACAAAACCAGAGTAGGATTCAATTAATATCATTAATCACATTCCACATACCTTTGTTAGTAGCCTTTGGACACTTAAACCCATCATTAACCAACTCAAGCTTTTTAGGCATAGGCACAGCATTCCCCTTGAGCCCAAACTGAGTCCCAACAATGTCAATCTGCACCTGAATCTGATTCAAATCCCCAGCAACATCAATCGAGCTCGGCAAATCCATCTGCGGGTACCCCATGAAAGTAGTCCCATTCTCAACATTCACTGGAAAATCCGACCCATCAACGATAACCGCGTTTCCCACCGAAATAAGAATCTCTTTATTCTGAAAACCCACAAAAAGCCTCCATGCTTTGAGCTCCGTCGTCATGGCGTTCAGAACAGTCGCGCTCGCCTTAAACGCGTAGGCTTGGGCCGACGCATTCTTGACGTGCGGGTACTCCTTGGTTCGCCCGTTGAACGTGTAGGAGATGTAGACCCCATCGCATGTGTCGAGCCCGGGTGGGGGCGGGGATTCGATAGTGTCGGAGTCTTGGGAGAGGGAAGAGGAGATTAGGAAGAAGAAGAAGAAGAATGCCCCAAGAGAAGCGAGATTCTCGACGGCGCATTCTTCTTGGTTTTGTGAAGGGAGGCTCTTAGAGCAAGAGAGGGAGGAGAGGAGCATGGGGTTTGTTTATTTTGTGTTGTTCTTTTGAATGTTTTTGTTGGATTTTGAGGGGTGTTTTTGTATTTGAGGGTGGTTGGTTGTTTGTTTTTTGCGGATGGAAATTTTAGGAAAGGGGTTTGAAAATGGAAAAGAATAAACTGGGGAGAGAGGAGGAAAAGGAGGAGAAAGGAGAGGGCTTGGTCAGATGAACCTCATTTGTCTTACAATCAAGACAATTTTACGAAAGTTTCCAATTCTTTTGCTTAATTGAAGTAAAATGCAACGAGAATACCTTTACGATGATCAGCTTGGATGTGCCAATTGATACTAACGCCGCAGTTATCAGGACAAGGTTGTTTCTTGGGGAAGTCGAGGTGTTTGAGCTCAGCCCAAGCCTTTGCCTTCTTTGTCCGGTTCCCAGCGGGAATCAAGAGAGCGTCTGCAGGGATTAGGAGAGACCCTGCGTTCTGATTGCAGGTATCTTCTTCAGAGCAGCCACAGGCACAAGTACTGCAGGGGACTGCAGATTCATTGAAGAAGGCTGAGAAAGATACACAACAGCTCGATTTCTTCGATTTGGGTCTGGTTATGTTGCATACTACCTGATCATTATAATTCATAACATACATTCAAACATGAGAAAAACATCAAAAAAGATGAAAAATAGGAATAATTACATTCAGGCATCCTAAGTCAATGTTGATCGTTATTGTAATTTCTTTAGCTGTTTCTACGGGAAGTTCATGCATACAATCATACACACAGTCTTACTGTCATGCAAACCGTGGGACCCACCAAGTGTAACGTGCTATTTGAAATTCAATTCATGTCAAAATCGACTAACCGATGCTACACTTGAGTCTTAGGCTTCACTATATAAATCCTTAATTATTCATCTTCACATCCGATGTGAGACTCTCTTTTAGCGTCACAATCACCTCACTTACATATCGCGGCGTCGCCGTCGACAGCGATAATGGCATCCGGTATAGCCGGTGATGTGGACTCTAGAGGTGGCTCATCACGGGCTCTAGAGGTGGCTCCCACCGTGCTCATCGCGGTCTTGCCAGCGATAGCACTTAGCTCCACATTCGGTAGCGGTAACGCTCCATTTTCATGCGTCGCCCGGACCCGCTTTCGTCGTGCCATGAGACACCGAGTGTAACGTGCTATTTGGCTAAATCCATCGCCAAAATCGACTAACCGATGCTACACTTGAGTCTTAGGCTTCACTATATAAATCCTTAATTATTCGTCTCCACATCCGATGTGGGACTATCTTTTGGGGCGTCACACTTACAAAGTCTATCACCTCAGCCAAACTCTCTTGTATGGGATCCAAAGAAAGAGTACATGGTATAAGATTGAAATACTAGTAAATATTTGAAATGGATTCAAAATTATGTTGACACTTTGGTTACAAATACATGAACAGAATCAAATCTTGTAAATAAGCCTGACTTATCCTGAAATACTCGTAAATAGAAATTTTGATGAAGATTATCTCGACATATTAGATACGAATATGAACACATTACAATCGACAACAACCAAGAACCACGCACCTGCCAGCTAGCGATGGCGTAAGAATGCGACAACAACCCACTCGGATCAGGAAACTCCGTCGGGCTAACCCTCCTCGGAGGCCCACACGTGTAATGCGGGTTCAACACCCCGTTAATCTTCCAGTTCTGCGGCGGTGACAGCGCAGTTCTATTCATATCTGGCGGTATCTTGAACACATTCAACTGAAATATCGACTGTGACAAGCTCGTATTCGCACTCATCACAGGCGGCAACAGCGTCCCGTTTTTGCAACAGTTTGGCAAATTCCCCATCTTGTCGTCCTTCTCCTTCTCCGGTGGTAAATCGGTAATTACAGGCTTCCGCTCGCAGTTCATGATGTTTGAGAAGTCGAAATCCTTGTAATACTTGCCTTGCTCACCGTAGAGACACTCAGAGCCGTCCTTTTGAAGGTGTAGGCCTCGCATGGAGTTGATGAACTTCGCGGCGCTTCCACTCCCAGGTGAGGTTCCAGTTGTCGGCGGCGAGGGGCTGACATTGTCGATGGTGACTTGGGCCTGATAGTTGTTGCCGAAGGTTGTCAGGATGTCGTACATCATATTCAGGTCGCCGACCTGGCGAGGGAGGAATTTTACGGGTGGGATCTTCTTCTTCTTGATTTTTGGGTCTCTGATGCAGCATGCGCTCATGAATCCACCTGCATTTTGCATAATGAGTTGCGTTGTTTTCAGGATGTGATGATCGTACAAGTAAAGACTTATTGCACGTAGACCCCAGTACTTTTATTCTTGCAAATAGACAGCGTGGAACTTTTTTTTTTTTGGACTCTTTTTCCATCAATAGACTGACTAATTTCATTCGTGGGAAATATCTGTCAAAAATTTCATCCATGGTAAATAGTCAAAAAAGTTTGCCCGCGGGTTTATTTGCAACAATGAAACTGCATGCGTAAGTTCAAAACAACAATACTACAGGGGTCTATATCATGTATCAGTGTAATTTATTATATTTATGACCTTATATTGTTCTATTGTATTCTACTTTGCTCTGGTTGTCTACTTGCAATAAATCTCACTTTTTCATGGGGAAAAAAAATCAACAAAACCAGAGTAGGATTCAATTAATATCATTAATCACATTCCACATACCTTTGTTAGTAGCCTTTGGACACTTAAACCCATCATTAACCAACTCAAGCTTCTTTGGCATAGGCACAGCATTCCCCTTGAGCCCAAACTGAGTCCCAACAATGTCAATCTGCACCTGAATCTGATTCAAATCCCCAGCAACATCAATCGAGCTCGGCAAATCCATCTGCGGATACCCCATGAAAGTAGTCCCATTCTCAACATTCACTGGAAAATCCGACCCGTCAACGATAACCGCGTTTCCCACCGAAATAAGAATCTCTTTATTCTGAAAACCCACAAAAAGCCTCCATGCTTTGAGCTCCGTCGTCATAGCGTTCAGAACAGTCGCGCTCGCCTTAAACGCGTAGGCTTGGGCCGACGCATTCTTGACGTGCGGGTACTCCTTGGTTCGCCCGTTGAACGTGTAGGAGATGTAGACCCCATCGCATGTGTCGAGCCCGGGTGGGGGCGGGGATTCGATGGTGTCGGAGTCTTGGGAGAGGGAAGAGGAGATTAGGAAGAAGAAGAAGAAGAATGCCCCGAAGAGAAGCGAGATTCTCGACGGCGGCATTCTTCTTGGTTTTGTGAAGGGGAGGCTCTCTTAGAGCAAGAGAGGGGAGGAGAGGAGCATGGGGTTTGTTTATTTTGTGTTGTTCTTTTTGAATGTTTTTTTGTTGGATTTTGAGGGGTGTTTTTGTATTTGAGGGTGGTTGGTTGGTTGTTTTTTGCGGATGGAAATTTTAGGAAAGGGGTTTGAAAATGGAAAAGAATAAACTGGGGAGAGAGGAGGAAAAGGAGGAGAAAGGAGAGGGCTTGGTCAGATGAAATCTCATCCCCTTAAGTTCACCGAGAAAAAGGGCGGAGAGAGAGAGAGGGCAACGGTCTTTGTATAAATAGAGAAAATAATGTATGTTCTACGGTGAGTTTCAACCACCTTACATATTTTCTGGTTAAGTTTCATTTGGAATCCCCAAAATGCCCTTAAAAACATACATGTAGGGGAACTAAGTTTGGTTAAGAAGGCATGTCACGTGTCTACTAATTTACTTTAAACAAAAGGCTCATTGTGAATATATCAGTTCTTCGCATTCTGTTGCTACTGCCGTAGAACAGTTGAAATCTCATTGCATTGACAACCTATTTGCTTTAATAGTTTAGCAAGGAAAGCATGTGTGCATTTCATCGAACAGATCATTCACGGTACACAGATACCAATAGTTTATCGAAAAAGATGAACATTATAGTGTGCCTTTCTTCCAACATGTACGGTCTCATTCATGAGTGAAAAATCTCATTCAAAATGCTGTGCAAATTCATAAGTACAAACATAGAAGGATTGTGATTAAATCTTCAAGGAAACATAAAGAATACATGGCCAATGTTGCATGAACAAATGAAATCAATTTGTGCAGCGTCCTTGAAAGAAAAATGAAAGATGAACAAGTTCACTCATCGTCGAGGCCTGGTACATACTCCAAACTAACGTCAAAAACAACAGGACTATTTGGGGCAACCCTCGGCCTTCCTGGTGCAGAAGTGAGGCCTTTTGGAAATGCTAGCTGTTGATATTTATACATAAAAACGAACATGGACAAAAAAAATGTTAAGTTCATATTGGGACTTATGAAGAATGTCCTGTGTACGGAATTCTGAGTTACAAAAGGGAAGTGTAGCTGAACTATTAAAGATCATGGACTAAGTCTGTGGATTTATGATAGACCACGCACCTGCCAGCTAGCGATGGCGTAAGAATGCGACAACAACCCACTCGGATCAGGAAACTCCGTCGGGCTAACCCTCCTCGGAGGCCCACACGTGTAATGCGGGTTCAACACCCGTTAATCTTCCAGTTCTGCGGCGTGACAGCGCAGTTCTATTCATATCTGGCGGTATCTTGAACACATTCAACTGAAATATCGACTGTGACAAGCTCGTATTCGCACTCATCACAGGCGGCAACAGCGCCCGCTTTTGCAACAGTTTGGCAAATTCCCCATCTTGTCGTCCTTCTCCTTCTCCGGTGGTAAATCGGTAATTACAGGCTTCCGCGCAGTTCATGATGTTTGAGAAGTCGAAATCCTTGTAATACTTGCCTTGCTCACCGTAGAGACACTCAGAGCCGTCCTTTTGAAGGTGTAGGCGCCGCATGGAGTTGATGAACTCCCGGCCGCCCACCCAGGTGAGGTTCCAGTTGTCGAGGGCCGAGGGGCTGACATTGTCGATGGTGACTTGGGCCTGATAGTTGTTGCCGAAGGTTGTCAGGATGTCGTACATCATATTCAGGTCGCCGACCTGGCGAGGGAGGAATTTTACGGGTGGGATCTTCTTCTTCTTGATTTTGGGTCTCTGATGCAGCATGCGCTCATGAATCCACCTGCATTTTGCATAATGAGTTGCGTTGTTTTCAGGATGTGATGATCGTACAAGTAAAGACTTATTGCACGTAGACCCCAGTACTTTTATTCTTGCAAATAGACAGCGTGGAACTTTTTTTTTTGGACTCTTTTTCCATCAATAGACTGACTAATTTCATTCGTGGGAAATATCTGTCAAAATTTCATCCATGGTAAATAGTCAAAAAAGTTTGCCCGCGGGTTTATTTGCAACAATGAAACTGCATGCGTAAGTTCAAAACAACAATACTACAGGGGTCTATATCATGTATCAGTGTAATTTATTATATTTATGACCTTATATTGTTCTATTGTATTCTACTTTGCTCTGGTTGTCTACTTGCAATAAATCTCACTTTTTCATGGGGAAAAAATCAACAAAACCAGAGTAGGATTCAATTAATATCATTAATCACATTCCACATACCTTTGTTAGTAGCCTTTGGACACTTAAACCCATCATTAACCAACTCAAGCTTTTTAGGCATAGGCACAGCATTCCCCTTGAGCCCAAACTGAGTCCCAACAATGTCAATCTGCACCTGAATCTGATTCAAATCCCCAGCAACATCAATCGAGCTCGGCAAATCCATCTGCGGATACCCCATGAAAGTAGTCCCATTCTCAACATTCACTGGAAAATCCGACCCATCAACGATAACCGCGTTTCCCACCGAAATAAGAATCTCTTTATTCTGAAAACCCACAAAAGCCTCCATGCTTTGAGCTCCGCGTCATAGCGTTCAGAACAGTCGCGCTCGCCTTAAACGCGTAGGCTTGGGCCGACGCATTCTTGACGTGCGGGTACTCCTTGGTTCGCCCGTTGAACGTGTAGGAGATGTAGACCCCATCGCATGTGTCGAGCCCGGGTGGGGATCGATGGTGTCGGAGTCTTGGGAGAGGAAGAGGAGATTAGGAAGAAGAAGAAGAATGCCCCAAGAGAAGCGAGATTCTCGACGGCGCATTCTTCTTGGTTTTGTGAAGGGAGGCTCTTAGAGCAAGAGAGGGAGGAGAGGAGCATGGGGTTTGTTTATTTTGTGTTGTTCTTTTTGAATGTTTTTTTGTTGGATTTTGAGGGGTGTTTTTGTATTTGAGGGTGGTTGGTTGGTTGTTTTTTGCGGATGGAAATTTTAGGAAAGGGGTTTGAAAATGGAAAAGAATAAACTGGGGAGAGAGGAGGAAAAGGAGGAGAAAGGAGAGGGCTTGGTCAGATGAAATCTCATCCCCTAAGTTCACCGAGAAAAAGGGCGGGAGAGAGAGAGTGGGCAACGGTCTTTGTATAAATAGAGGAAAGTAATGTATATTCTAAGGTGAGTTTCAACCACCTTACATATTTTCTGGTAAAGTTTCATTTGGAATCCCCAAAATGCCCTTAAAAAACATACATGCAGAGGAACTAAGTTTGGTTAAGAAGGCATGTCACGTGTCTACTAATTTACTTTAAACAAAAGGCTCATTGTGAATATATCAGTTCTTCGCATTCTGTTGCTACTGCCGTAGAACAGTTGAAATCTCATTGCATTGACAACCTATTTGCTTTAATAGTTTAGCAAGGAAAGCATGTGTGCATTTCATCGAACAGATCATTCACGGTACACAGATACCAATAGTTTATCGAAAAAGATGAACATTATAGTGTGCCTTTCTTCCAACATGTACGGTCTCATTCATGAGTGAAAAAATCTCATTCAAAATGCTGTGCAAATTCATAAGTACAAACATAGAAGGATTGTGATTAAATCTTCAAGGAAACATAAAGAATACATGGCCAATGTTGCATGAACAAATGAAATCAATTTGTGCAGCGTCCCTTGAAAGAAAAATGAAAGATGAACAAGTTCACTCATCGTCGAGGCCTGGTACATACTCCAAACTAACGTCAAAAACAACAGGACTATTTGGGGCAACCCTCGGCCTTCCTGGTGCAGAAGTGAGGCCTTTTGGAAATGCTAGCTGTTGATATTTATACATAAAAAACGAACATGGACAAAAAAAAATGTTAAGTTCATATTGGGACTTATGAAGAATGTCCTGTGTACGGAATTCTGAGTTACAAAAGGGAAGTGTAGCTGAACTATTAAAGATCATGGACTAAGTCTGTGGATTTATGATAGAAGAGGTCTTTTTGGTAATTGCAGATAGACCTCCTGTACTAGTGCCCAATTGTGGATGGACCCCATTTAGTTCTATCGTTGCTGATAGACCCCCTAAGTGATATTATTTGAGTCTTTTACCCTCATAGAGTTTTCAAAACAATTTTCTCTTTCTCCGAGGGTAAAGGAGTAAAAATTCACTCAGGGTCTGCAACAATAGAACTGTAGAGGGCCTATCTATAATTAGGCAATAGTATAAGGGGTCTATCCGCAATCAACCTTTTTTTATGCTAAGTTAATATGAGTAGAAAAGTAGGAAACTTACTGAGCCTGGTATGTATAGGCGGCGTATTCCTCCAACTTTCATGCTCAGGATTCCTTCATCAAGTCCTTTAACTACCTGTTTTAGCTAAGTTATAAGCTTAAGTGAAAGAAAGAAGATGCAGAAATTTAACTATACAAACAATTTTCACTTTACCTGACCAGCACCGACACGGAAAAGATAAGGCAGACCTTTCTCCAAAGAACTGAAACACATAAGACAGTACTAAGTAGAGAGAGAATATGATAAATAAACAGAAGCAATCAAAATTTTCAGGATTTCATATCAAAACCTTATACATAGTCGGATTTTATTCAAGTGTAAAATATATTAAAGAAGACCACATCTAGACACAGTTATAACATACAATCACCAGGCCTAACTGGAAATTTGTAAATGCTCGAATTGATATTAAAGAAAGCTATTAGTTTATTCTTGAACAATCTAAAGTTGCTTCAGCTATGATATATTGCAGTTGATGGTGCATAGGTTAGGTCTAGGCTTCTGGCTCTCATGGCTTCATAAAGTTCGTTATGTCTAAATGCACTAGCGGCCTATGCATGAATCCATTTTAGTAAGTTGATCCGAAAAGAAGGTTCTACCGTTATTAACAAGTATCGGTAGTATTCAATGGTCTATTCTGGATTTGATTTCCTATCGCAAAGCTCTATATGAGACCAACATATCAGTACTGACTGATATTTCATATCTTAATTATATGTCACTTATGTGGCCAGCCATCCTAATTACCAATTACTTAGTCCCAACAATGTCAATCTGCACCTGAATCTGATTCAAATCCCCAGCAACATCAATCGAGCTCGGCAAATCCATCTGCGGATACCCCATGAAAGTAGTCCCATTCTCAACATTCACTGGAAAATCCGACCCATCAACGATAACCGCGTTTCCCACCGAAATAAGAATCTCTTTATTCTGAAAACCACAAAAGCCTCCATGCTTTGAGCTCCGTCGTCATAGCGTTCAGAACAGTCGCCACTTAAACGTGAGGCTTGGGCCGACGATTCTTGACGTGCGGTACTCCTTGGTTCGCCGTTGAACGTGTAGGAGATGTAGACCCCATCATGATGTCGAGCCGGGTGGGGCGGGATTCGATGGTGTCGGAGTCTTGGGAGAGGGAAGAGGAGATTAGGAAGAAGAAGAAGAAGAATGCCCCGAAGAGAAGCGAGATTCTCGACGGCGGCATTCTTCTTGGTTTTGTGAAGGGGAGGCTCTCTTAGAGCAAGAGAGGGGAGGAGAGGAGCATGGGGTTTGTTTATTTTGTGTTGTTCTTTTTGAATGTTTTTGTTGGATTTTGAGGGGTGTTTTTGTATTTGAGGGTGGTTGGTTGGTTGTTTTTTGCGGATGGAAATTTTAGGAAAGGGGTTTGAAAATGGAAAAGAATAAACTGGGGAGAGAGGAGGAAAAGGAGGAGAAAGGAGAGGGCTTGGTCAGATGAAATCTCATCCCCTTAAGTTCACCGAGAAAAAAGGGCGGGAGAGAGAGAGAGAGAGAGGGGCAACGGTCTTTGTATAAATAGAGGAAAATAATGTATGTTCTACGGTGAGTTTCAACCACCGTACATATTTTCTGGTTAAGTTTCATTTGGAATCCCCAAAATGCCCTTAAAAACATACATGTAGGGGAACTAAGTTTGGTTAAGAAGGCATGTCACGTGTCTACTAATTTACTTTAAACAAAAGGCTCATTGTGAATATATCAGTTCTTCGCATTCTGTTGCTACTGCCGTAGAACAGTTGAAATCTCATTGCATTGACAACCTATTTGCTTTAATAGTTTAGCAAGGAAAGCATGTGTGCATTTCATCGAACAGATCATTCACGGTACACAGATACCAATAGTTTATCGAAAAGATGAACATTATAGTGTGCCTTTCTTCCAACATGTACGGTCTCATTCATGAGTGAAAAAATCTCATTCAAAATGCTGTGCAAATTCATAAGTACAAACATAGAAGGATTGTGATTAAATCTTCAAGGAAACATAAAGAATACATGGCCAATGTTGCATGAACAAATGAAATCAATTTGTGCAGCGTCCCTTGAAAGAAAAATGAAAGATGAACAAGTTCACTCATCGTCGAGGCCTGGTACATACTCCAAACTAACGTCAAAACAACAGGACTATTTGGGGCAACCCTCGGCCTTCCTGGTGCAGAAGTGAGGCCTTTTGGAAATGCTAGCTGTTGATATTTATACATAAAAACGAACATGGACAAAAAATGTTAAGTTCATATTGGGACTTATGAAGAATGTCCTGTGTACGGAATTCTGAGTTACAAAAGGGAAGTGTAGCTGAACTATTAAAGATCATGGACTAAGTCTGTGGATTTATGATAGAAGAGGTCTTTTTGGTAATTGCAGATAGACCTCCTGTACTAGTGCCCAATTGTGGATGGACCCCATTTAGTTCTATCGTTGCTGATAGACCCCCTAAGTGATATTATTTGAGTCTTTTACCCTCATAGAGTTTTCAAAAACAATTTTCTCTTTCTCCGAGGGTAAAGGAGTAAAAAAATTCACTCAGGGGTCTGCAACAATAGAACTGTAGAGGGCCTATCTATAATTAGGCAATAGTATAAGGGGTCTATCCGCAATCAACCTTTTTTTATGCTAAGTTAATATGAGTAGAAAAGTAGGAAACTTACTGAGCCTGGTATGTATAGGCGGCGTATTCCTCCAACTTTCATGCTCAGGATTCCTTCATCAAGTCCTTTAACTACCTGTTTTAGCTAAGTTATAAGCTTAAGTGAAAGAAAGAAGATGCAGAAATTTAACTATACAAACAATTTTCACTTTACCTGACCAGCACCGACACGGAAAAGATAAGGCAGACCTTTCTCCAAAGAACTGAAACACATAAGACAGTACTAAGTAGAGAGAATATGATAAATAAACAGAAGCAATCAAAATTTTCAGGATTTCATATCAAAACCTTATACATAGTCGGATTTTATTCAAGTGTAAAATATATTAAAGAAGACCACATCTAGACACAGTTATAACATACAATCACCAGGCCTAACTGGAAATTTGTAAATGCTCGAATTGATATTAAAGAAAGCTATTAGTTTATTCTTGAACAATCTAAAGTTGCTTCAGCTATGATATATTGCAGTTGATGGTGCATAGGTTAGGTCTAGGCTTCTGGCTCTCATGGCTTCATAAAGTTCGTTATGTCTAAATGCACTAGCGGCCTATGCATGAATCCATTTTAGTAAGTTGATCCGAAAAGAAGGTTCTACCGTTATTAACAAGTATCGGTAGTATTCAATGGTCTATTCTGGATTTGATTTCCTATCGCAAAGCTCTATATGAGACCAACATATCAGTACTGACTGATATTTCATATCTTAATTATATGTCACTTATGTGGCCAGCCATCCTAATTACCAATTACTTAAGGTAATTAGCCCTTTCAAAACTTGAAGGAATCGATTCTTTCAAAACCAAAACTAGTACTACGCAAAAACAGTTCTGAGCATAATAATTACTTTCGGTTAAAGTTTTTCACCTGTCAAAAATTTGCCCGGATGGCACCATTGCAACATAATTCGCAGCAACCTGTCATGCAAGTACACAGATATCATTATTTTCACAAGATTCATTCCATAATCACAAACTCAATATTTATGATAATGATACAATACAAATAAATAAATAAAAAGGAAACCACAAGAAAAGGTGTTGTTTCATATTTCATATAAACACAACCATTTGCTAGTGCAACTCAAATTACAGAGTTATACAATAAGTTTTTAACTTAATAATTAAAACTGCCCGTTTTAGGATGGAATACATCATAATTATTTCCCAATGAAAGGTTGAAAAAAGAATTTGAATGAAATTACAAAATGAAGCAACAGAGCGAGCAGCTTTATGTGTCAGTGGCTAAGAAAATACCTGAAAACCAACAGGTGGACTTGGGCCTTCGCCGACTTTTATATCCTTGTACTGCAAACCAGATTCTGTAGTAACCATAGGAACCTATGCAGACCAAAGAAACGAAATTATAAGCAAGCTTAAGTCCAGAGTGAGAACAAAGAAACAAAACTATCACCAAATCTGTACTCAGTCTACAGGGATTACGTGACAAAAAACTTCCAGATTATAGCCTAATCACAGAAATGTTATTTTAACTTCGAATCTCAGAATAAGTACAGTTTAATTCAATGACTTGAAAACCGGAACATAAAAAACTTAAGGGAATAAAAAAAAACATCACAAAAGCTAAAAAAGAAAATCCACTTCCAGCTTTAAAAACTCCTGAGTGTCACATTGCATTCTAAATGGACATGCACTAAACCCCTCTTTTGCTTTCTATCTCTGTAAATTTAGCAGATGTGAAACAGATGAATCTGATCAGTGTTCATCTTTAGTGACCCTAATTTCAATGTGAAAGTTCAGCTTATAGAAAAATGTTAACAAAATCACAGGTCTTGCACGGATATTGCAAGTAAGGATCGCTTGTCTTAGGTTTTCCTTGTGGTACATACTATTGTTATTTTGAAATAAATACCACAAATTGATTAAGGAGAACTTTCCAACACAACTTGTTGCAAATCTTCGCAATGTCTCCTCTTCCCTACTACCTTCTTCGATTGATGAAATAAATTGCATTTTTCAATGTCCACGACTTAACTGTCCAATCTGAAGTACAAACAATAGTAATCAGATGATTACTTCCTTATTGTGTGAGATAGACATTTGATTTCTTCTTACTTTTAATTCTTGCGTAGTTGAATTTTATATTTTAACAACTTCGTGAATGTTCAGAACAGTAAGTGAAGTATTTGGCAGTGTTCTGTTTGACATTAATGGCCACGGGTGCTTTGATTTCTGAATTCCGCATGATTATCTTGTATATTTTTCAATTTGTCAGTCAATTGGAAGCAAGGATTTTTACCCTAATAATATGTGTAAAGATAGAATCTATAGATGTCAACAAAGCATATCTGGAGGCATTGTTGTGTTTGATGACAAGAACTCCTACACAGCATTTCAAAGGGAAGTAGTTATAAAGATCAACCTTCCCCGCTAATTAACAAGTCAGAAAAGTTTAAAAACAAACCACACAACTAAGCAAATAAATAAGTTCACTAATAAGAAATAATGACAATGATATGGCATGTATAAATTCAATTGGGAAAAAATGCAGAGCTAAACAATCTTTTCTTATGTAAGACAAATAAAATCATGTAGAGACCCCAGTCTAATCTAATTATGAAATGAAACTTTTCAGTGCCACGTTCCTTCCTTCAACCGATAATGTGAACTATTATGAACCTATGTTTTCTTACAATGCTAAACCAATTTGTGGTTTATACGGGTATTACTTTGCGATGCAACAAGCATTCCTACTATACTCTTTCAACACTCACGAGAGTAAGATATAAACCATAAAACACCAAGACTTGTCTCCTATACTTCTAGGTCAAATAATAAGTTTGCTAAAAAAAATAATGAAAATAATACATTCATCTAAATTAATTTAGCTCGATGGGTACAGCAACCAACCTTTATCAACCCCAAACATATAAAAGAAGAAACATGGCAGTCTTCAATTAGGAACAATCACATGTATAAGGTTATGTAATCTCACCATACATTTTCAAGCTCCTTCTCACATGCGGCATCACAGAGTCTCGGCTTCTCCTCTGGAGGCAGCCCGGCTCCCTTGGCACCAAGCGTGTTCAACCCGAGAGTAGATATCACCAGACCCAATCCAATTGCATTCCTTCGGCTAGTTAATGTGCATGTATCTCTGTATTGTCCTGTCTTACTTACTTTAGTCTTATGCTCTGAAGATGAACAATGTAGTTCGAAACTTCGGATCTTATGTCTGAATAGTACATTGTGCCTGCAATTTTCCCTCTTACTGACGCCTGAACCTGCAAAAAGTAGTTCATTTTTGTAAATGAAAGCGTGCACATGCATTCATTTAGAGAACAGAGTTTGTATATTAGATGCTTAGATCCTTGCCTTCTCCACCTAAGGGTTTAATTTCTCTATTGATAGTTTGTCATTGCTTGGATGATTTTACCAATTGACGAAAACTTTGCACACAAATAATCGGGTAATTTACATTAAACCCCCAAGAAATTTCAGCGTTTTGTAGTAAACTCCCAATAATTTCAAAATCGCACTAAACCCCAATATCTTTAGGGCAAATTACGCTAAACCCTCAATAACTTTCAAAATGCCTTTCTATGTTGTATTTTCGTTCGAATTTATGGGGGTTATGTGCAAAAAACACGGAAACTTATTGGGGGTTTTCTCCAATTCCAAAAAGTTATTGGGGGTTTATTGCGATTTTGAACGTTTTTTGGTGCTTAATGCAAAATGTTGATAGCTCTTGGGGATTTAGTGTAACTTACCCAAAATAATCACTAATTCTAAGTTGTAAGAGTTCTGCTAGGAAATGATTTGTTGGAACTCTACTAGGAAGGGTTTAGTTTGTTGCGGCAATTTCCATTGAAGGTCATGGATGGAAGAGTAAAGAAATTAATTTTGTTACCTAATGAAAAAAGAATAACAAAAATCAACATGAGATATAATAACAAGAACCCCAAAAAGAATGCATCAAAATATCAAAAACCCTATTCCCTAAAATACCCATTTCCTAGAATCAAGAGAATAATGATTTTAACAAGTCAAATTTCCTTAACTTTTGTCCTCAGGGTCAGTGTGACATGGGAAAATACTATTCAGATAAGAAAATGCAAAGCTTCACCCCTAAAAAAACAAAGTTTCCCATAAATGAGAGAGAGAGAGAGAAAATCATTACCTGATAAGGGAAGAAGGGCTGAAGGAGGAGATGAAGAAGAAGCCATTAATTTGAGATAATACACAGAACAATCTTGGGGTTATATATACCACTCTCTTTGCTTTGGACACGAACCAAACTCACCCAAATCAGGGCCCCACTTCATCTGCTTAGGATTTGTTCAAATACCAACGGGTCGGATTCGGGTCAGTTGACAAAAAAAACCACTTGATCTCTCTCTCTCTCTCTCTCTCTCTCTCTCTCAATGGATGAAGCCATCACATTTACAGTGCTACGTTGACTCTCATGGTTGGGGCTCATTCTTATGCACAATGGTGAATGCCTCTTTGGATATCTTTCACATGAACTGGAGTTCAAGTATATGCATGAACATAAAGTATATACATTAGCACTTGAGGTAAATACTACAGCTATCTGAATGCAATAGTTGATCTTAGTTATGGGAACCGATAAATGCACTTCTAACGAACACTGTCCTTGTTATACGTTTCAACTCATTGTTAGTAAAATAATGAAGGAGACAATTTCTGAGGCGTGAAACACTTTCCTTAAAGAATTATTTGCCCCACTTGATATTCAAATTTGCTTCGGGTTAATGCAAATATTCTTCCCAGGATACAACGAAATTTTAAAAATTCCAAAGAAGCAACTGAATTTTCAAAGAACTCTTTGTGAAACAAGTTTGTAGTATTGTAGATGTTTTTGAGAGAAACGTTTTTTAAGAATGAAGTTATTAACAAATGTTTGAAATCATAGGCTATTTATAGATTTGAAAAGGTGTTTCCAACAGTCACAACCTTTCAAAACACCATTTGGAATAAACAGTCACTTTTCAACAGCCTTCTTCCAATAGTCACTTGTCTATTGATATTTTAATAATTCGAAATTTTAAAATAACTATAAACAAAATAATATATTCAAAAATATATATAGTAAAAAGTTATAATATTTTAGCGACAGCGGCAAGCGTCTCTAAGTGCTAAGTGCGTCTAATAATCGCGTCAAAATCGCGCATTATTCGCGCTACCCGCACGCGGGTTTAGAGGTCTATACTTTGGCCCATTTATCAA
Source organism: Asparagus setaceus (assembly GCA_012295165.1). Lineage (NCBI taxonomy): Eukaryota > Viridiplantae > Streptophyta > Magnoliopsida > Asparagales > Asparagaceae > Asparagus > Asparagus setaceus. Next base: position 4,268,034 of record CM022708.1, read on the forward strand.
AGCCCAATAAACATTTAATGCTTTTAAACCTCTAAAGAATGCTCAAGTATCCGATGTGGGACTATATTGTTTTACAAACAAAATACTAACAATCCCCACTTTGTTTGGAAAAACATAATTTTTTAAAAAAATATTATTTTATTTAAAAATAATCTGCAATATGTACAAAATGAGATAAGCATACATATGTAGAGGTATCTTTCGATTTAAACATTTACTTAGTACAAACACTTCAAAGTTCTATCAAAGTCCTTAGTTGCCTTAGCATTAAACTAATTACTCTTTGTGATAGAACCAGGAGAATGTCGTGCATATACTAATCTCTTGTTTCAATGAGAATTAATATTTTAGCACTATTATGGCCTTGTGCTTATTCCGGTTCATGAACTCTTTTAAAGAGCAAACCTTTAGCTCTTTTAAGAAGCGGCACCACTTCTAAGTTCATATAGGTGAAACGTCTACAATGTGTTCTCCATTACTTTAAACACACAACATTAATGTATTAGACTTTCATTAAGAGCACAACTCATCCTCTTATTTCGTAATGGACAATATTGACATTATCTTTTAGGGCTTATTGTGTCAATATCAATCAATCACTTTCGAAATGCCTTTCTATGTTGTATTTTCGTTCGAATTTATGGGGTTATGTGCAAAAACACGGAAACTTATTGGGGTTTTCTCCAATTCAAAAAGTTATTGGGGTTTATTGCGATTTTGAACGTTTTTGGTGCTTAATGCAAAATGTTGATAGCTCTTGGGGATTTAGTGTAACTTACCCAAAATAATCACTAATTCTAAGTTGTAAGAGTTCTGCTAGGAAATGATTTGTTGGAACTCTACTAGGAAGGGTTTAGTTTGTTGCGGCAATTTCCATTGAAGGTCATGGATGGAAGAGTAAAGAAATTAATTTTGTTACCTAATGAAAAAATAACAAAAATCAACATGAGATATAATAACAAGAACCCCAAAAAGAATGCATCAAAATATCAAAAACCCTATTCCCTAAAATACCCATTTCCTAGAATCAAGAGAATAATGATTTTAACAAGTCAAATTTCCTTAACTTTTGTCCTCAGGGTCAGTGTGACATGGGAAAATACTATTCAGATAAGAAAATGCAAAGCTTCACCCCTAAAAACAAAGTTTCCCATAAATGAGAGAGAGAGAGATCATTACCTGATAAGGGAAGAAGGGCTGAAGGAGGAGATGAAGAAGAAGCCATTAATTTGAGATAATACACAGAACAATCTTGGGGTTATATATACCACTCTCTTTGCTTTGGACACGAACCAAACTCACCCAAATCAGGGCCCCACTTCATCTGCTTAGGATTTGTTCAAATACCAACGGGTCGGATTCGGGTCAGTTGACAAAAAAAACCACTTGATCTCTCTCTCTCTTTCTCTCTCTCTCTCTCTCTCTCTCTCAATGGATGAAGCCATCACATTTACAGTGCTACGTTGACTCTCATGGTTGGGGCTCATTCTTATGCACAATGGTGAATGCCTCTTTGGATATCTTTCACATGAACTGGAGTTCAAGTATATGCATGAACATAAAGTATATACATTAGCACTTGAGGTAAATACTACAGCTATCTGAATGCAATAGTTGATCTTAGTTATGGGAACCGATAAATGCACTTCTAACGAACACTGTCCTTGTTATCGTTTCAACTCATTGTTAGTAAAATAATGAAGGAGACAATTTACGGTGATGAAAACACTTTCCTTAAAGAATTATTTGCCCCACTTGATATTCAAATTTGCTTCGGTTAATGCAAATATTCTTCCAGTGATACAACAAATTTAAAAATTCCAACAAGCAAATCTGGAATTTTCCAAAGAACTCTTTGTGAAACAAGTTTGTAGTATTGTAGATGTTTTGAGAGAAACGTTTTTAAGAATGAAGTTATTAACAAATGTTTGAAATCATAGGCTATTTATAGATTTGAAAAGGTGTTTCCAACAAATACAACCTTTCAAAACACCATTTGGAATAAACAGTCACTTTTCAACAGCCTTCTTCCAATAGTCACTTGTCTATTGATATTTTAATAATTCGAAATTTTAAAATAACTATAAACAAAATAATATATTCAAAAATATATATAGTAAAAAGTTATAATATTTTAGCGACAGCGGCAAGCGTCTCTAAGTGCTAAGTGCGTCTAATAATCGCGTCAAAATCGCGCATTATTAGCTACCATAGGGTTTAGAGGTCTATACTTTGGCCCATTTATCAAAGCCCAATAAACATTTAATGCTTTTAAACCTCTAAAAGAATGCTCAAGTATCCGATGTGGGACTATATTGTTTTTACAAACAAAATACTAACAATCCCCCACTTTGTTTGGAAAAACATAATTTTTAAAAAATATTATTTTATTTAAAAATAATCGCAATATGTACAAAATGAGATAAGCATACATATGTAGAGGTATCTTCGATTTAAACATTTACTTAGTACAAACACTTCAAAGTTCTATCAAAGTCCTTAGTTGCCTTAGCATTAAACTAATTACTCTTTGTGATAGAACAGGAGAATGTCGTGCATATACTAATCTCTTGTTTCAATGAGAATTAATATTTTAGCACTATTATGGCCTTGTGCTTATTCCGGTTCATGAACTCTTTTAAAGAGCAAACCTTTAGCTCTTTTAGAAGCGGCACCACTTCTAAGTTCATATAGGTGAAAGCGTCTACAATGTGTTCTCCATTACTTTAAACACACAACATTAATGTATTAGACTTTCATTAAGAGCACAACTCATCCTCTTATTTCGTAATGGACAATATTGACATTATCTTTTAGGGCTTATTGTGTCAATATCAATCAATCACTTTCGAGACTTGTTATTACCCATTTAAACCTTTTAACTAGTTCAATTCTAGTAAATGGTGGGGTTACCATTCTGGTGATTTTAAATACAAGGTTTCACCCCATTTCACTTGATGTCATCTTTACTACCTCTCTTGCTAGAGGTTTTGTAAATGGATCACCAAGTTTTTATTTGTCTTAACATAGACAATTGTTATGACACTATCTTGTATCAAGTGTCTCACATATTCATGTCTTAGACTTATGTGTCTAGACTTACCATTATATGTACAATTATAAGCCCTTGACAAAGTAGCTTGACTATCACAATGGATAGAAATAGGAGGCATTGGACTAGGCCATAATTTAATGTCTAGCAATAAATTTCTAATCCATTCACCTCTTTACGATTCTTTGCTAAAGCAATGAATTGAATTCCATGGTGGAGTGTGAGATACATGTTTGTTTCTTGCTCTAAGAAATTGCTCCTCCACCAAGTGTAAAACCATTCCGAAGTGGATTGGTTGTCTCCAACACTAGTCATCCAACTTGCATCGGTGTATCCCTCTAACACAGCTGGATAATCATTATAGAACAAACAAAGATTTTTGGTCTTCTTTAAATATCCAAAAATCCTAGAAATACTTTTCCAATGTTCTACACTTGGATTACTAGTGTATCTACTTGATTTGCATACAGCAAATGCAATATCAGGTCTAGTACAATGCATAGCATACATTAAAGAACCAATTGCACTAGCATACTCAAGCTGTGCTATGTAGGCAATAAAAATTGCCTTAATCCCTACACAGCAACTCGGAATGAGCAAGAGAGCTTAAGGGTCCATCTGAGTGAAGTCAGGCCCGCCTAAAGGTTAAGTTCACCTGAATGCTTGACTTTACAAAATAGACAAAAGTGTCGATATCTCCCAAACCGGAAGGAATTTGGCAAAATGACCGGAGCAAACCGAACCCTTTGGGTAGGTTTGGTTGGCTCCGTCTCGTCGAGATGGTCGATTTTCATATATAATTCGTCCAATTCCGACATACGGTTTGAAAGTTACGACCCGTTCTTCGTAGCATGTTCTGAAGCTCGCCCGTAAAGCAAGCTCGCCTACAAAGGAGCTTAGCTCGCCTCAAGCACAAGCTCGCATGAAGACTTGGAGCTCACCTACGTGCTTGAAGCTCGTCTGCATAGGCCAAAATCGCCCACAACCTCAAAGTTTGACGAGGCTCGCCTACAACGGTGGTCTGCCGAGGCTCGCCCACAACGTCGAAGTTCGACGAGGCTAGCCTACAACAGTAGTTTGACGAGGCTCGCCCGCAGCATCAAAGTCGAACGAGGATCGCCAAGCAGCGAGGCTCGACATTCAACCGAGGTTCGCCTACAGCAGTGAACCTCGACATTCAACCGAGGTTCACCTACAGCAGTGAATCTCAACATTCAACCGAGGTTCGCCTACAGCAGTGAACCTCAACATTCGACCGAGGTTCGCCTACAGCAGTGAACCTCGACATTCAACCGAGGTTCACCTACAGCAGTGAATCTCAACATTCAACCGAGGTTCGCCTACAGCAGTGAACCTCAACATTCGACCGAGGTTCGCCTACAGCAGTGAATCTCGGCATTCAACCTCAACATTCGACCGAGGTTCGCCTACAGCAGTGAATCTCGGCATTCAACCTCAACATTCAACCGAGGTTCGCCTATAGCAGTGAACCTCGACATTCAACCGAGGTTCGCCTACAGCAGTGAATCTCGGCATTCAACCTCAACATTCAATACGAGGTTCGCACGTGAAACGAAGCTCAACAGTCATATGACGAGTGGTTTGACGAGGCTCGCCCACAACAGTGGCTTGACGAGGCTCGCCTGCACAGCATCAAAGTTTGACGAGGCTCGCCGCAAAGATCAAAGTTCGACGAGGCTCGCCCGCAGCGTCAACGTCTGACGAGGTTCGCCACCCGCTTTACTACGCAGTCCACAGATCGTAGAAGCGCGCTAGCATCGTAAGCGTTCTCACGACATCGAAGGCCCGCATCAGTAGCAGCCCCTCGCTTCATCGAAGCGGCCGGGCCATCAGTAGCGAACACAAAGGCCACGAAAGCCACATCAGCCTACGGGCTAAGTAGTGGGCATCGCTATGCCCACGCCCATTAACCCACGTTTCCACAATTCCAAAGATGATAGTTACATGCTAAAACCCTATAAATAGCCGTGGCGGCTATGGAAAGGGGCTTTTGGAATTTGGGGGGGGAGCTCAACACTTGTGCGCATAGGAGAGATCAGGAACCTCTCCAACAACCTCTTGATCACCCGCAGCCTTGGTCTGATCGTCAACGGGAAGCAACCTCGACTTGAGCATCGAGTGAAGCATCCTCGCCACCAAGAACCCATACAAAGAGGAGTCAAATCAATCTCCTCTTCCTCTGTAATCGAGAGAATTTGATTGTAACACATTCATTCAATCAATAACATTTTTTCGACCCTACATGCTACAGCTCTACCAGAATTGGCAGTCAATTTAACACTGGGATCAAATGGAGTGTTAACTTCTTTAAAACCAAGATGATTAAATTTATTTAATATTTTTCAATATAATGTGATTGGCTTAAAGAAAACCCCACTATGTTTTCTAACTTTAATCCCTAAAATAGTATCTGCATCTCCTAAATCTTTCATTTTAAACATAGAAGATAGATACTCTTTTGTCTCATTTATGCCAATCATGTTTGTACCGAATATTAACATGTCATCGACATACAAACAAACAAGTACACCATATTTATCGTGAATTTAGAATAAATACACTTATCAGACTATTATGTTTGAAACCATAAGACAAAATAATGAATCAAATTTTTCATGCCATTGTTTTGGTGCTTGTTTAAGACCATAAAGAGATTTAATTAGTTTACAAACTTTTCTTTCATTTCCGAAAGAATAAAACCTTCCTGTTCCATGTAAACCTCCTCATTTAAATCTCCATTTAAAAATACATCTTGACATCCATTTGATGCACAAATAATTTATGTATAGATGCCAATGCAATAAGAATTCTAATAGATGTTATGCAACAGATGCATATGTATCAAAATAATCAATGCCTTCTTTTGTCTAAACCATTTGGCGACTAATCTAGCCTTAAAAGCTTGAATAGAACCATCAGAATGATATTTTCTTCTAATAGATGTTATGCGTGCAACAGGTGCATATGTATCAAAATAATCAATGCCTTCTTTTGTCTAAACCCTTTGGCGACTAATCTAGCCTTAAAAGCTTGAATAGAACCATCGAATGATATTTTCTTCTAAAACCCATTTACATCCTATTGGCTTTGATCCTTGAGGTAAGTCTACTAAAATCCAAGTATTATTACCCGTTATAGAATCCATTTCATTATTGACAGCTTCTTTCCAAAATGAAGCATCTCTAGATGACATTGCTTCTATAAAGGTTTTAGGATCATCGTCTGATTAAAACTTATAGGATGTTTATTTAACACATTGTTGTTTCTATCACCTTCAACAAGAAAAATAATTTATTCGGAGAAATAAAATCAAGGTAAAGATTTTTCTTTTCTTGTTCTAGTACTTCTTCTTGGTTCGATATTTCTTTAGATGTACTAGTTTCCTTAGCGTGAAAATTAGAACTAGAAATATTACTAGAATTAGGCGTAATAGGAAAATTTTAACATTCTCGAATCAGAGAAAACTTATTTTCAAAAATTCAACATCTCTAGATTCAACAATGGTATTAGAAGATAAATTAAGTAGTCTATATGCTTTACTATTTTCAGCATACCCGACAAAAACACTTTTAATAGCTCTAGGTCCAAGTTTTGTTCTTTTAGGATCAGGAACTCTATAATAAGCCAAACACCCCCACAATTTAAAATATGACAGATTAGGTTTTCTACCTTTCCATAATTCATAAGGGCTTAAATTTGACTTTTTAGAGGGAATTCTATTATGTATATAACATGCTGTGTAAAGTGCTTCTCCCCATAAATTTAAAGGTAACTTAGCATTATTAAACATATAATTTATCATTTCTTGTAAAGTTCTATTTTTCTTTCTGTAAACCATTCTTGGGGAGTGTAAGGTGCTGTGCATTGATGAATAATGCCATGCTCTTCACAAAAAGTATTAAAATTATCAGAAAAATATTCACCCCCTCTATCAGAACGTAACACTTTAATTTTCTTTTCAAGTTGATTTTCAACTTCTATTTTGTATTTTTAAACATGTCAAAAGCTTCATCTTTTATTCTTAAAAGATAAACATACATATATCTACTGCAATCATCAACAAAAGTAATAAAATATCTTTTTCCTCCTCTAGTTAGCATGCCATTTAATTCACATATATCGAATGTATTAAATCTAAAACTTTAGAATCTTTAGAAACACTTGGAAAAGATTTCTTTGTTAATTTAGACTTAGCACTGATTTCACATTTATCAAATTCACCATTAAAGTTAATCAAGTCTAATTTTTTCATATTTTTAAATAACTAAAATTTAAATGTGCTAAGCAATCATGCCATAAATAAGAATATTCAACAATATAAGCAGAAGACATAACTTTATTATTAATACTGAGTTGATACATTCCATCACAAGAGTATCCCTTTCCCACAAACATCCCGCTCTTAGACAGGATTACATTGTTTAACTCAAAAGCAACCCGAAACCCTTTCTTACAAAGAAGATCAACGAAACTAAGTTCTTTCTAATTTTGGTACATACGAATATTTATAAGAGTCAATTTCTTTCCGAAGTAAAATCAATTTCAACCCTTTCCAAAGAACTTTTGCACAAGTATTATTCCCCATTTGCACTTCTATAATTTCTGAATTTTCTTCAAAACCTTTGAACATGGATTTGTCCAAAGTTCGACGAGGCTCGCCTACAGCGGTGAATCTCAACATTCAACGAGGTTCGCCTACGGCGGTGAACCTCAACATTCAACCGAGGTTCGCCTACGGCGGTGAACCTCGACATTCAACCTCGACATTCAACCTCGACATTCAACCGAGGTTCGCCTACGGCGGTGAACCTCGACATTCAACCGAGGTTCGCCTACAGCGGTGAATCTCGGCATTCAACCTCAACATTCGACCGAGGTTCGCCTACAGCGGTGAATCTCAACATTCAACCGAGGTTCGCCTACGGCGGTGAACCTCGACATTCAACCGAGGTTCGCCTACGGCGGTGAACCTCGACATTCAACCTCGACATTCAACCTCGACATTCAACCTCGACATTCAACCGAGGTTCGCCTACAGCGGTGAATCTCAACATTCAACCGAGGTTCGCCTACGGCGGTGAACCTCAACATTCGACCGAGGTTCGCCTACGGCGGTGAACCTCAACATTCAACCGAGGTTCGCCTACGGCGGTGAACCTCGACATTCAACCTCGACATTCAACCTCGACATTCAACCTCGACATTCAACCGAGGTTCGCCTACGGCGGTGAACCTCGACATTCAACCTCGACATTCAACCGAGGTTCGCCTACGGCGGTGAACCTCGACATTCAACCTCGACATTCAACCTCGACATTCAACCTCGACATTCAACCGAGGTTCGCCTACAGCGGTGAATCTCGGCATTCAACCTCAACATTCGACCGAGGTTCGCCTACGGCGGTGAACCTCGACATTCAACCTCGACATTCAACCTCGACATTCAACCTCGACATTCAACCTCGACATTCAACCTCGACATTCAACCTCGACATTCAACCGAGGTTCGCCTACAGCGGTGAATCTCAACATTCAACCGAGGTTCGCCTACGGCGGTGAACCTCGACATTCAACCTCGACATTCAACCTCGACATTCAACCTCGACATTCAACCTCGACATTCAACCTCGACATTCAACCTCGACATTCAACCGAGGTTCGCCTACAGCGGTGAATCTCAACATTCAACCGAGGTTCGCCTACAGCGGTGAATCTCAACATTCAACCGAGGTTCGCCACCAGCATTACAAGCAGCCTACGCAGACGTGAGCGCTCGCTATCGTAGTACCACGACACGGCACGGCTCGCCATCAGAGTACTGCTTCATCGTGAAGCGGCCGGGCGCCATCAGAGCGAACACAAAGGCCACGAAAGCCACAACAGCTCGTGGGCTAAGTAGTGGGCATCGGTTATGCCCGTCCATTAACCCACGTTTCCACAATTCCGGCATGATAGTTACATGCTAAAACCCTATAAATAGCCGTGGCGACTATGGAAAGGGGCTTTTGGAATTTGGGGAGCTCAACACTTGTGCGCATAGGAGAGATCGGGAACCTCTCCAACAACCTCTTGATCACCCGCGACCTTGGTCGATCGTCAGCGGAAGCAACCTCGACTTGAGCATCGAGTGAAGCATCCTCTCGCCACCAAGAACCCATACAAAGAGGAGTCAAATCAATCTCCTCTTCCTCATGTCGAGAGAATTTGATTGTAACACATTCATTCAATCAATAACATTTTTCGACCCTACATGCTCTGACTCTACCAAGTACCAATTTAACACTGGGATCAAATGGAGTGTTAACTTCTTTAAAACCAAGATGATTAAATTTATTTAATATTTTTCAATATAATGTGATTGGCTTAAAGAAAAACCCCACTATGTTTTCTAACTTTAATCCCTAAAATAGTATCTGCATCTCCTAAATCTTTCATTTTAAACATAGAAGATAGATACTCTTTTGTCTCATTTATGCCAATCATGTTTGTACCGAATATTAACATGTCATCGACATACAAACAAACAAGTACACCATATTTATCGGTGAATTTAGAATAAATACACTTATCGGCACTATTATGTTTGAAACCATAAGACAAAATAACGAATCAAATTTTTCATGCCCTTTGTTTTGGTGCTTGTTTAAGACCATAAAGAGATTTAATTAGTTTACAAACTTTTCTTTCATTTCTGAAAGAATAAAACCTTCCGGTTGTTCCATGTAAACCTCCTCATTTAAATCTCCATTTAAAAATCTGATCTTGACATCCATTTGATGCACAAATAATTTATGTATAGATGCCAATGCAATAAGAATTCTAATAGATGTTATCGTTACAGCAGATGCATATGTATCAAAATAATCAATGCCTTCTTTTGTCTAAACCATTTGGCGACTAATCTAGCCTTAAAAGCTTGAATAGAACCATCGAATGATATTTTCTTCTAATAGATGTTATCGTGCAGGTGCATATGTATCAAAATAATCAATGCCTTCTTTTGTCTAAACCCTTTGGCGACTAATCTAGCCTTAAAAGCTTGAATAGAACCATCGAATGATATTTTCTTCTAAAACCCATTTACATCCTATTGGCTTTGATCCTTGAGGTAAGTCTACTAAAATCCAAGTATTATTACCGTTATAGAATCCATTTCATTATTGTGACTTCTTTCCAAAATGAAGCATCTCTAGATGACATTGCTTCTATAAAGGTTTTAGGATCATCGTCTGGATTAAAACTTATAGGATGTTTATTTAACACATTGTTGTTTCTATCACCTTCAACAAGAAAAATAATTTATTCGGAGAAATAAAATCGAAGGTAAAGATTTTTCTTTTCTTGTTCTAGTACTTCTTCTTGGTTCGATATTTCTTTAGATGTACTAGTTTCCTTAGCGTGAAAATTAGAACTAGAAATATTACTAGAATTAGGAGAATAGGAAAATTTTTAACATTCTCGAATCGTAGAAAACTTATTTTCAAAAATTCAACATCTCTAGATTCAACAATGGTATTAGAAGATAAATTAAGTAGTCTATATGCTTTACTATTTTCAGCATACAGACAAAAACACTTTTAATAGCTCTAGGTCCAAGTTTTGTTCTTTTAGGATCGGGAACTCTATAATAAGCCAAACACCCCACAATTTAAAATATGACAGATTAGGTTTTCTACCTTTCCATAATTCATAAGGGCTTAAATTTGACTTTTTAGAGGGAATTCTATTATGTATATAACATCTTTGTGTAAAGTGCTTCTCCCCATAAATTTAAAGGTAACTTAGCATTATTAAACATATAATTTATCATTTCTTGTAAAGTTCTATTTTTTCTTTCGGGTAAACCATTCTGTTGGGGAGTGTAAGGTGCTGTGCATTGATGAATAATGCCATGCTCTTCACAAAAGTATTAAAATTATCGAAAAATATTCACCCCTCTATCGAGCGTAACACTTTAATTTTCTTTTCAAGTTGATTTTCAACTTCTATTTTGTATTTTTAAACATGTCAAAAGCTTCATCTTTTATTCTTAAAAGATAAACATACATATATCTCTGCAATCATCAACAAAAGTAATAAAATATCTTTTTCCTCCTCTAGTTAGCATGCCATTTAATTCACATATATCGAATGTATTAAATCTAAAACTTTAGAATCTTTAGAAACACTTGGAAAAGATTTCTTTGTTAATTTAGACTTAGCACAGATTTCACATTTATCAAATTCACCATTAAAGTTAATCAAGTCTAATTTTTCATATTTTTAAATAACGAAAATTTAAATGTGCTAAGCAATCATGCCATAAATAAGAATATTCAACAATATAAGCAGAAGACATAACTTTATTATTAATATTGAGTTGATACATTCCATCACAAGAGTATCCCTTTCCCACAAACATCCCGCTCTTAGACAGGATTACATTGTTTAACTCAAAAGCAACCCGAAACCCTTTCTTACAAAGAAGATCAACAGAAACTAAGTTCTTTCTAATTTGGTACATCTGAATATTTATAAGAGTCAATTTCTTTCGAGTAAAATCAATTTCAACAGTCCCCTTTCCAGAACTTTTGCACAAGTATTATTCCCCATTTGCACTTCTATAATTTCTGAATTTTCTTCAAAACCTTTGAACATGGATTTGTCCTTGCAAACGTGGATTGTTGCACCAGAATCAAGCCACCATCCAGACTTAACAGAAGTCATATTGATTTCAGAAATCATAGCGACCAGATTCTCCTCTATCATATTTGCAGAAGCCTTTGGTTTTGCATTATTATTTTTTCTGTGACGACATTCTCTAGCAAAATGTCCAGGCTTATCGTAAATAAAATAGGATCCCTTTTTCTTCTGAAAATTCTTTCTATTAAAGTGTTGTCCACTTTTCTTTACTTGAAGGTTCCCATTTTTCACCGAAGATTCATTCTTTTCCACTATGTGGACCTTAGAATCACTTTGGATAGAATTTTTCGAATCACGTAAGCGTGACTCCTCTTCAATTCGAAGATTCTTCTGAAGTTGTTCCAAAGAGATGTCCTCAGTTTTATGCATCAGTTTCTTCGAGTAATCTTTCCAAGTTGAGGGTAGTTTTGCAATAATTGCAGCAACTTGAAAAGACTCGGAAGAACTATTTTCGAACATGAATCTTATTAACGGAACCTCCAATTCATGAACTTGCTCTAGGACAGACTTGTCATCAACCATCTTATATTCTAGATATTTTGCAATTAAATACTTATTTGTACCTTTCTCCTCGGCTTTGTATTTAAATTCGGTCGCTCAGATTTCCCTTGCTGACTTTATCCTCGTGAAAAGATCATATAGCCGGTCTGAAAGTGTGTTCAGAATGTGACCGCGACACAGCACTTCATCTTCCTCCCATTTCGCCTTTTGCTTCTTGATTTCTTCTATCTCGTCCTCAGTAGGTTGTTTCCGTCGCACTTGGTTTTGGATCTTCTATAGGCCGCAGTTGGGGTTGAGGATGTAGGAAATCTTTAATCTTTGTAGAAGGAACATCATCTTGTCTTGCCGGTAGCGAGAAGTTATTCGTCGAATCGGTCGGTTTGACCATGTCTTGATTCATCACCTTGATTGACTCGACTCCATTGTAGCGGATAATAATTCTTTAAGATTGTTAGTAAAATAATGAAGGAGACAATTTCGAAGCGTGAAACACTTTCCTTAAAGAATTATTTGCCCCACTTGATATTCAAATTTGCTTGGGTTAATGCAAATATTCTTCCCAGGATACAATAGAAATTTAAAAATTCCAAAGAAGCAACTGAATTTTCCAAAGAACTCTTTGTGAAACAAGTTTGTAGTATTGCAGGTATTTTTGAGAGAAACGTTTTTTAAGAATGAAGTTATTAACAAATGTTTGAAATCATAGGCTATTTATAGATTTGAAAAGGTGTTTCCAACAGTCACAACCTTTCAAAACACCCTTTAGAATAAACAGTCACTTTTCAACAGCCTTCTTCTAATAGTCACTTGTCTATTGATATTTTAATAATTCGAAATTTTAAAATAACAATAAACAAAATAATATATTCAAAAATATATATAGTAAAAAGTTATAATATTTTAGCGACAGCGGCAAGCGTCTCTAAGTGCTAAGTGCGTCTAATAATCGCGTCAAAATCGCGCATTATTCGCGCTACCCGCACGCGGGTTTAGAGGTCTATACTTTGGCCCATTTATCAAAGCCCAATAAACATTTAATGCTTTTAAACCTCTAAAAGAATGCTCAAGTATCCGATGTGGGACTATATTGTTTTTACAAACAAAATACTAACACTCATATTACATTTTCGACTGGTTTGTCAGAGGTAAATTCTGAGCATTGCCATCGGATGGGCAGTAGAGGTGCACACGGTTCGGATATGGCTTGAATATGATACTTATCATATCCGTAACGCTTACCTATCTCGCATACAGATATGAATACGGATATGCCTCGGTATAAAAAATTCATAACCATATCTGCCAAGATCGGATATGAATACTGGTATGCATGTGAATATATAAGCGGATATACATGCGGATACAAAACTAATATGAGAAAACTAGATAATTTAAAATATATATATAGTTCTTATGATGCAAGAGAGTTCATTAATATGTTCATGGTATCTGAAAAGCTAAGATTAGATCTCTTGATCATCAAAATTAGCCTCAAATCCGTTAATCTAAGGATTAAAACTGTTGCAACAATATAACCAATATGTATTCGCATATTTCGGATATGGATATGGATATATTCTACATAACTATATCCGTTATCATATCCTATCAAATAGAGATTTCAGCAATCATATCCGCATACTAACGGATATGCATATTTTTGTGCACGCCTAATGGGCAGACAAAATGGACATCCTTCAATAGGATTTATCCCTAATTGGGTAGGGTTAGAAATACTTGGGCCAGTACAAAAGTGTTTCAACTATCACATGGATGATTTAACAAATCTATATCCCCTATATGCAGATGTTAAATCCATTAATAAACATGTTAATATGTATGTTTCTTAAGAGAGTTAATTTCTTGACGCGCGTGCTGTTTCAAGCGTCATTGACTGAGAGTTAAAAGTTTCTATGGTTATCTGCTCATTGTAATGTGCATTGTCTACATGCTTAATCTTTCGAACTCTTCAGAAATAAAATCTAAATTTTAAATTTTCATCTGTTGTCTTTGAATCTTTCGTCACATGAATTTAATTTTATATGATATTTTATCAAACTTCTATCTGCTATTTGAATTTCATCGATGTGGACTGTATCTAACATAGACAAGATGTCTTCATCGAAATATCAACTCTTAGGTACACATCTACTACTTTTAACTTCAAAGTAAAACCTTAAAATCATTGTTAATGACACAGTAAATACTATTCATGCTACAGTTTAATTCAGAATATCAAACCCTCTCTTCAAGCAATAATACAATTTTGACTCATAAACACCGTTCATGCTACAACAAATATTTGGAACTTGATGAAATTGTTCATGCTGCAGTAAAATTTTTTGGCCCATTGTCCGCTTGTCAAGCCCAAGTAAAATTTCTGAACCTTGAAAACACCGTTCGTATCTATTTTTTTCTATTTTTTATTCTTGCAGATGATGATTTGAACCTTTATCAGACATTTCACATATATAAATCTTTCTTGACTCTATTAAGGAAAATTGATAAAACTTACTAATTGGTATATTATTTTGTTAATGGTTTGGAGATTCTCTCTACAGATAGTAGTAAAAAACATTTATCGCTGAAGTATTTATAAGTAGTCATTCAAAAAAAAAATATTATCAATTTGACGATAGATATACTTCGGTAAATAATACCCACAACAACATGCGGGCTTAATACTAGCTTAGAATGAATGAGAAAAACATTGTAACAGAATCAAGTGATTAGCTTTGTTCTTTGATTTCGAATGTATATATATATTAAGTATTAAATTAGATTTGCGGATTTACTAAAAATTAACAAGCTAGTCAACGTTAATTAAATGTTGAGTCATCTATGATAGATAGATGTGCTTGAGTTATTTAAAGCAATGGTGTTTTTCAATACTTTCAATTAGGAGTGTCCAAGCTGGTTGGGCCAAGCCAGGCATAAGGCCCTGCCCGGGCTCGGGCCCGGATGTACCGGGTGGGGTCCGGGCGGTTGGGGACCAGGCACCGGGCCCGGCCGGCTATTTTCATTTTCATTTTTTTTGAAAAAAATTGTGATTTTTTACAAAAAATAAAAAAGATTTAGATTTTTTAAAAAAAAGATGTAACATCGAAGTATTTAAAAGATATAAACTTTTACAAAGAAATTTAATTTTATTATTAATCACTTAGAATTATAAAATTTGCAAAGAAGAAATTAAAAAATCGAAAGAAATTCTATTTTATTATTAATCACGAACAATTACAACATTTTTTGGAAATTGTTGCCACAATAGATGAGTACATCCTAACTAGGTTGGCACTACCCATTTGTATCAATATTATTTGCAACTCTTTCCACTATAATTTATTATAGATTTACAATTCCAAAATTAAAACTTACAAATAACTTTATATTCTTGTTCTGTAACATCTGCTATCATCAAATCTTGAAGTCTATCTTCAATATTAGCAAAATGGTTGATATTTTGACAGCTCTTTTCGGACATCCACTGATAGGAATTAAATAAATAGAACCTAAAGTTACAAGTACACAACTATCAAGTTATAGTATAAAAAGTTATCGATCCCACGAGGAAGGTGCTGTAATGAATTAATCAAAATCGGTTCTTATGTTGTGTGTGCGACAATTAGGGGAGTGATAAAAGAAAAATGGTTGTGGAGAGATATGAGAGTGTTTGTGAATATATGCAAATAAAATCAAAACAAGATTGAGAGAGGAGAAGGAATGATGAATAAAATGAAGAAAAATAAATAAATAAATAAAAATCAAGAATAAAGAGGAAAATTAAGAAAGTAAAAGATGGAGGATTCAATTAAAGATATGAGGAATCTAGAATTGAATCCACTAGCTAATCTCATATATAAAATATGAAAGAAATAAAACTTAGTTTCATGCAATTTCTAGAGTTCCCACAAGAATTAGTTCCACATCTTAGAAAAGCACAATTCCCTAGAGGGTTCTAGCCTTAAGGTGAATCAAAGAAAATAAAAATAAAAATAATTCCCAAGAGAGTTCTAGCCTCAAGGTGAATCAAAGAGAGGAAAAATAAATAAAAATAATTTCCTAGAGGGTTCTAACCTCAAGGTGAATCAAAAAAATTAAAGAAAATAAAAATTAATCCCAAGAGGGTTCTAGCCTCAAGGTGAATAGTGTAAAAAACTAAAAATCTAAGCTACAAAATAAATGCGAGAAAGTAAAGACAAGAAAGTAAATGCAAGAATTTAAAGCGAAAAAGTAAAGACATGAATGTAAATCTACTCTACAAGCATGAAAATAAATCTAAGACAAGAGGGTTCTAGCCTCTTGGCTATCTAAACAAGAAAAAAAAGTAAAAAAAATTTTTATTAGCAAAAGAGAAAATTTGCATCCCAAGAGGGTTCTAGCCTCAAGGTGAAAGCAAACCTTCATCTTGATCTTCACCTTCATCTTCATGATCAAACAAAGAGAAGAAAAGAAAATATAAAGAGGTGAAAATATTTTTTATTAATTGTAATAAAAAGTTATAAATTTAGAAGGTCTTCTCAATTAAGAGTAACCCTCCTCTCCAAATAGAGTTTTTATAAAATATTTCACACTCAAACCCCTAACTCTACCCCTCTATTTATAGCCTACAGCAATGAAGGAGAACCCTTGGATGAAACTTGGCAACAAAGGAATTGAAATCCAGCCACAAATCTGTTTCTGCCGCTCATCAATTGGTTGACCAATCGGTTGGCCGACCGATTGGTTAGCGTAGATTTGGTATTCTTGTGATTGTCTTGACCCGATTTCTTCATGGATCCTTGAGCTTTCTTGAGCCTTCTTTTGTCTTTATATTTGGGCTTCAATAAATGGTAGAAAATCAGGGAGTTTGGATTTTTTTTGGGCTTTTATTCATTAGTTCTTCATTAACCTGCAAACTAAGATAAAAATAATTATTAGTGGTATATTTATTTATATAAGATAGATGATGAGGGTAAAAAAATTGTAATAAAAATATGATTATCATCCACCAATCTTGTAAGCATATTACTGTCTGTACAATAAACGGATCCAAGGATGTCCTGTGGTCATCAATCAAACGTCCTGATACACTGAATGCGCATTCTAGAGCTACGGAAGAAACTTGCACTGTTAATAAATCACGAGCCATGATGGAAAGCATAGGATATAAAGTTGTTCCATTTACCTTCCACCATTGCAAAATATCGAACTCTTGATTATTCTCACACGTAACTAAAGGTGCAACTAAATATTGTTCAAGTTTAAAAACTTTCCTTACGGATGATGATCCACCACTATTATCACCACTACCCCTATTATTTAGTCTATCTACTAACATCTGCCAGTCAAATAAATATGATCCCTTACTCTGTGTAGAGCTCATAGCAGTAGGAGCTGCTGTACCTTGAGATCTTCCACCATGTCTGACTGAATACTCTTCATATAATTTTTGAAAATAATATTTGATTGTGTCATGGTGAGTAAGAGTAGTAATAATCTCACCCATATCAGTTTTATTACCATATTTTCATATAAAAATTCAACAGATTTTGGAGATTGATGTCTTTCAAGCATGGACCAACAAGAACGCTCTAACCAAAAATAATAGGAATGGGTATAAAGTACTCATTAAATTTTCTTTCTATTTATATAATCATATTTAAAACATAACCATGCATGCGATAAGTATTAAAATATTTTGAATCTTGAAAACTTGTAAAGCAACTTGAGTAATAGTTGGGTAATAACAACCGGATAATATAAGAGTAGCTTCACAAAAACTTATATCATGTTCTTTACACGTTATAGTTGTCCATTCTTCTTCAATTATTCTATATACATAGGAAGAACTACATGAAGAGCTAGAAGCATAGAAATTAATAAAATCATCTACAATTTTTGTATACTCTATTACTACATTTAACATTGAATAAGTAGAATTCCATGTATGGTCAACATCTGCTGAAATTTTTTAGCCCTCACATTTCCATCTCTTAAGCCTTTTTAGAAGCATTGAGAAAATAAGCTACATTCGTAATTTTTTTCTATCATTATTTTAATTTTATTAAATGTACTTTGTATAATTAAATTTAAAATATGACACATGCATCTAATATGAAAAACTTCACCACGGCATATGTCATTAGCAAAGATGATTTGATATGATCTACTTCTAAATTATAATTGCTTGCATTATCCACTGAAAGAGTAAATATTGTTTTAGAAATTTCTAATTTTGCAATTTCTTCCATTATTAAATTTGTAATATTTTTACCGGTGTGTGATCTTTAAATGAAATAAAAATAACTTCTTTTAAACATTTGCCAAGTGTCATCAATTCAGTGAGTGTGTTATTAAATAACTAGTTAGTGCTTTAAATATCCAAATATCAGAAGTAAAAGAAAATCTACAATTTAAGTTTTGAAAATAGCAATTAATTTTGTTTTTTTTCCTCTCGATAATATTTCATAATATCACGTTGACAAGCTTGGTGATTTTTTTTTTAAAAGTGGGGCACATACCCTCTCTAATATTTCTTCAAAATTTTCATCTTCTACCATTTAAAAATGAATATTTTTAAAACAACAAACCTGATTATGCATTTCCTGGCTCTAACTACGTCGTAGCTCCATGTATCGAGGCTACCTGAGGAAGATGATTGAGAGAGAAGAGATTGGTGGATATAGGGTTGAGATGTTCTTGCCCTCTATTGTGGGTTTGCAAATGCCGTTTGAGGTGGTCAGTCTCGCTCTTATGATGAGCTTCGAAGACTTTCCCATATAGCGCACATTTCGTCTTTTGGGTGAGAATATGATCGTTATTATCTTTGGTAATTTCAATTTTCTTAAATATAGACCACGCTTCTGATCTTGATCTTTTAGAAGTTGGAGGCGTCGGATCTTCGAATTCAGGTTCTGGCTCGATAGTAGGAGGACTCACTTTGGGAATTGAAGGAGTTGCATTTTTATCCTTGAAGATATCAAAATCAGATAAGAAAGCCATTAGAATTGAGAGAATTAGATATTTAGAAGAGAGTATTTGAGAGTATAATAGAGAGTATTAGAGAGTATAAGAGAGTATTAGAGAGCATTAGAGAGTATTAGGATGATTTTTGGATGAAAAATGAAATAAAAACCCCTCTATTTATAGAGGCAATCCCCTAGTCAAGTGACCAATATACCCTCAAAATTTTCTTGTTTTTACCATTATAGGTGTATTTTTATTATTTGACTTAAAAATATTCGTTAATTGCGTTTTTGGGTTTGCCCTGGCCGGATGGGACTTTTAGGCCCGGATCCAGCAACCACAGCTAGTAAACTGGCCGTTAGGGAGCCTCAACAGCTCCCTACGCGGGGTGGGTCCAGGTAGCCCGGACCCGGCCTTGGGTTTGTAGCCTGGTGCTACCATGTCCCAGACCGGGCCGGGACAAGCACCAGAGGAGGTACCTGGACCCGCGTCCGGAGCACGGGTAGGCTCGGACTTCCGGGTTTTTCACAAAACCACGCTGGGTATTAGCCCGGCTAAAAACAGGCCTAGTTTCGGGTCTCAGGCTTTTTGAACGCCCTTACTTACAGTGTATAACTGGTATTTGAAATTGACTTCCATTCTTGCTTGCTTACTCGAATTTGAGGTGTCTGCAGACTAGAAAATGGCTTGCAATGTCAAGGGAACTCCTCTATGTACAAATGAATGGTTGTTAGCTAAATAAATAGCTAACAGCTTCGGTACTCAATAATTAGTTTTTAGAGTACTGATGGCCCCTGGGGTGGCCCAGTAAGTCACATGGCAAAGCCGTGTCACTCCCTCGTGGGGGACCTGGGTTCGATTCCCGTCTGTGCCAAAGGCGCCATAAAAAAAAGAGTACCGATGGCCCCTAATTTTCTGCCCTCTACAACCCGAAAAAGTTGCGGCCGATGAGAAAATAAGTCTCGACCCCAAATTTGTAATTATTGGTACTCTCATGGGCATATTAACTTGACTTAACTTTGGTCCATCATCTTCCTCCCAATTCATTTTCAGGAACCTTCTGCTCTCTGGTTCTAAAAGGAGAATTTTTAAAAAAAGACCATTTCTGAAACTTTATTAGCAAAATCGACCTATTTTTTATATAATTAGCAAAATCGACTTCTTTGGCCAAAAAGAAGTCGATTTTGCTAAGATGAAGCTTTAAAATACGCGGGCTACTAGTCCCGTGTATTTAGTGGTACCTAATTACACCCTAATGAAGTTTAATTAGTCTCATGTATTTTTTAAAGTTTAATTAGCATGTGATTAGCCAACACTAATTACACGGGACTACTAGTCCCCTGTATTTTAAAACTTATATTTTACAAAATCAACAAAAGAGGTCGATTTTGCTAATTAAATCCACAAAATGTCGATTTTGCTAATAAAGTTTGAAAAATGGTCTTTTTACAAAAAATTCGGTTCTAAAACCATGTCGGCTAGACTCCTCTTCCTTCCTCTCGCCAAATTTCCTGTTCCCATCTCAATTCTCATCTTCAACATGGGTTCAAAGAAACTTTGTTGTGAGATTAAATTCTCAATTCACAATAAGTATTTTGATGTTCGTTGCTCTATATGTAGAGATATGTACAAAATTTGCATGGATGCTAGTATTTTATTATTTTTGTACGGCTGCTGTGAAGATTTGATTATTTTTGTTGTAAAGATTTGATATTGGTGTTTTTTTTAATAAACAAAAGGAAAGACAATTAAGTAACTTTGCTAACATTCATGTCTAGCATAAGGGATTGCTGCAGGAACGAAGGAGGATCATCAATCCACACCATATACCCATCATCGTTCGAATAGTTTTGAGCGTTGCGTGCTAGACAATGAGCCACAACGTTTCCTTGACGCCGCCTTACTGCCTTAAACTTCCATGTTGAAAGTTACTTACATTGCCTATAAATGTCCTGTACAAGATGACTAGAAGGAGAAAAAATGTTCTTTTCTTGTCGGATATCAATGATAATGCCCTCAGCATCTCCTTCAAAAATCACCGTTCCAAACCCAGAATCCACAGGAAAGTGAACCGCCCCACATGCTGCTTTATACTATGTGTGTTTAACACCACCTGGAGAGGGACCTAACTTGGATAGAGCTGCATAAAACTCACCTCGATGATCACGAGTTACTATCCCCACTCTAATTGCTCCTCAATCTGTGAATACAGCCCCATCAAAGTTTATTTTCATTACTCCAGAAGGAGGAGGCTTCCATTCCCTAGGAATTAATGATCTGTGAACCATAATGGGAGCCTCCTGTACATTATTAAAGTCATGAATGTATTCTCGTGCGATCCATACTAGCTCTTCCCCACCAACGGCCTTAGCCCGGTGCTTAACTTCATTTCAGTTTTTCCATAATAGTCAGCACACCACTATACCTAATTGAAAAATATTGTCTTCCAATTTTCCAACTTGATCGCGCCACCACATAGCCACTGTCATTCCTTCCCTCATCGAGCTTGTGAATTTAATGTATGAAATACTCCACACTAGCTGAGCAAATGGGCAACCCCAAAAAACATGGCTAGTCAACTCCTCCTCGCTCCCACACACCCAGCACCCCTCATTTACTACCATATGTCGATGGCGCAAGACATCTTGAATTGGTAATGTGTCATGACACACCCTCCAAGCAAAGTATTTTATTTTATTTGGGAGTCGCATTTGCCATATGAATTTCCAATCCAACATCGGACCTGAGCTCGTGCCTCCTCGTGATGTTTTCTCGCGTAGCCCGATTTCTTTACCAGTTATCAAATGGTATGCACTTCGCACTGTGAATAAACTCTTCCTTATGTAATGCCAAATCAACCGATCCTGGCTAACTCCCGAACCCAACGGAATTGATTTCACTAACGTTGCTTCATGCCGCCATAAGATTAAATCAATCAACTCATTGCTCCATCTTTGGATACCTTGGTGAAAAAATTGGTTAACTATTGCCTCTGGATGGAGCAAATTAATCGGTGTATGCACTCGGAATGTCCATGGCATAGGTATCAATCTATCTTTCCAAATCCTAACTGTAGCTCCATCCCTTATTTTCCATCGAGTCCCAGCCTCTATCACCTCAATAGCCGAAAAAATGCTCCTCCAAGTAAATGATGGCCTCACTCCCAACCGTGCTGTGAGAACATCACCATACACAAAATACTTTGAGGTAAGTACTTTAAAGACCAAAGAATTGCAGTTCGTCAACAACCTCCAAACCTGCTTGGCCAAAAGAGCTAAGTTGAAAGCTTGCATACATCGAAACCCCATCCCGCCATCAACTTTCTTAGAGCTTAATTTATCCCAAGATAACCAATGCAATTTCTTTTTTCCATCACCATTGCCCCACCAGAAATTCCATATCACACCTTCAACTTCCTTGCAAAAATATTCCTATAATTTGAATCAACTCATCGTATATGTTGGAACCGCTTGGGCTACTGCTTTTATAAGAGCCTCCTTACCTGCCTTTGATAAAAACTTTGATGACCAGTCTTGATTCTTTAACCAAATTTGCTCTTTTATATCGGTGAAAATATCCTTCTTTTACTTGCTCACAACAGACGGAAGGCCAAGATACTTATCGTGCCTATCGACCTCTGCCACTCCGAGCACTTGTACACACCCTGCTTTATCAATCTCTGGAGTATTATTGCTAAATACCACAGCCAATTTTCGGAGGTTAATCATTTGACTAGAAGCTCGCTCGTATATATCCAGAATATCTCTCACTACTTCACATTCAGCTAGATTAGCATTAAAGAAGAATAAGCTGTCATCGGCAAAGAATAAGTGCGAAATAGGTGGGCAACACTCTGCTACTGATACTCCATGAATGGCATCCCTACTTTCTGCTTCACTGAGTAGTGTAGTTAAGCCTTCGACACAGAGCAAGAATAGATATGGTGAAAGTGGGTCTCCTTGTCGCAAACCTCTCCCAGGATTGAAAGGTCCAATTTGCACACCGTTAAGTAAAACTGAGTTTGAAACCGTCGTCACGCAAGTCATAGTCAAAGTGATCCATTTCTCATCAAACCCCAATTTTTGCATAATGTTCTCTAAATAGATCAACTCTATTCTGTCGTATGCCTTATTCATGTCCAACTTTAAGTGCCACGTGACCCATATTGGCTCTTGTTTTTCATTTAAGATGGTGATTAATCTCAAATGCAATCAGGACATTATCTGTAATTAATCTGCCTGGGAGAAAAGCAATCTGACTTTCTAAAATTATTTGAGGCAAAATTTGCTTCAACCGATTTGCAAGGACTTTTGAGATTATTTTGTACACCATATTGCAAAGGCTTATTGGACAAAATTGTGCCAACTGATTTGGGCTGTTACATTTTGGAATGAGAACAATATGGGTATAATTAATTACTCTATCAAAATGCCCATCAATAAGGAAACTCAAAACAAGCTTAGTCACATCCGACCTAACAATGTGCTAGAATTTCTGATAAAAAAGAGCAGGCATACCATCAGGTCCGGGAGACTTCGTTGGAAACAAGAAAGAATATGAAAGATAAAAGACAAATTTTATTTAAATAAAATTTGAGAATAGACTATCTTATATTAATGTATACTTTAAAGCAAAACCAAATGACTTTAAACTCTCTACATCATGACATGTCATCTTTTTTTCTTCACAAACTTTTCTAACATGTGGTATCCTCATCTAACTGCTCGCCGAAATCTAAACACACGAGAAAACAACACATGGCATTTTATTTTCTTTCATTTTTTTCTAATTTTAGATTTTATAATAAAACTAATTATAATTAAGTAAACGAATATGCAAAGAATACATGGAATATTTTTAAATTTAAATTGATTTAATACCATTCCTTAAATCGTGCACAATAAATTTTAGGTTTTGTAATCAAAACTAACCATAATTAAGAAAACAAATATGCAAAAGAATACATGGGATATTTTTAATTTTTAATTAATTTAATACCATTCCTGAAATCATGCACAATAAAATTTAGATTTTGTAATCAAAACCAACGATAGTTAAGTAAACAAATATGCAAAAATTACATGGCATATTTTCAAATTTTATTTGATTTAATACGGTTTCTTAAATATGCAAACTTTAGATTCTTTAAACGAAACTAATCATAATTAAGTTAATGAATATGCAAAAGAATACATGATATATTTTTAAATTTTATCTGAATTAATACCATGCTCTAAATTATGCACAATATATTTTAGATTTTATAATCAAATTAACCATAATTAAGTAAATGAATATGAAAAATTATACATGCCATATTTTAAATTTTAGTCAATTTAATAATACTATTTCTTACATGCACATCAATTTGTAGATTTTGTAATTAAAACTAACAATAATTAGGTAAAAGGAATTGGAAAAGATATGGAGCATATTTTGTTTAAATAGCTTAGATTTATTTTCGAATTAGCTATATTTTTGGTTAAAAATAATAATCCAAAAGATCACAATATATCCTTTTACATACAATAAAAGATACTCTAAACAAAGTTAGGCTCCAATCAATTAAATATAACTATTCACGCAATCAGTTATAATCCTCTTCTTTTTCAATGATTCTCGATCGGTTATAATCCTCTTCTTTTTCATTTTCATCCATAACTGGACAACTTTTAGGTTTCGTTTTCAAGACAAAAAGGTGTGA
Source organism: Asparagus setaceus (assembly GCA_012295165.1). NCBI lineage: Eukaryota > Viridiplantae > Streptophyta > Magnoliopsida > Asparagales > Asparagaceae > Asparagus > Asparagus setaceus. Next base: position 4,292,939 of record CM022708.1, read on the forward strand.
TTTTGTAACTTTTATTTATAAAATGATAAGAGTTTATCTCCTATATCTTTTTTTTTTTCATATGATTGCATATTTGATAGATTCTACATGGATTTCTCTGAACTTTGACTTCCCAAAGATCATTTTTTTCCTAAGGTAATTTCTATTCTATAAAATCATAGCATATTAGATGAAAATATCTTTTGTGTTTTTATAAATTAAAAATCTTCTATTTTATTGTGTTCTAATTCCTTATTTTGTTACAGATGAAAATGAGGAAACATTAGAGAAAGAGGATTGAGGCTATCAAAGCATGTGAGATTTTTTAATTACTTTGTTTTAATTCTTGAATTTTTTAATTTTAATTTTCAAGATTGAGAAGATGTTTAAATTTTCGTATGTTTACTTTATCAATCCCCTTAAATCATCATGTATTTATTTATATTGTACCTAATTCTTTTTATATCTTCTTTTAATAATTTTTGTCATTCTTCATTGTACTGCAATGTTCTTATTTGTACATTTCTTATACATGTTTTATTGTATTGTAATGTTCTTATTTTATTAATTTTCATGTTTAGGGTTACGACTTAGGGTTTGGATTTTTGGGTTTACTTAGTTTATATTTGAATTTTAATTATGTCTAAAATTTAAATCCATTTATATTATTATGTTCGTATTTTTCATGTAATGTAGTATTCAATTGCATGATAAATGCCCTCATCAATTTTAAATAGGTATCCATCGTACCAAATGTGTCTTTTTATTACCAATGAAGCATTCTTTAATTTATGAATTTATGATTAGAAATTGGTCTCTATTTTAATTTATTCTAATACTTTTTTATTAACTATGCATAAATAACAGATATATTAGGGCAAGAGAATCAAGACTATCGAAGATTGTGACACAAATTTATTTTTAATATTATAAATATTGCATTATTTTTTTATTTTTTTATTTTAGAATGCTTTGAATCTGAATTTCTAAACCATATTTTGGCTCCAACTCAAGGAGTTTGAATTTTGAAACTTGAATGTTCTAATAAATAAGTGAGGTAAAACCAATTTTTTATCTTTTTATTTTTGAATATTATATCCCCATTATCTTATTTTTGTTCTAATTCTTTATTTTGTTGCAGAGAAAAAGATGACAAAAAAAAGAAAGAAAAGAAAAAGAAAGAGGGATGGAACTATAAAAGAAAGTTCAAAAAATTTAGTTTAAAAGGGACTATCTACTATTTAGTAATGGAAGTATATGAGAGAATGTATATTAATAAGAAAATCTAAGTATCAAAAAATAAAATATTAATTGTAGAAAACTTCGGGTTAGCATGGGAAAGAAATTGATGTGAATTCAATTCATAAATGATGTATATGTGTTTTAAAATTTTTAAAGTACGATAGAGATATTGAATCAAGATATGACCGTGTTTAGCAGACTAAAATTCTAGTTTAGATATAGCAAAGTCAGACAATTTATTATCTTCTTCTTGCTTTTGAAATTTGTAGTTTCTTGGCCGAGCAACATGACGAGAAGAAAAAAGGAAGATAACGAATTCGGGAAGAGAAGAACAAAAATACCCTCCCTATTTTTCAACCAATTTTTCATTTGATTTAAATTAAATTTAAAAAAATCTTATTATTGGAGTACCGAAGCATTGCTCAAATAAATATCTATAATATTTAAGCTATAGGAAATCCTAGGTAGCAAGATAAATAGAGGGAGCAATAGAATTTTTATCTAAATGAGCAATGAGCATAGATGTATAGGAAGTTCTTGGAAATCAAGAGATTTATGACATACTAAATAGCGCAGGTTAAGCCTATGTTTGGATACATAGGTAGTGTGCGACATGCATGCATAAGCTTTATAAAATCCCAAAAAAAAAAGCAAAGGTTAAAACTTGCTTCAAAATAGTTGAGGAAGATGTTCTTAGTGCAATTGATAGCAACAATTTTTTATTTAAGGGAAACCATGATCAGGGGAGCTACAACTAGACGATGACCACCTATCAGAGACACCAAGTCAACAATAGGACCTCCACCTGACGAAGTAAATCCTAGGTGCTATGCGCCACCATAAATCCCACTCTAGCACCGGGTGGATTCAGGATGGGGAATTAAACTCAGGCACTAGGCTGGCATAATGCTAAGCATCAGCTGTTGTATCCAGAAAAAGTTTTGGCTCATATGATAATAACTATCTTAATTTGTTATGGTATTTGAATTCCTATCCTATAAAGAGTTGTAGTGGATTAAGATAGGATCATATCTAGATACTTTCTCTGATGGATGGAAACTTATAATTTAAGAAGTCATATCTTTTAAAAAGTCTTATCTTTAAGAATTTCAGTTATAACAGAAGGGTCCTAGCCGAGTCTATAAATACAGTCATAATTCCTCCATCAAATTTATCCTAGTCGATCAGGTATAGGCTAAAAACTCTTTTTGTATTTCTTTATTTTTTTTATTCTAACAATAATATCTTTTTTTTATTTTGTATATGTTCAGATTATCTCTAATTTTTTATCTAATTATATGAGTTGCGATCGTTCTAGACAACAATTTTATTTATATTTAATTTAATTCACTGTGTGCTCTACAATTATTTATTCAAGTAAATTTTACATATGGTATCAAAGCCAACTCCATCTATGTTGTTTAGTAGTTTTTAAACTTTTGAATCATATTACTGCCCGTTGTTGTTTCTGATGACTAAAGAAAATTTATGTGATTTCTCTGATCTAGTCTATGCAATCAATAATGGGCATGAAAAGGACCAAAACAAAAGCAACAGTTGATTTCGGATCTAAGTTTTTAAAAAGTAAAAAAATAAAAAAATCATAGCTTGTTGTTTTTGTCCTTTTGTCTCTATCCTATATAAAGTTTATAAGTTTTTGTTGTTGCTTGCATCGAAGATCATCATGCGGTTTTCCTCTGTAAAATATAGGTATGTATGAATATGGTTAATCTTGTTGCATGTGATAGTGTCAGATAATATTGTTTTTCTTTGGTCATCGTTAAAGATTAATTTATTTCGATAAACTATTTGTATGTTTTACATATAAAAGTCTGCAGTTTGTGATCTATCATGATCTGGATGCATCTGTAGTAGATATGATCTGTCTGGTTTTTCATCAAGTTTATCTATCTGTATCTGTATGCCAAGCTTTGACTTGTAGTTTTGTCCTGCTTTAGTAAAATGCAGAATCTTTTTAAACTGAAACTAATAAAGTTTGTTTAATAAAACTTTTGTGTATTACATATATCCTTCAGTTTATTAAGATTTGAAGTTAAATATCTGAAATTAAATCTTCTAGTCATGGTAAGAATTTGATGTACAGTTTGGTTTCATGATGTCATGAAGTAACAATGATTGTGGAGTGATCTAAGAGTAGCCATAGCACCTTATGTCATGTGGATAATCGAAAAAAGATTAACACACTTTATTAAATTTTAACAACATCTAAGTTACGGTTAATTCGAAGAAATAGTGACACGGCCCCATAGGAAAGTTGTTATTGCTTTGAGTTAATTGGAATAATAGATTAAAACTAATATTAAGAAATAATTTTTTCTAGGCCCATAGGTATGGAATGATTTATTTTATAATATTTATATTTTCTTAGTCTTATTAATAAAGCAAGAATAAATTCATGCGTGATGCTACCTCTACCCATAGGAAGGTTTGAATTTATTTTATTCTAAACTGACATTGGTTGTCTAAAACTCAAGTTTTATTTTATAGCACTAAAGTTTAAATTCCTTGATTACTGCAGCTATTCCTACTGCTTATGTTGTTTCTCCTGAGCTAGCTCACCCCTAGATTAAACTAATGTTTGCACTAAAGTTCCTAAAATATATTTGGGAAACAAAATGCGGGAATCATGTCTTTTGAAATTTGAAAGGTAAATTGATAGACTAGAAAATATAACCTTAGTATTAAGCACATGCAATTAAGACTTCATACTATCAAGTCCGTCAATATTCAAACTTGCAAAAACATTGAATGTCATAGATCTCAACTAAGGTCCATGTTTGTATTGCAGCAAAAAGAAGCATATTTTCCACATGAACCGATTAAACTTTTGAATTTTAACATGTTCTTAGACCCAAGACTCACTTTGGCTCGGTCAGTCACAAACTTTACCTTTTTTTTTTCTTTGGATTTTTCCTAGAAGCTACCTGAAAATAGGGTAGTCATACGGAAATCACTTTTAAATTTTAATTTATACATAAACCATCTTTAAAGTAGGTTTTATTGCAATCAACTACCTCCTAGTCAAATTTCCAATAAAAATAAGAAATAAACTTAAAAATTTAAGTTCAAGGTACATGAGTTGTATCCTAACAAGACCTAAACACTAAAATTAAGTCACGTGCCTTGAATGTGAGTTTTTTAAGGGTAATTTTGAGTTTTTAGTGAAAATTTTGATTAGGAGGTGGTTGATCGAAACAAAACCCACTTTAAAGGTGGTTTATGTGCAAATTAAATTTGAAATGTGATGTCCATAAAATTACCCTATTAAAATGGGTTGTTTCTAAGAAAAAATCCTAATTCATTTACATGTCTTATTCTGAGGTCCTTCAAATATATAAATAATGGGTTTTCTTATATTGGTCCCCTATATTTAATGTATTTTTAAATATGTCCTCCAAGTCTCATGATCTTAAATATCCCCAAATCTATAAGGTCTTTGGAATAAGTCTCTAACTGTCATGTAATTTAAATAAGTCCATCAAATCTATAAGTTCTATTAAATTAGTCCCCCGCGTTAATAATTGTTAACTTATGTCCAAGTTAAATACATTTCCTTTATCTTATTTTGTTTGCGCTTTTCTGCCCAGACATTTTCCCCGAAATTCATCCCGCCGCTTGCTAAATGTTGAAAAGTCTCTTAATATTACACTCCAACTGCAGGTATTAGACATAAGGGGAATGAGGGAAAAACTGATAAGATTAATGTAGTTTAGTTAATTTGAAATTAATTAGCAATTTTTAATCTTGAGGAATTTATTTAAGAGAAGTTAAAGATTTAAAAGAATTATTTAAGAGAACTAAGGTTTTGGGGACTTATTTAAATATATGAAATTTGGAGGACTCATTTAACCCTATGCTATGATTTTTCTTTCATTAAGTTGGAAAAAGTTAATCAAGGATTATTATTATTGTTTTGGAATATAATCAAGGATATTTCTATGATTTCGTATACTGGCTTTTTGATATAAAACATATGAAGATTCACAATATATATAACGTTATGTTTGGCAATTTCTGACTGGATGAAAGCATAAAAGTGTCTGTTTTACTTTCCCTTAGAACCGAGTAAATCTATATTAGCATAAAGGCTAAAGATAGTTTTGTTTTGCTTGAAATTGATGTGATGTAATAGATATTGCTTTAGATTTCCTTTTGGTTGTTGTTGTCTACACGATTTATGTTTCTGCTTCCACCTTCATACTTGAACATTATGTTTTTTCATGTCGGAGATTGTGTTCGAATCTGTCTAGTTAGGACGAGTAAACAATTTATTGAATTAATATACATGGATATCAGAGTAATTATTTAATCATTCAAGTTGATGATCTACAAAAACGAATTTGGATCCTTTCAACTAGAAAAAAAATTAGTGGAGAGAGCATTACAACTGTTGATTTATCTAGTAGGTGGTTATGATTCATTCCAAATCTATAACACTCATCATGCTCATGTGATTTGCACTCATTTCCTAATTTACACTCAAAGGCAATTCACAACCACCTATTAAACAAATTGACTATTGTGATATAGCAGTGGTCTCTCCACTCTCTCTCTCTCTCCTTTTTTTTTTTAATAGAGTATCAGAATCCAAAACTTGCTTGATCGCAATCTATGTACACAACAATTATTCTCTCTGTTTTCATACATGTTTTTCCCCCTCAGTCCGAATTTTTTTCATTTTCAAGTTTCATCATTTTCTAGTTTTGAGTTCCACGAGTCTTTCTAAGGGAAAAGAAAAGGGTTATTTGCACTTAAAATACCCAAAAGTTTAAATCATTTAGACTTTGATACTATATGATTTTTATTTTGTTATTATTATTTTGGTGCCCCAAACATACTCTAACTTTTGGAGTTTATTTTACCCTGCTAGCTTAACTGTAATGTGATTAAAATGTCTGACATATCTTCCTATTGCTTGTTTTCCAATGAATATTCATGGTGTTTTATTTTGTTTTTATTATTTTTCCTTAATTTTTAAGACTAGAAAATAGTGAATATTTTAAAAATATAAATAGAACATACATCGAGATAACCGTGCATTAATATAAAACATAGCTAGATGTATATAGCCTATGCATAAATAAAATTGATTAGTTATTATCATTAATGTGTATTTTATCTTATTAAAATCTATGTTGTTGTATAAGGGCATTATTAGAATATAAGATTTCATTCTCACTTGTGAACTAATGATACCAAACATGGGAATGGGAATTAGATTTTCATTCTAGCTTCATTCTACAAACGCACTAAACATGAGAATGGGAATGACCATTCCATTCCCACATACATTCCATTCCTTTTCTTCCATTCCATTCTCATTAGAGTCCATTCCCGCGTACCAAACGAGGCGTCAAAGGCAATTCACAACCATCCATTAAACAAATTGACTATTGTGATATAGTAGTGGTCTCTCCACTTTCTCTCTCTCTCTCCTTTTTTTTTTAATAGAGTATCCGAATCCAAAACTTGCTTGATCGCAATCTATGTACACAACAATTATTCTCTCTGTTTTCGTACATGTTTTTCCCCCTCAGTCCGAATTTTTTTTCATTTTCAAGTTTCATCATTTTCTAGTTTTGAGTTCCACGAGTCTTTCTAAGGGAAAAGAAAAGGGTTATTTGCACTCAAAATACCCAAAAGTTTAAATCATTTAGACTTTGATACTATATGATTTTTATTTTGTTATTATTATTTTGGTGCCCCAAACATACTCCTAACTTTTGGAGTTTATTTTACCCTGCTAGCTTAACTGTAATGTGATTAAAATGTCTGACATATCTTCCTATTCCTTGTTTTCCAATGAATATTCATGGTGTTTTATTTTGTTTTTTATTATTTTTATTATTTTTATTTTTGTTTTTTGGGAATGAGTATGTGTTGTCTTGGAATGAATATGTGTTTTATCGTAGGCACCACAACAAAAGTTGCATGTGCCCACTCTTATTTTAAGACACATATAAAAATGTTGTTTTAATAGCAAAGGATTAAACGACAGCGACACAAAAAAAAGTGTCACAAGTCACGATACATACATTTGTTATTAAATACAAAATAAAATAAAATTGAAAAGGCTAATAGCCTTATGTCGATTGTGTGAGGACACATTGCTGGATTTACATAGCAAGTCTTGAAATTCAAGTGCAATAATGATTAATCATTCTTAACAATGGATTAGCTAAGAAAACCATATAGTTAAGCATGTTTGGACGATCCTAATACTATTGTGAATGATATTTATTTTAAGGTTAGTTTTTCTATATTTCAATGAATAAAATCAGATAACTACTCCATGGTTATTCTCGTTGTGATTATTAATTGTTATTTGATTTTACTAAAGTTTAATGGAAAGTTTGACCTCGCATGCGTTTCGAAAAGTGAAGAATTGGTTTTTTTTTTTACCAGGTTGTGTTTTTCTGGATGAGTTCACTGGGTTTAGTATTAAAGACTCAGAGGAAGAAGAGGCAAAACCGTCTAAAATTATCGTATGATGTATTCAGACAAAATTCTTATCTTTGCACTTTTGGTTTACAAAAATACCTTTAGGGTCTCAAAGTTAAAAATAGCATAAAAGATTAGGTTATTTAAGTGTAAACAACCCAAAAGAAAAAGAAATTCAAAGGGCAATTTCTGTCATTACGTAATTTCAAGTCACAGTCTCAAACTCTGTAGCTAGAAATTGTCTCCGGACTCACCATTCAAAGATCAAACAGGTCAAATCAAAATTCAACCCTATAACTCAAACATATTACATCACTGCCATCACCAACAATTTGAATGCCTCCACGACTTTGAAAAGACCACAAAAAAAAAATGGTGAGACCGACAACAAACCCTAGCTTCTTGCCTCTTTCATTTCCCGCTTCAAAGACCACTTCATTCCGCAAATTATTTTAAAAAATAAAAATGAAAATAAAACCACCTCCACTTTCCAAACCCTAGATCGAGTCAACCAAAACCATAAGAAAGACTTTGAAAACCCTAAACCCCATCAACAGTACACGTGTATGACTTTAGTCAACCAAGCCTAACTAGCTAGCTGGCTCCTTATAAATAGACTCCCACGCCCTTCACCAAAACATAACTCAACCAACTAATTAACAAAACCAAAGTTCCATACTACATAGATCTCTCAACAAGCCTTCAACTATGGGCTCACAAAGGAAACATGCTCTTCTGTTCACCATCACCGTGTTCTTCTTGATTTTTGCTATGAGCATGCAGAGCTCGGCGGCGATAAGGCAGACGCCGGAGGGATTTGATGGGGAGAGATATCTGTCGTTGACGACGAAGACCGCATACGAGAAGACGAGGGAGTTCATGGCTTCTTGGATGGAGAGGTTGCCGGCAGGGCCAAGTCCTGGAGGGGCTGGACATTGATATCGGTGTGGTGTTTGAGCTTGGAGTACCATACAATTTTTTATTTCTTATACTTTTTTTTTTTTGAAAAAGATGTATACATATAGATATGATCCTACGGATCATTAATTATACGGGAGCTAGTATTTATTGACTCTGGAATAAAAGTATAGAACTTATTTGGTTAATTCTATTTTTCGATGGAAAAATTTCAGGGTACAATAGTTGTTGGAGGTTTTTTTTTTTTTGCCCTCCTTAATCTGCTGTAGCTTTCAAACTATAAATATTAATGTAGTATAGAATAAAATATCTCTTTGTAACTGTAAGTATATTTGAAATCTAAGAATATTTGAATTCAAACTAATCGGGTTTGGAGCTGGACATGTAAATTATTTAGGATCTTAACATACATTAATGAATAGATAAGTGGCAAATAACCACCTCTATTTATATCTTGGAGAAATTTTTAAAATAAATTATTTGTAATATTTAACTAGCAAAATTAATTTAAAAAATATTTAACTAGCAAAATCGATCAAGTTCGTAGATTTTACAAATTTCCATCTTAAGAAAATACGGAACTATCCATCCCGTATGATTGATTGAGTCTGCTAATTATACGGGTATCCCCGCGTGATTCGGTATTGACAAACCGCTGATGAAACTCTCTCACTTGTGGGGTCCACACACCACCCACGTTGACTCACAGGCCCAATCTCCCTTGTGGGCCCATGCATACCCACCACAGAAATTCACAGACCCAACCTCTCATATGGGCCCCACGCATACCCACAGCCTCTACAGCTTACAGAGTCACAGGCTTGATAAGTTTTGATTGGTTCCTTCAAAGGCTTCGCATGTGAAAGTTTGTTTGTTTGTTTTTTTTTTTCAACAACAAGAAAAAATACACGGGACGGCTGTTAACTACTTACATGGGAGTTTATTTTCAAACCATCATATTTCGCAAAAAATCAATCGATTTTCAGCCAGTATGCTGATATGGCTGAAAATAGATCGATCTTATTAATTAAATAAGTTTACAGTCGATTTTACTGATTAAGTACTAAAAATGGACCGTTTCAAAATTTTCTTCTTATATCTTCAGTAACAAATAATTCTTCTCAAGTCAATTTATTAGCTATTAGTACCACCTAGATTGTCATTTTTAGAAAGATAAATTGTAGGTAACACCCCTCTCTCGCATGAATTGAGAGAGTTTAGTGTTAGTATTTGTTTGTAAAAACAGATAGCCCCACATCGAATATTTGAACATCCTTTTAGAGGTTTTAAGCATTTAATGATTATTAAGCTTTGATAAATGGATCAAAGCATAGACTTTTAAACCCGTATGTTGATAATGCGAAGTGGAGAAACTTGTTTCAAATGAGGACTATCTCATGCTATTGAAAATACAACGACTTTTACTATTTTAGGGTAAATTACACTAAACCCCCATGAACTTTCAACATTTTGCAGTAAACCCCCAATAACTTTCAAAATCACACACTAAACTCCCTACGAACTTTCAAAAAGCTCACTAAACCCCCAATAACTTTTGTAGAAAACCCCAAATCTTAACATTGTTACATCTGACATGGCAAATAAAACTCACGTGACTTAAAAAGACCAATATACCCCTTAAATTATTTTTAAAATTCTCTTTTATGATCTTTTTATATTTTCAACCCTAGAAACAAAATTTTCTCATTTTTTTAAAAATTAGTTTTCCTCTCGCTCATGCATAGGTTGGGGTCCTATTATTTTTTATTTTTTATTATCTTGAAATTGTCCTTCCAAATGCCTTGTTATGTTTTTTTTCCCTGATTTACGGGGGTTATCTACAAAATATGGAAACTTATTGAGCGTTTTCTGCAATTTCAAAAGTTATTGAGGGTTTAGTATGATTTTGAAAGTTATTGGGGGTTTAATTAGTGTGATTTTGAAAGTTCTTGGGAGGTTTATGTGATTTTACAGTTATTGGAGGTTTACTGCAAAATGCCGAAAGTTCATAGGGGTTTAGTAAAATTTACCCATTATTATTCTCAGTTTGTCATTTGTTAAAGCCCAAACCGAGCAGAATGAGGAGGTTATACGTCTAAATGTGATCGAGAAGATCACCGAGTATCTGGTTGGTGTTCACCAGCACAGTCTTGGTATCCTTTCATCAGAGTATGTCGAGTGTTTTCTAGAGTTATATTATATTTGAGTGGAGTCCAACAACTTGACTTAACAAAAAAAAATAAAAAGAGTAAAACAACTTGGTCGGTAATTTCATGAGCATGTTTTCAAAAGAGTCCAACAACTTTGTTGGTAAATTCATGAGCATGTTTTCAATTTTTTCGGCCGGGAATAATGCTGTATGTTGGGAAATTATAGAAGAGGAAAATACTAGTTGTCCCACGCTTTTAAAAGAATCGGATATATTTTTTCATGATATTTCAAGGTTCTACCTTCTATATATAGTCTTCCGAATTGTGTGCTTGACATCAATCTCAATATGTCGGCGTTTAATTCCTTCAGAGTGTGAGTAAGATAAAAGTTATTATCAAAACTTATTATTTTCTCGTTATACAGTTTAAACTTATGCAACATATTGAAAGGAGATACAAGGAAGCTAGATTGCTTATCTATCTTGGATTTTGCTATTTGCTGTAGGCGGAGTTCAAATATTTCATAATTATAAATAGCTGTAAATATTAACTGATAATAAGAAAGTCAGGATGGCCGAGTGGTCTAAGGCGCCAGACTCAAGTTCTGGTCTTCGTGAGAGGGCGTGGGTTCAAATCCCACTTCTGACATTTTGATTTTTTTTTTTTTTTTACTTTTTTTCCATTTGGCGTGGGTTTAAATCCCACTTCTGACATTTTGAATTTTTTTTAAACATTTGGCGTGGGTTCAAATCCCACTTCTGACAGTTTTAAATTTTTTTTTTTCTCCATAGTTTTGATCCAACCAATGACAAATACTACGGCCATGTTTGAACATGGGACCATGTTTTATCTTGGGATTAATTTAACTCACAATAATAATACTGTGACACAATAGACTATAGTGAACTCTTGATAAGTTATATTTCAGCGTATATCATCCAATCTCTTGTAATTTTCACACCCTCGCCCCAGCAACAATGACAGGTCTATATGTGATCTAACAATGACAAATATTGGTTCTAATCTGACTGCTGTTTGGGCTGAATTTAAATAGAATATTCTCATGGAGCCCCCTGCTGCATGTTTAAGTTGTGTTAAAGGTTTAGTGTCAAACCCCTCTAATCAAAGCTATGGAGTCAGTTTCCGAGGTTGATATACACTTGATAATTCTGCCTACCATATCGTTGTCAAAATTTAATCAATCAAATGATCTATTTGTTTATATCAATCTCTAAAATAAGAGGCGTATCTGAATGTATCCGTAATTAATCCTAAATATTTATAGTATTATAAGTTACTGTCATTCTGTCAATATGTCGACTTTCAAACAGCAAATAACATAGGCTACATCATGCAAAAACATTTACCTTGACAGGATCATGAAATCGTTGCTACAACAAGATTTTCTCCATAGTTTTTAATTATCAAATCCAAGTTCATGTAGAGAACCGGTTCATGTAACCATAACCCTAGTTAACCAATAGTGAAAGTAGACACGGCAGCAGTAACCAAAAAACCTCAACACAAAATTTTTCATGTAAACCGAAGAACTGCCATAAGTATGTAAGCTGTAACCTAAATTTAAAAAAACATCCATGGTTGAAAATTCCAATCCAATAATCTGATATCAGTTCTCTGATTCAGTCAAGAGATAGAACCCTGTAGTACCATTGCATAAATTTTAGCGGTATCCCTGGTATAAGTGTTTGTTGGTGTTGATATACTATACAGACTTCTTTGTAGTTTTCTTCACAGTCTCGTCATTAATTCTTCGCTCCCTCTGCAGCTTTCCTCTTTTCTTTCCTTTCCCTCTTCTTCAATGCACTCATATGAGCTTTAAGTACTGTTGCTTAAGAAGACTGAAACTTTTGCTGCTCCTGTAAAGAGAGCTGCCATCACATTCCCACAAGTGAGGAACAAAGGTCATGAGTATTCCCAGTAATACCATAATATAACCTTAAAGTGAGACTTAATGAATTGCAGCAAATATGTCATCGACGCCTTCCTCTTCTTTCTACACGCACCTCGGTAGGAAAATCCCAGCCATCATGTTTTGAAGTATTCAACGTGTTTCAAAAACAATGTCATTCTTTTTGTTTTGTCAATTTGCCAGACTATTGAGCTCTTTGCTACCTATTTGTACACCTCTTTAGGTTAAACAGACATTTAATCTCATATCACAATGAAATTAAGGAAACTAACCATGCCACAGTACAAAAACATTAAGTTCTACAATCTCCAAATCTTCTCCGGGAAGTACAAGCTAACTTACATTTGTCAATGTCACTTATGCATACGTGGAACACTTAGATTTAAATCCTTTTATCGTGTGTAAAAAAACATGTTAAAGTTCATTTTCATGCTGTCAAATACATTGTGGTTGTATTTTTTGACCAAGAAAATTTTAGTTATTGTCGAAATAAGTGGAGATATGATGTCAAAAAGAATGAGCCCAAAGGCAAAAGATTGATACACCCTTTTTTCTTGGGTTAAAATGTCAGATTGGCCTAAAAAGTAACATCCATTTACCACTTTGACCTAAAAAGAGACACCGGCAACACTTGGATCTAAAAAGTAACAAATTGGCGACACATAGGCCTTTCCAATCACCCGAGGTAATTTTAAGTGAAATATAGAGGGATTTTTGCCTATAGACTCCTCATATCTTTCATATTTTCGGATTTACCCCCTCAAGTTCTAAAATTTGTAATTAAAAAAAAAAATCCTCTCTCCTCTCTTCTCACCATTCTTTTCTCCTCCCAATCAACTTCCCCTCCTCTCTCTCTCTCTCTCTCTCTCTCTCTCCCCCACCCCTTTCCCATATCCTCACTCTTACGTCCTTCTTTTCCTCTTTCTCCAACCACACCACTTCTTAACTTCTTTAACTTTTCTCTCTTCTCTACCTCTCTCTCCTCTTTTTTCTTTCTCTCCCTCCCCTCTCCTCCATTCCCTCCTAATGCTTCAAGTAGAATGTTTGATGTTGGACCTGCGAGAGGAAGAAGAGAACGAGGTTGAGCTTTTTATGACTGGAGGGTGAAGAGAGAGTGGGCAGAGCAAGGAGGGAGAGGGAGTGGGAGAGAGGAAGAGGAGAAGGATGTTGGGTTTTTTGTAGAATGTTTAATGTTAGGTCTGAGAGAGGATGAAGAGGGGGTTGGAGGAGAAGGATGTTGGATTTTTTATAGAATATTTGATGTTAGGTCTGAGAGAGGATGAAGAGGGGGTTGGATTTTATTTAATGATTATTGGAGGGTAAAGAGAGAGTGGGCAGAGCAAGGAGGGAGAGGGAGTAGGAGAGAGGAGGAAGGTTGGGAATTAAGAGGAGAAAAAAATAGAGATGGTGGAAAGAAGAAGACAAGAGTGAGGATATGCACTACATAAAATATTAGAGATAACAACACTTAACTACTTAAATTTATTTCAAATATTGGTATTTACCAACATTTTCAGAGAAAACGTTGGCAATTGCCAATATTTTTATCTAAAACGTTGGGAAATGCCAATATTTTAGATAAAAACGTTGGGAATTGCTAACATTTTTGTCTAAAACGTTGGGAATTGCCAATATTTTAGATAAAAATGTTAGGAATTGAAAGATTTTCTCTAAAAGACCCATCCCCTTCTTAGTCCCACATCGGGTAAGCAATTAGATTTTCAATGCTTTAAAATAGTAAACTACCCACCAACTAATTGTTGAAATCATTGGTGCAAGCTTACAACTAAGTGTAGCCTTAAAAAATTATGTAAGCTGTGGGCCTTGCAACACTTTTTGGTTCCAAGAGTGCTCTATGTTAGCCAACCTGTTCTAAGTTTTAGAATAATTCTTTTGTGCAGTGCCAACGTTTTCAACAAAACGCTGGCATCTAATACCCACACTTGCCATACTAATATTTTTTAAAAATGTTGGTGCCCCGAATAACAACATTTCAAAAGTGTTATTGAATGTAATTATAAACATTGTAACTTACTAAGTTTTTTGTAGTGATGGGAAAGAAGGGAGGAGTAGGAGGGAGGAGGAAAGGTTGTGGATCTGGAGGAAAAGAGAATGTAGGAGATAGTGGGAGGGAGGAGATAGTGGGAAGGGTTTTTTTATTATTACAAATTTCAGAATTTTGGGAGAGAGGGGGAGAGTTAATCTGAAAAATATAAGAGATTAAGGGGTCTATACGCAAAACTCCTTAGTATTTAGCTTAAAAATTATTTTTGGCAATCGAAAAGGCCAATGCGTCGCCAATTTATCATTTTTTACGTCAGAGTATTACCGGTGTCACTTTCTAGACCAAAGTGATAAATGAGTGTCACTTTTTAGGCCAATTTGATATTTTAGCCTCTTGACATAAACTAATATATCAGTGCGACTGAGACTATTGACATTGAATATATAAACTAAAGCATATAGTTTATAGACTGATATATAAGTTCATCACTTTTAATATAATTCAATAAATAAGAAGGCTTTGATAGTTCTTTAATTAGTTGGGCCCAAATGGAGGCCGAGGCAAAGTAGGCGGCTGGTAAAGGAGTAAAGGAGGATGAAAGGTCGGCAACATGCCAACATCGATAAAAATGACAATTCATAGCTAAAGGTGAAAATTTTCAGAACAAGTGAAACAAAAAGCTAACAACTTATAGCGAAAAGTGATGAAACTTGACACAAATGTAATAGATAATAGCTAAACTTGACTAAATATGCTAGACTAAAGCTAACATTTAATGGTTAACGGTTAATAGTTCAATACAAGTTAGACAAGACCGGAGATTTTCTTTGTTTCAAATGTAAAGAAGTCGGTCACACATCCTGATCCTGCCCCCTTACCTACCACTCTCACCCTCGGCCAATCCCCATCATAGATCTACCTCAATCGGTCAAAGATAACATCCTCAAGCTCCAGAACTTTGCCATCCTTACCCTCAAGGTTGGAGATCCTTCTGTTTCTGAACTCAAGGAAATGTAAGAATTTGTGTTCAATGTCAAAGTCTGGAACTCTAGCATCATTCCCTTTGCCAGAGGAGCCTTTCTTGTTGAATTCCCATCTCAGATCCTCTTGCAGCAGGCGATCTCCTCCAACCATGTTGACATGGGGTCTTTTGGAGGACGATTCGCCCCGTGGAGTGAAAGGAAAGGGCTGCATGTCTTCACGGAGCCCATCTTCGTCTGGGTGAAGATCTCAGCTCTCTCCTTCCACCTCTGGGACGGCAACTTTCTGCCTCTCCTCTTCAAGGGCATTGGCAAAATCCATGCTCTATCGAGAGATGTTGCTGCTAAGGAAGAAGCTAAAGATTGTAAGGTGCTCCTTAAAGTTAAATGCCGCTAAGACATGCCCAGCTCTATTCCCTTCAGATACATCTCACCCGCTACCAACTGGCTGATGGAAGGTAATGCTACCATTTCAGTGATAGGTAAATCGACCACGGCAGCGGAGCTTCAAAAGGAGAATGGTACCCTTTTCTTAGAGAGAGAAGGAGAACCCTCCTCCAATTTCAGTATGGGGGAATTCTGTAAGAATTTCTTTGCTGATTCTGCAGTCAACCAGCCCCTCATCAGACCTATCAGAGATTCTCCACCGCCTGCCCAACCCTTAGTTCTCCCTCCCGCCTCGGCTGTAGCTTTTGGACCCAACATCAAGGGTGAAGCGGTTATAGAGGAGACTTTAAATAGAGCGGGAACCCCCTTTATTGGCTCCCCCCCATGTGAAAATATGCCAGGGGGGACCATCCAAGATTGCCTCCCCTCTCCCAGCTAACTCTGGTAAAGTGGTAATTACTTATGAGGGTAACAAATTCCTCATCGACAGGAACTTTTGGGGCTCTGTCTGCACCTTAGCCTTAGAGCCCATGGGCCAGCCAGCTCTGGATCCTTCCCCAGGCCCATCTCACCCCTATCCTCCTGCATAGAGATCCCTCCAGCTAAGGTCACCCATATCCCCATCCCCATCTCCAGTTCGGGCCAAGCTGTAGAATCCTCTTCCTCACTTGCTCCTCCTCCAGGCTTTGAGAGTGTCATCAGGAGAATAAGGAGACCAGTAGCCAGATCTCTTCCCCATAGGCCTTTGCATCGCTACCTGATGGCTCATTCCATAGGATTGGAAGCGGGCTCGAAGAAGGGTCAGTCTTCTTCCTCTACATCCACCTGTCCGATTAATTCTTTTGATCAAGATAAACTGCTCAATATTGTGTCAAACTGTGGGATAAAAAACCCATATCTAAAGAGGGTATTGTTAAATTGAAGAAGTTAGAAATAGACAGGAGAGATGGGGCAAATTAGCCCTATCCCTGCACTAGCTCAGTTAGTTGATTTCCCCCTTCCATTTCCATGAAGATTGGATCTTGGAACGTTCGGGGTCTCAATGAACCCTCTAATAGAAGACTTGTTAGAGACTGTATCAATTTTTCTAGAGTTGACATTGTGGGTATTCAAGAGTCTAAACTCAATGCTCCTAGAGCTAGAACCCTCAATGCTTTGGGTAGTCATAGATTGAACGAATGGCTTAGTCTAGATGCCATTGATACTAGAGGTGGTGTGCTTCTAGGTTGGAACAATTCCATCTTCCATAGCTCTGAGTCTTTTGTAGGAATATTCTCTGTTTCCGTCCTCCTCACCCACATCTCATCCAATTGGAAATTTGTAGCAACTTCAGTTTATGCCCCTCATGATCTAGAAGACAGGAAGTGTGTTGGTGGGAGATTGAGAGAATTAGGCAAATGTTTCCTTGGCCTTGGGTTATCTTTGGGGACTTTAATGCCACTCTCTCATCGGCTGAGAGAAATGGCTCTTCTGGATCTTCGAGAGATATTCACTCCTTCAAGAATCTAGTGGACTCTCTTTTCCTCATGGACATCCCTCTTAGTGGTCGCCAATTCACATGGTCCAATAGAAGAGACAACCCCTCTTTGGCTCGCCTAGATAGATTTCTCATATCCTTAGATTTTGAATCCCATTCCCCTCTCTTACCCAATACGCTTTTCCATCAGCATGCTCAGATCCCTGCCCCATTATCCTGGATACTGGGGGCAATACCCCTAAGCCCAAATTCAGACTTGAACAAGCTTGGATTTCCCACCCTTCCTTCAAATCCTTCGTTATTGACTACTGGAAATCCTTTATCTGCAATAAGAACCCTGTCCTCTCCTTCTCCCTCAAACTTAAACTTCTCAAAAGAAGGCTCAAGTAGTGGGCAAGACACATCTTTGGTTTGGTTCCTCAGAAGAAAAAATCCATCATCTTCTCCATCCGGCACCTAGATATGCAAGAGGAATCTAGGCATCTCTCGGCATCAGAGATATCTCTCAGATCCAAACTCAGGCTAGACCTGGCCTCCAATGCTTCAGCCGAGGAAATTTATTAGAAACAGAGAGCCAAAGTTCTCTAGCTTAATGAAGGGGACAATAACTCCTCCTTTTTCCACAAAATAGCCTCCCATCACCGTAGGATCAACTTTATCCCTCATATCCTGCATGAGGACCTCCTTTATGTGGAAGAGGCTGATAAACAAAGAATTCTATTCAATCACTTCTCCACCCAATTTGCCTCCTCCATCTCCCCCTCCTTCTCTCTAGATTGGCAATACCTCTACCCAGATAGTCTAGAGGGCCTGCACTCCCTAGAGGCCCCCTTTAGTATGGCAAAGATTAAAGCAGCAGTGTTTGGTCTCCACCCAGACAAATCCCCAGGCCCTGATGGTTTCCCTATGTTGTTTTATCAAATCGTTTGGGACACCATTAGCCAGGACCTTCTTTCCTTCTTCCAATCCCTATACCAGGATCCATCATCCCTCCACCACATTAACTTCTCTTTCATTGCATTGATCTCCAAAGTTGATGGAGCCTGTAAAGTCAATAACTTCATACCGATTACTCTCCTTAACTGCCTACTCAAAATCTTTCCTAAGGTTCTGGCCAACAGACTCTCCCCCTTCTTATCTTCCCTGGTGGACCAATCCCAATCAGCATTCCAAAGTGGAAAGAATACCCTAGACTCCATTATCACTGCTCATGAACTCCTCCACTCATGTGAATCCAAGAAAAAGGAGATTTGAATGATCAAAGTTGACTTTGCTAAGGCTTTTGATTTTCTTAACTGGCAATTCATCACTGACCTTCTTCATGCTAGAGGCTTTGGCCCTAAATGGTGTAATTGGGTCAGCCATATCCTTTCTCATCCAAATCCTCTATTATGGTCAATGGTTCCCACACTAGCTTCTTCCAAGCATCTAGGGGTATCAAACAAGGAGACCCCCTCTCCCCTATGCTCTTCATCTTGGCAGCTGATGTTCTTAACAAGATGCTTAATGCTAGTGTTAACTCTGAGGACTTGTCTGAGCTTCACCTGAGAGGGGAACTCAACAATATCAGATCTCTTCAGTTTGCGGACGACACCATTGTCATGTGCAAGGCTAACCTAGAGGATATTGGCATTCTTAAAACCATTTTCTATCTCTTTGAAGATGTGACTGGTCTTGGCATCAACTTCTCTAAGACCAATCTATTCTACTTTGGTAAATCAGCCACCAAAGGTCAGCTCCTAGCAGCTGATCTTCATTGCTCCCTTGGCAAACTCCCCTTTAAATATCTAGGCATTCCTCTCAAAAAAGGATCTCTATCTAAAAATGATTGGCAACCAGTGATTGACACTCTATCTAAGAAATTGTCCATATGGAAAAGTAGACACTTATCTATTGGAGGACGTTTAACTCTTATTAATTTAGTTCTCACCTCCATTCCTCTGTACTTCCTATCTTTTTTCAAACTACCTGTGTGGCTCATTAATAAGATTGACAAGATCAGGCGCGATTTTCTTTGGGGGGGAACTTCTTCCTTTGCTAGAGGTAAATGTCTAGTTAACTAAAAAACAGTTTGTAAACCTAAAACAGCAGGAGGACTAGGTATTACCAATTCATCCTCTTTCAATGAAGCCTTATTATCCAAATGGATGTGAAAATATCTCAAACAAGACTCCCTGGTTGGTAATATCCTTCTTACCTATAATTCTAATCAATCCCTTATCACTAGTTGCACACCACCTAAGTCCAATGCTTCTAAATTTTGGCATGATACAATATTTTCTAGCCAAACTTTGTTGTCTATAGCTCAATGGAAATTGGGTAATGGCTCTTCCATCCGCTTCTGGGAAGATAAATGGACAGGAGACAACTCTCTCTCCTCCCTTTTCCCTTTGATTTATAAGCTTGCTCTATCTAACAACGTCAGTGTGAGATCTCAAGGCAGGATGCAAGACCAGAACTAGCATTGGAGACCTCTCCTCCGTAGACCAATATCACAGGAAGAAATTCTTCAAGTCTCGGCCATGAAATTGTTCTTATCCAACCTCAATGCCACTATCTGCTCCCAGCCAGACCAAGTCACCTGGCCCCTCACCCCTCATGCCAATTCACTGTTAATTCATTATACCAATTCATCACTAATGATGGAGTCTGTAGTGCAGATTATAAATTCATCTGGTCATCATTTCTCCCTTCCAAGGTCAAGGTATTTCTCTGGCTTATCTTCAAAAACAAGCTTCAAACTAAGGAGAATCTTGCTCTCAAAGGTTGGCCAGGAGACACTTTATGTTTGTTTTGTCAATCCTTAGTTGAAACGCAAGCTCACCTCTTTTGGGACTGCAGTTTCACCAAAGAGGCATGGCTCCCTATCCTCAATAAGATGAACTTCAACATCCAAGAGACTGATTTTTTTAGGCTGCTTCACAATCATGGCCACCTTCAGTTTGACAAAGAATCCCGTCTGCTTTGGCAAACTATATTCCCCCTCTTCTGCTGGTGCACTTGGAGGAGCAGAAATGCTCTGATTTTCAACCAAACACATATTAATCCTTCGCAACTAACTGCTAATGTTGCATTCTTTACATTATTCTGGTCAGGTAACTCAAAAAAGAAGAAGGCAAGCATTATTCACACTCTCGCCTCTCAGCGCGGACTGCAGGATCTCCAGGGAGACCTATCCGCATGTATGGGAGACAACTTTGGAGCTGAAGCATGATCTGTAGCTTTTCTCTTATTACAGTGAACCTTGGCATCAATATCAGACTCTGTGTTCATATTAGATATCTGTTCACTCAACTTCCCCTTCATCACCGTCACTTTTTGTTATGATATAGAATGACGGGATCATGTAATAGGTCTTTTGTATAGACTTTATATATTTTGGTCTTATGGATGACTTGGGAGGATTGGCTCACTCTCGCCTTGGTTTCAAATGACGTCAAAGGACCTCTCTTTGATCCAGGCGTGAATGACTCCTCCTCCTAGTCATGCCGTCGTATGTACATTCCCTCCTTTTGATTATATATATTAATTCTTTTGAATAGGGCATCCAGCCCTATTTTTCCTCAAAAAAAAAGTTAGACAAGATCAGCCAACACGCCCCCCCCCCTCCCGCACCAAAAACAAAACCAAAATTCAGCATAAAGCCACAAGTAGGGACAAGAGTAGTAAATTTTACTTTCAAAGTTTCAAAAAATATTTTACCATCTAATCAAATCATGATAAAACTACTAAAATTAAGTTATTTCATGTATGAGTAGCAAAAATATGCATATTTATGTGTCAATAAATGTATATTCAAACATATAGGTGTATCCTTGTGACTGGACTTTGGACAATGTGAGTCAGAGATGATTGCCTCTGACTCACATTGTCCATGTCGGTGCATGTATTTGAGTATGTATCTACTAATCATGAGATATTACATTTAGTCATTTACCATGTTATTATATGTGGAAAATAATATTTTTGGTTGGAAATCAAAGTTTTAGGTGCAAAATAACCGCTAATCTATTCACCAGGGTAATAAAAAGGTTTTTTTTTCCTTACATGACTATGGTATTATTGTTTATAGTTCGAATTCAACTTTGACAAACAACTTTTAGAAGAGGGTCTCGTTTATTTTTCCACATGTTGAATTTTCATTCAGCAATTCCTGATTTAAGCAAGATGCCCTTTAAGGAAATCAACGAGGTACAAATGATTAAGTTAATTAGTTTGTACCAGCACATTATTTTGTCATGCAGTATAAGCTCAAGCAACCGAGAAGTACTAAGCCCCCCATGCTCCCACAATGATGTAAGATGATTATATGATTTGATGCATAGAATCGCATTCATCTTCGAAATGATAGCAAACAATACATGATAACCAAATGATAGCTCATTTCTCCAGAGAACATCAAAATCAGTACAGTTATATATAAATTCTATTAGAGGTTTCAACCCGAAGGAACAATATTAAAATAAAAGGGACAGAAACTCTGGAATTTGTCTGTTACCGCACATGCAAATCTTAAAATTTTATTTTCTTAAAAGAACCCCTATGCTCTGTTTAACACACTTTTTTTTAGAAAAATTGTCATTGTGTTAGGGTTCAGTTAGTCCAACGTTGATGGAAAGTCAATGTGTGTTTATAAGAGATTTGTGTTCCCTCCCTATAACAACCACCGCAAGAAAAGGGCGCAGTTGCGACGGAAAATTTGTGACGGAAAAAGTCTGTCGCAAGTGATAGTTATCTGCGACGGAATTTTCTACAGAAATAAAAATAGTTGCTGTTAGCAACAAAAATGAATTTTCCATCGCAGATGCCTTTTTTCTTGTTGTGAACTAGCTTTTAGGGATAAGTTTTCCTTACAAACGGTACCAAAGCCAACCCATCTTCCCAGTTGCGAGCAAGTCTCATCTTCCCAGTTGTAATCAAGCAACGAGGGTGATTGCAATGTTCTCAAGGGGCTAGTCTAGTGCAAAACCGAAAGGGTGACCTTGGGATTGTAGTGTTCAGGTTATGGTTTCCTTGTTTGATCAAGAAAAGATAAAACTTTTGCTTTAATAAATAAAACCCTAATCAATCCTAAGGATTGTTCATGTCAAATTATTGAGATAATTAAGAAGATGTGGAACCATACCTGACGAGAATGCTGAAACAGAACTAAATAAATAGATAGACAAGCTCATCGACATGAACTCCATCTATGGAAGATCATTAGACTCCGGTGTGCATGAAAGTAGGGGTAGAAGGTCCGGAGTTTTCACTGGTATACAAACTAGGATGATCAGAAAGCCATCTAGCAAGTGGTAAAATAAAGTAGTGGTTTGTACACATGTAACATGTATCATGAATGCATGACTAATTTAAACGTAAGAAAGACTATATAACTATATCACTTTACTTGCTTTCATGAAAGGAACATGCATCTCAAATCCAGAATATGGAATAGATAAAAGCAGATAACCAGAACAACAACATCATCATAGAGATATCAACGAGAGTGCACTAGCTCCTTGAGTGTGATGCAAAATAGTGTATGCATCTAACTATACATCTTTTACTTAATCTTATTTAGAGAAAGCTCTCACGGGATATTATTTTTTTGGTATACCCTCTAGGAACATTGCTTGGATTCTTACTTACTTGGTTTGTATGCACAAACTCATCTGGCACTAGCACTCAAACACAACCTTGGGCCACACATTATCTATGAGATGTCCAAACCTCTCCCGTTAATTAACCCACATGAGCATTTTCGTTACTTGATTGTACATGATATATTATGTACTAGGCCCAAATAACTCAATCCATAGAGAACATCCATCGTGTGGGTGCCCTCTTCGACTGGGTTTTCAAAGCAAATGAAACATGTCTGTCAAATACCAAAGCAAATTATCATGACTTGATACACATAGATACTTAATCTCTTTCTTAGTTTATCAAGTTTTTATCAAGTTTGTATACTATATAAAGCTTTTGGTGGTGGAGAATCACGAGCCTCCACTTACGGTCGTAATGTACCCCCAAACCGAGAGCTTTCTTAATTTCAAATAAAGAACGTTGTTAATTTAGTGTCACACAAGGGACACGCCCAATATCCAAACATGGGCAATCATCATCATCATGTATATACCATATTATGGTGCCTAATCACGCATACCCCTAGGTGAAGTCTCGTGGTAACATACCAAGCAAATAAAAATCCAAGGCATAATCTAGGCCAGCATGCATAATGTAAGTGAATTCTAGGTCAAGGCATAGCATAACATAACATGGCAAGAACATACGATAACACTATGCGATAACATAGCACAACATACTTTACTTGATACTTAAACATGGATATATCACGAATTCAATAAACCATACATAAACATGAAACTATACCCAAGCGACCAATTAATCATCTACTATATCTCAAGATGGCAAGAACAAGCTTAATTGCATAACTGATATCATAATCTATGCAAAGAAACCAAAGAAATATGAAAAATAAGCTCAAACGGATCAATTTCCAAAATCGAAAGAATCAATTTTCTTATGCTGAGCACGCCCGCTCAGAGGTTGGGCTCGTGCGCTTACCATGTTGCCACGTCAACCAAGTTCTGATAGCATACTAAATAAATCAAAGTATAAATCATCTTCATAAAACCCGCTTGAGCTCGTACACTCATTGTTTAGGCGCGTGCGCTCAAACACTGTAAAACAATCTGTTCTTGAGATTTCATTGAGCTTGTACGCTCATCAGGTCGAGCACATGCGCTTGTGCTAGAATCGCGATTCTTCAGGTTGAGCACATAAGCTTGTGCTGAAATCCACAATTTCTAAAATGTTTTTAATCAACTACTCCTCGATTCAAAACCAAACTAAAAATCAACTTCTACCCAAGTTTTATACTACCAAAAGAAAACTATTCCATTAATTTATACTTTAAATATTAAGTATTCACCAATCCACCATTAGACCTCGAGGGCTCGCAATCTAAACCAAAAATGGGAGCAACCAATTATCGAAACTACTCATTTCAATCCAAAAATATTAGAAGAATGCAAAGATCTCAAAGTACACAAAAACCCATGAAAAATACCTCAAATCATGAAATAAATACTCAATTTTGTAAAAGTATCATTTATCTATAACAATGGGTCATTCTCCTTAAAAGAGATTGTGTATTGAGATCCACCTCCTAGAGAAATCCTCCCCTTGATCCAAACCCACGAATTTAAAATTAATCAAAATTAAAGTTTTCTTAGTTAAAAAGATAGAGAAAATCAAGATCTAAAAGACCCATAAATTGAAATTTTGAAATAATAATTTTAGCAAGCAAAAGCGCTTGCCTTGGGGTGTAGATCTCTCTTGTCTTGGCCTCCTAGCTCTCCAAAATATCAGCCCTAATATTTGAAGGAAAGAAAATAGTGTTTATATGGGGAAATATGAATTGGATTGTGGGCTAATAGATATTCTTCTAGTAGATCCAACCCAATAGACTAATATGTCATAAAGTCCATTGTCTCTCTTAAAGCCCAAGCCATTACGAAAACAAAACAAAAAAAATTTAAAAACTAAAAACTTGATTTTTAATAAGATAAAATAACAATTGTGACTTTCCACTTGAATAAAGAATGTGACACGTGTCAAAAATCTAGGATTTAATAAAATCGGATGGTTCAAATTTAGCCAATCGAGTCTACAGTTGAGATTGATTCAGTGCGGGGTAGGGTCCTTACAGTTGCCAAGTAGGATAGATGCATCAAATATAATTTCCTAAAATTATGTTGATTTCAACTGGATTTATGATTTTAGTCACATATCCTCAACAAAATTCATATGCAACCAAATAAGATTTGGTTGCATTCTACCATCTATACAAATCCTCTTTAATATCCATTGCAAACAAATAAAATTTTGAGTATGGATATTTCAAAATCCATTACATCCATCATGGTGTAATTCACGAACCAAATGGCCCCTTTATGTGAGAATTATCATTCTTAATGAGATGGTAATGAATAGACATTCTCACTTAGTGAAAATCAAAAATTTTGAAATAACATTTTTAATGCTTATTAATCATCCATACCAAAAATAAAAAAGATTGTCATTTCCACTTCATTCTCTGTTTGGTTGGTGGATTGTATTTTGATGTATGCTATGGATTTAGAAAAACCCATGCTAAAAATCTTGTTTCTTTGCAATGGATATTAAAGTCTATTTGCATGAGGGATAAAATCTAGGGGTTTTTGTTTCTAGTCCCAAAAGTTTACCCTGATTTATCTAAAAATCCAACATCTTTTGCTTGTATCTTTAAACCCAATCAGCTTTTTGTATTTACCTTTAAACCCAAATTGTATAATTTATAGATAAAGTATCTTTTATTTATACATTAATATGGTAAAAACCCCAAAATAGCCCTTTCCCTTTAAACCCAATCTATTTTATCTCTCCTCTTCTTCCCCGTTATCGTCTCTCTTCCCAATCCGAAAACCCCAAAAAAAAAATTTCGCTCCTCTTCTTCCCCGTCTCCTCTCCGAGCCCTAATCGAGAAAAACCATCTTTTCCACCACTCCTCTTCTTCCCGTTATCGTCTCTCTTCCCAATCCGAAAACCCCAAAAAAATTTGCTCCTCTTCTTCCCGTCTCCTCTCAGAGCCCTAATCGAGAAAAACCATCTTTTCCACCACTCCTCTTCTTCCCCGTCTCCTCTCCGAGCCTAATCAAGAAAAACCGCCGTCTCGTCCGCCGCTTCTCCTCCGTCATGGTTAGTCGCCACCCTGTCGAGAAATCTGAGTCTCGTCCGCCGCTCCTCTTCTTCCCCGTCTCCTTTCCGAGCCCTAAAGTATGTCTTTTCCTTTTTTTTATTACTATGTTTTTTTCTTTTTAATTCTCTCCCTATGAAATATTGAGAACCATCTATCTAAAATTTTCGAATGATTGACATACTTTTCTCAAGGATAGATCAAATGATATACTTGATATTGGAGAATATTATGGTTATTGACATACTTGATATACAATGACTTGTTAAGCTTTTGCTTAATATTATGGTTATTGGATTTTGGAGAATATTATGGTTATTGGATTTTAGAGAACATTTTGTTCAAGATCCTGTTGTAAAGATAGAAGCAAGTTCCAAATACCTGACTTGTTAAGCTTTTGTTTGAATGGTTATTGACATGTTTGATATACACTGTTAGCTTAAGAAATCAATCTTTGGATTGAAAATGGTATCGTGGACCTTATGTTAATAATTAGATGCATACTGTTAGCAAAATCCAAATGCCTCCCCCTGTCTCTCCTCATGCTTTATTCATAATAGTTTTTTATCCTTCTCAGGAAAAGGCGATGAAGACCCTTCAATGGATAGTTCCTACATTGCAAACTTGAAGAAGAACAAGTGCAAGTCTCCAAATGATAATACAACCATAGTCGAGGAGGATCCGAGGAGTTTCAGGACATTCGATTTAGGATACTACAAGGAAGTACTCAAAAGAAGAGGCTGTTTCAATCGGATCTGACTCTAATAACAAATTGACTCACGAAAACTTTGATTATGCAAGTCTCCAAGTTCTGGATTTACTTTGTAAAACCTTGAAGTATGTAGTTTTTATATGTTTGTATATGGTGTTCAAATTCCGTCATTGTAAAGGCCACAATTGTTGTTTCCTGCCATTGTAAAGGCCACAATTGCTAAACATAATTTTTTATGCCAGGAAATTTTTTGTTTCAGTTAGAATATATGTTGTCAAATAATGGGGTATCATCAGTTTGGCATCTATTAGTCTGTGTCTATTTTGCTCATGTTAAAAATTAGAATATATGTTGTCAAATACCAAAATGCATGAATTCTACCAATATATATGCTGGTTAGGGTGATTAATGGGTGAAGAACAAAATAGTAAAATAAAGAGAGATTTCAGAAAAATTCAGGTCCAGAGGTATTTTGAACTTGAAGATCTTAAATCCAAGTCTTCTTTGAGATAGTACTCTGTTGCAAACCCTAATATGAAAGTATAGCGGGAAAAATAGAAAGTATAGCGGGATAATATGTAAGTATAGCGGGAAGTATAGCGGGATAATATGTAAGTATAGCGGGAAAAAGTGGGAAAAACTAAAAGTATAGCGGGATAATATGTAAGTATAGCGGAAAAAAGTGAAAGTATAGCGGGATAATATGTAAGTATAGCGGGATAATCTGAAAGTATAGCGGGATAATATGTAAATATAGCGGGATAATCTGAAAGTATAGCGAGATAATCTGAAAGTATAGCAGGATAATATGAAAGTATAGCGGGATAATCTGAAAGTATAACGGGATAAACTGAAAGTATAGCGGGATAATCTGAAAGTATAGTGGGATAATATGAAAGTATAGCGGGATAATATGTAAGTATAGCGGGATAATCTGAAAGTATAGCGGGATAATCTGAAAGTATAGCGAGATAATCTGAAAGTATAGCGGGATAATATGTAAGTATAGCGGGATAATATGAAAGTATAGCGGGATAATATGAAAGTATAGCGGGAAAATCTGAAAGTATAGCGGGATAATCTGAAAGTACTATCTCATATTTCAGATTATCCCGCTATACTTACAGATTATCCCGCTATATTTACATATTATCCTGCTATACTTTCAGATTATCCCGCTATACTTTTATATTATCCCGCTATACTTTTACTTTTTCCCGCTACACTTACATATTATCCCGCTATACTTTTATATTATCCCGCTATACTTTCATATTAGGGTTTGCAATGAGTACTATCTCAAAGAAGACTTAGATTTAAGATCTTCAAGTTCAAAATAACTCTGGACCTGAATTTTTTTGAAATCTCTTTTTATTTTACTATTTTGTTCTTCACCCATTAATCACCCTAACTAGCATATATATTGGTAGAATTCATGCATTTTGGTATTTGACAACATATATTCTAATTTTTAACTTGAGCAAAATAGACACAGACCAATAGATGCCAAACTGATGATACCCCATTATTTGACAACATATATTCTAACTGAAACAAAAAATTTCCTAGCATAAAATATTATGTTTAGGAATTGTGGCTTTTACAATGACGGGAAACAGCAATTGCTTTACAATGACGGAATTTGAACACCATATACAAACATATAAAGACTACATACTTCAAGGTTTTACAAAGTAAATCCAGAACTTGGAGACTTGCATAATCAAAGTTTTCGTAGCCGAATTTGTTATTAGAGCTTCATCTGATTGAAACAGGCCTCTTCTTTTGAGTACTTCTTCGTAGTATCCTAAATCGAATGTCCTGAAACTCCCCGGATCCTCCTCGACTATGGTTGTATTATCATTTGGAGACTTGCACTTGTTCTTCTTCAAGTTTGCAATGTAGGACATATCCATTGAAGGGTCTTCATCGCCTTTTCCTGAGAAGGATAAAAAAAACTATTATGAATAAAGCATGAGGAGAGACAGGGGGAGGCATTTGGAACTTGCTAATAGTATGCATCTAATTATTAACAAAAGGTCCACGATACCATTTTCAATCCAAAGATTGATTTCTTAAGCTAACAGTGTATATCAAGCATGTCAATAATCATTCAAACAAAAGCTTAACAAGTCGGGTATTTGGAACTTGCTTCTATCTTTATAACAGGATCTTGAACAAAATGTTCTCCAAAATCCAATAACCATAATATTCTCCAAAATCCAATAACCATAATATTCAAACAAAAGCTTAACAAGTCAGTGTATATCAAGTATGTCAATAACCATAATATTCTCCAATATCAAGTATATCATTTGATCTATCCTTGAGAAAAAGTATGTCAATCATTCGAAAATTTTAGATAGATGGTTCTCAATATTTCATAGGGAGAGAATTAAAAGAAAAGAGCATAGTAATAATAATAATAATAAAGACATACATTGGGGCTCGGAGAGGAGACGGGGAAGAAGAGGAGCGATTTTTTTGGGGTTTTCAGATTGGGAAGAGAGATGATAATGGGGAAGAAGAGGAGCGATTTTTGGGGTTTTCGATTAGGGCTCGGAGAGGAGACAGGGAAGAAGAGGAGCGATTTTTTTGGGGTTTTCAGATTGGGAAGAGAGATGATAATGGGGAAGAAGAGGAGAGATAAAAACAGATCGGGTTTAAAGGGAAAGGGCTATTTTGAGGTTTTTACCATATTAATGTATAAATACAAGATACTCTATCTATAAATTATACAATTTGGGTTTAAAGGCAAATACAAAAAGCTGATTGGGTTTAAAGATACAAGCAAAAGATGTTGGGTTTTTAGATAAATCAGGGTAAACTTTTGGGGCTAGAAACAAAAACCCCTAAAATTTAACCAGATGTTGTTTGGTTACATGCGCATTTTGTTAAGGATATGTTACTAATATCACAAATCCGGAGAAACCAACATAATTTTTAGGGAATCTTATTTGTTGCATCTATCCTATGTGACAACACCAAATTCAAGGCACTAAAATGACAAACAAACAATGTAATTAATAAAAACCTAGGATTTTAAGCTTATGGGTCCCATTTTTCAATGCAAAACCCACAAAATGCATGAAAAAAATAACACAAATTGCATTTAAACATAAAAATAAGAATGAGCATTTTATTCCTACACTAGCATTTCCATGTTAGTTGAATCCCTTATCTCATACATTCTCAGTTAGTGCAATTCCTGTGTAACAAACAAGTTAGTTGAATTCTTGTGTAACAAACAAGTTAGTTGAATCACTAATTACATGTGCGTATTGAATTCACATAAAAAAAGATCTACGCTCTAGCATTTCCATGTTTTCCCAAATTCCAATGATACCTCTATTATTAGATGTTTTTTAGTTTTATTTAAGGGCGTGTTTATATTGAGGGAAATACGGAAGAAGGAAAGTTAGAGGAAACTATTCATCCTAGCTCACCCCTTTTGGAAATCTTTTAGAGGGTAGAGTGTTCCCCGCTCATTCTCCTAAGATCACCTCTAAACAATATAAAAGTTGTTCTCCTCTAAATTGGGCTGCAATCTAGGGTAAGAGAATTCTTTTAGGGTGTGTTTGACAACACTCTAAAACTGGGTCAGGTTTAAACTTGGCTAGTTTTAGACAGTTTTGTTGATTGTTAAAAACTGGTCCATAAGTGAACCAATTCACTTTAGTTTATTTTTGGGCCTCTAAATTGGTTTAGTTGTGAACCAATGAGGAGTTGGTACACAACTAAACCATTTCTTTCCAAAACTAGTCTAAGAAACAATTGTGGCCAAATTGTAGTGAGTTGCCAAACACACCCACTTTCCCATCTCTTCTCTGCCCTACTTTTCCTTACCCCAAAGAAATTCAAACATGCCCTAAGGAAATAAGGGTAAATTTCATAAAATCCCCTTTAACTTTAGACGATTATCAGATATATAATCTCTATAACATTCAAAATATCAAAAACCTTCCTTGAGTTTAAGGGTCATCAGAAAGCGCCCTTCTAATTTATAATTTTTTATACAACACCCCTAACAACAGTTTAGGGCAACTTTCATATGAGTGATAAAATTACATAATATGGATATTTTTGCATGTGAAAATTGTGGCTCACGCTTTTAAGGGGTTTCTTAAGAATGCTGAAAGTTGAAGAGAGTTTTTTGAGAACCCCTAAATTGGGTGGGGGTTTGGGGTTGGGTTCGATATTTTGAAAGTTAGAGAGAGAATCTGATAATCATCCAAAGTTAAGGGGGTTTTCTGAAATTTAGCCTTAAAAGAAAGTATAGATACAAACTGTTTCATAGATTTTAGGCAACATTTTTCTAAACTGACCTAAACATTAATAAAAGATACCGTATCATCCAATTCTCTTTTCTTAAAATATATGCTAACTACATCTGTATAGGTAAACTGAAATCAAATTAAATACATATCCAAATTAGTCCCGTCTACCCTAAAATGCTTAAGAAGGAAAATATTAAGGAAAAGTAAATTTATTTGTTTTGTATTTCTTTCTCCTAAAGCCAACTGAAATTAAAGCTGAATATTTGAGTTCTTGTTAATACAGAAAAATAAAAAATAAATATATGTTTTCCAAAGATATAAAGCTAAATACGATGATAAAAATGAATTAGCAAATAGAGAAAAGAAGCATTGAATGTTATTTCAACTCCAAAGTCCATTCTGTAGACTGCTTATTCAACGGGTTTAACTTGTTAGAATTTTTATTTTGACTTGATTTATTGACTTTTCTAAAGTGCAAAAGTAAGCTCATTCCTTTTACAAAATGAACTTGCAAGGTTTAAAAGTAATATGCCAAATGGTGTTTTCCTTGTGGATTCTGTTGAATGAGTCTAAAAATTCACTACATAGTTTGTCTCCTACTTTAATTAATAATTTTAACAAAATGGTTTTATAAAGTTTTTTTTACTTGGACAAATCATATAAGTACCCTCACGCTTAGAAAAATCAATAAAAAATGCTCTTCCACTCGGAAAATTTAATGTAAATGATCTCACACTTAGATACGAAACAATTGAAATGTCCTCACTTCTCGGGGAATAATAATAATAATAATAATAACAACAGGCCACCCATTTATGTGTCATGTGCACATCACTAATAGTAATTAAGCAAATTATATTACTTAATTAGTTGATTATAGTAAACGGGGAAAAAGATTTTAAGCTAAACTTAGTTTACTAGTGCTACACACCTAATCAGGACTATTCAGCTATGAATTTGGAGATGGGGCCCTCTTGTTTATATGGTAGTAGTTATATAGTGGTCCAATAATTTTGAACTCCAAAATTAACTTGATCAATATAGTATACTTGAGCTAATCCCAGGCTGTCTCCAAAATCTCTTCTCCAATAGATTATTAGCAATTTTATTATAAATTCTAAAAATTTTGGCTATACTGTCACCATCCAAGCATATAACTTAAGGTAAATGGCCAAACACAATAAACCAAGTATGTGCATCCTCCCTTTGTAGCATAGGTTTGGCTTTTATATATGCTTCCATCATAAGATTTTTTTCAAGAGTTGCATGTATGGTGAGAAAATTACCCTAACCCTAGCCATGATCAATTTAAAATTAAATGGTGTAAAACTTTTTATGTTTCCAACATATGGGAATGATGCATGCAGCTCGAACTTTAATAAACAACAAGCAAATGCTTAGTTTGGTGTATGGCAATTTGTTTTCTTTTTATTTGCAAAAAACACTCTCTACTTATACTAGCATATTGGCACGTGCGATGCACATGCAAAAATGTTTAGCTACATGGTTAGTCTTACATTTTCATTTAATAGTTTGATGATGATTTAATTTATGCAATTTTACTATGACGTTGTACATAGAAAATGTATCTTACACGAGCAGCCCAGTTGGTCACATGGCAAAGCCGTGTTGCTCCCTCGTGAGGGGGCATGGGTTCGATTCCCGTGTGCACCAAAGGCGCTATAAAAAAATATATCTTAAACTATTATTTACCAATTAAATCTATCCTTAACACAATATTGTTGAGTAGTTTTCAAATTGAGGATAATATAATTAGAGTAAGTGAGTAAAATTTAAAATAAAAATAAAAATGGGGATATTGCAATTTAAGTATGTGCATATTATCATTTCATGATTTAGATTAATGTTTGTTGATGTATGAAATCACAGTCACTAATCTTTTTTGGGTTTAGTTCTTAAGAGAGTGTGGAGTCCGCCTTCTCTTCTTATATCCCGTGATGTTGTTCTGTTGGTGGTTTCCTACACCAAAGAGACACTGGAAGAAGCGGAGTTAGGATCTCCGGTGGTCCCTCCGGCCGGTCAAGTTAGTAATGGGGAGAAAATTAATGGAGCAGGAATTCACTGAGAAAGAATCACTTACTTGCTTCGTAGAACAGTTCTCCATTTATACCTAGGGTTTTGGGGGTATATTCATCTTTCCATTCGATGAAAGACAGCAGGTGAATCAGCACTCTTCTCCACGTGTCGAATAATGACTGGGTGTGTATTTTCATTATCAGCCACGGTGGCTGCCTTTACAGGTGTCAAGCTATGGGTGGACCTAAGGGTTGGTGCGGTTTATTCATCATTAATGAGATAGGACTGGCGCCGTCCACAGCCGTATTAGTCCGAGGTACCTTAAATACTGTGAGAGATGGAGGAGTTATGGGGTTGACAGTGTATTTAATGCGGACATATTGTCGGGATCAGATTTTATGTAACCGTCGTTTAGGTAGAGGGAGCCAAGTAGGACGAGAAAGGGGGGAGTCGAGACCGAAGGGCCGACTCACACATCTTCTCGGGTCGCCTATGAGGGTAGTTAGCTGGAGGGACGACTAGTACCGCCTTTCACGTCGTCGAAGGGTATGGGTGTCTGAAAGGGGCGGCTAACACTATCTTTCGTGTTGTCCGGAGGGACAGACGACCGAAAAAGTGACTATATGAAAAATAACTGGTGGAAGGGCGACCGCATGCTTCGTTATCGATCCAAGAAGAAAAACTTGTGGGAGGCCGGCCGACACCATCCCTCGTCGTCTGGGAGGGTAGTCGTCCAGTACGGTTGAGCTCAAATGAAAAGTGCAAGATGTCCACTGGACTTGTTATGGAGATCAGCGTCGTCCGACCAAAGTGTTCGAAATGATTAACGCTCAACGTTTTTCCTCTTTAACTACTAATTAGTGGTTATGACCATAACAGTTGGCCCCTTTCACTTAGAGACGGTTGGAAATGGGTGCAAGTAAAATAGATACCATGGCTCTGGTCGGATGGGGGCGAATTTGAAAAGAGTCTCGAACATTCTTTTGACGGAACGTGGTTGACGTCAGTGAACGATTCCTTAGCCAATGGTGTTCTGCCTTCTGGGCTCAATAATGGATCCCCCATGAATTGAAGGAAGCGGTTCTTCTTTTTCCGAGGCGACGCTTTGGGTTCTGAGCCTTAATCTCGTCTGTTGATTATGGGTTGATTTGATGCTGATGGATTTCTCCATAAGTACGAAGCGGTGAGGAAGAAGGAAGTTTTTTACTTCCTTCATTCTCCAAAGATAAACTCCGGCGATCTTCCGACAAATGATATAGATATTTTCCATGGATTCCGATCATCGAAAGGGGATGGATGAGTTTCGCT
The DNA here is from genome assembly GCA_012295165.1 of Asparagus setaceus. NCBI lineage: Eukaryota > Viridiplantae > Streptophyta > Magnoliopsida > Asparagales > Asparagaceae > Asparagus > Asparagus setaceus. The sequence goes on from CM022708.1 coordinate 4,327,546, forward strand.
CGAAGGTGACTCGTATAGCGCGCGATTTCGATGATCAAGTTTGATATTCGAAGGATTTAAAATTTGGAAGCCGTGAAATCGTCACCGGTGTACTGCCATGGCGAGAAGAGAGCTCCTCTATACCTCAAGCATTTAGAGTGTGGTCTACGGTTGCCGCTGCATCCATTCCTTCGAAAAGTGTTCGAAGAGTTGGGAGTGTCTCCGATGCAGATGAAGCCCAACTCAATCGCTATCTTGGTCGCCTTCACCGCCATCGTCAGCCGGGTTGGGGATTCATCCCAAAGTGAGCGTGTTGAGTCATCTGGTCAGCGTGACTGTGTAGAAGACGCCTCACTACCATCTTCAGATGTCGGGGGAGTTCAAGGTCATCCTCGAACTTCCTAAGTCGAACAAAAGATGAAAAGACAGATTTGTCTGGGTCACGGGGGACGACTCCAATCTGGGTTGCGCGACTTGGCCAGAGATAAGGAGAGAGGCTTTGGAGCCGAGGTTTCTGCCAGAGGACGAGCGACAAGAGCTGAAGCAAATTCTCAAGTACGCGGGGCCGCGTAATATGAGTGCTTTACTTGACAAGTCGATTCTACGACTTCATGGGATCTCGTCGGTTCCCCCTGGATCCCATGACGAGGCGAGAGCGCATAATGTGACCTTCGGAGGTATGGCCGGAAGGATGGCTTCGTTGGATTCAGCTTCTGATGAAGAAACTCCCGAGGAACCCGAAGGGATGTCGACTCGGCAAGCCAAATGGCAACGGCGAGAGTCGGCCTCAGAGGAAGTCCCACCTGTGCAAGGGGGAGGCGAGGCGAGGACTATTGGCCATGAAGAAGTGGCTACGGGTGTCACTTCAAGGGGCGCTGTCGATTTTCAAAGGACTTGACAGAAGAAAACCAATCATGGTCCTCGGGGAGCAAGACGGTTGGGAGAGAGTATAGAAAATCCAATGGAGGCGAGGTCGTCAGAGTCGGAAGAGGAGGCTGGTTCACAACCGGCTGAAAACGAGCTCGGGGCCGACGCACGGGAAAGGGCTGATTCTCAACCGACAAGAACCCCGACCCGAGCTGCTGTGGAGACGGTTCCCGACGGAGCTGAGACTCGGTCAGAAGAGGAGGCTTCTGATTCTCAAGCAGAATAGCTGCACCGATGAGGCAAGGAGTCGGTTGGAGGAGAGGGGACGGGTTTTGTCCCTGCGGGGTGGCCCTCTCCATATTATATGGCTGAATCTGAAGCGGGGGTTTGGGATAAGGCAAGCGACTCATTAATAGGGATGCTCTCTCCGATTGACAGCTATGAGGGAGAACCTAATGCGGAGCACAGGTACAATCCTGTTCATCGCTTGGATGTTCGCTCGTCAGTGCTTCAATCCAGATATATGCAGGCCAAGGCTATAGAGCAATTTAACTTGCCTGAGGACCGGGAGTTTTTGAAGAGGATCCCTGATGTGGGACTTCATGTGATCCTCCGAAGCTACTTGACTAGAGGATGCCTTGTGGAGCAAGAGATGTATAGTCGGTTAGCCCAAGGCCATCACGCTTATGAAAAACTCCGTAAGAAGCATGTATCTCCAGGAGAGGTCGGCGAGAACGATGAGCTCGACCAAGTCATCAAGGAACTCTCGGTCAAACAAGCCGAACTTGACGATTGGCGTCGTGAAATGAAGGTGAAGGAGTAGACCATTGCAGAGCTCAAGGCATCTGGTGCCAAGTTGTCGGTTGAGATTAGAGAGCTTTGACAAATACTTCATGATAGTGGTGGAGGATCTGAGCCGACCAACGAGGTATACAGGGAGCGGGATTTAGCCGTAACGCAAGTTGCTCTCGAGAAGCAGATCTCGCAGCACGCAAAAGTTCGATTAGAGCAGGAGTTGGCCACTAGTCGACAACTTTCGGACGAGTGCGCCAAACTTAAGGAGTCTTTGAGCAGAGCTGAAGGCAGAGTAAGATATCTGGAGTCGAGTGACCGCCAGTTGGCAATTATAGATGAGGGCCGCCCTGCCATCATTGAAGAATTTCGCCACAGCTCATTGGGAAAAATTAAAGTTGCGCTGGCTTGTAAAGCGGGGAGTGACTTCATAGTTAAGCAATTGCCTGCGGAATACCAGGAATTCCCTGGTCGGCTTCAATATCCTCCGAGTATAGCGAACCAGGTATGCCTCCTCTCAAGATTTGAGGAAGCGGGGGCAGGTTACAACATCGGTGAGGGTGAAGCCGAGGGGGAGGAAGGAGAAGAGGCCGAGTCGCCGAGCGACAACTCTTCTGGTGGAGCCGACCAAGGTGTGGACGAAGGCTCGGATTGGAAGAATGGGGATGAGGCAGCATAGGACTTGCCTTCGACTCCTCCTCCTTCTACTAACGTTACTTTGCCTTTGACTCCCGGGGCCGACATGGACTTTTCGTAGTTTCAGGCTTTGAGACATCCGTGCTATCATGAATTGCATGTATATATATTCTTTGTACTTACTCTCGAATGAATGAATAAAAGTTCTTTTTATTGTCCGAACTGTTTTATAATTTATTGCTGTGCTTTGTAGAATGCTTAGTAGTCCAAGTAACCCAATGAGTCGGGTGGCATGATGTCGTGGCTTAATAGGGTCGAGCTTTTGTCTTTTATCACTGAGGTGACCCCCTATAGGACAACAGGACTGTGGTGACGTCTTATTGATTTAGGGTCGGTTTTTCATTCGTTTGGTCCTCCTCACATCTGCTTGTTTGTTGGGTCGACTAGCTAAGGTCGGCCGGGCTCCACACAATAGGTGGGTTTATTTTTCGAGGCGTGAGTGGAAGGAGTCACTGTAGAGGACAGGGCATGACGTCAGCGGTACTTTAGCCGTCAGAGTCGTTTCAATTTTCGAGTAAAAGAGACGTGGGGTGATAAAGGCAGTGGGTGTTTCAATTTCTATAAGGTGGTTCAGATTCATGGGTTAATCTGGACCGTTATTTTTGAAGTTGAAAGATCACCCACGAACAGCCACGTGGGCCCTCTGGATGTCTATATATACTTCTTCCTAATTGGGAAATTTATTTTTTACGCTTTCTAAAATCTTTTATTTCCCCTTCTTTCTCTTGTTCGAAGTTTTTCAAGCATTTTGTCATGGCTGCTTCGTTTTCTCGCTAATAGGATCAAAGAAACCTGCCTCGCATCAAGCCGAAGAGGAAGATTTGGAGGTCCTCCACGAAAAGTATGACCTTCCCGAAGAGTTTAAGATCTCTTTGCCGGAGAAGGATAGAGCTGTTCATGAGCACAGCGATGACAAGGTGCCGCTATATCTGACTCATCGGATAATGGGGCATGCCTCCCTACTGCGTTTATGAGGGAATTGTGCGAGCGATTGGGGGTTTCCCCAATGCAATTTGCTCCCAATGTCATAGCGACGATCGTGGCGTTTCTGGTGATATGCCACTGGGTGAAGGTAGAGCCGACCCTACAATTATTCAGCAACCTGGTTACGGTGAAGGCGACCAAGAAGGACGCTCATTTTTTCTTCGGGTATATAGGCGGTCGACTCGTCAGTGTACCCGACTCAAATAAAGACTGGAAAGAAAAGTTTGTTTGGGTCTATGGCGCCGACCCAATCTTGGCTTGTCGATCATGGCCAGAAATTGAGAAGGACAAACTAAAGACTCTCCCTCTTTCAGTGGATGAAAGACGGGATTTGGAGAAGATCCAGCAGTATTCTGGATCTCGAAGGATCTATAATCTATTCGATAATGCCTCGCTAAGGATGGCGGGGCTGTCATTTGCTCAGCCGGCAGAGGTTGACAAAAAAAGAGGAAGAGTTACTTAAGGCGGCTCCTCAACCGACCGAGGATCCTAAAGGAGGGGTTCCCAGTCCGACAAAAGCCACAGAATTGCAGCTCCCTCAAAAGCGGGCGAGGGGAGGAGGACTGTCGGCTACGGATGAGCAGCATGTGGAAGAGAATTTTGACCAGCTGGCCGATATGTTGAAGGTGAAGGCCCCCGTTCCTCAGACCGACAAGCAAAAGAAGAAGAAGAGGAAGATGAAGAAGTCGAAGGAGTCGACTCCTAAGGAAACGACTGAGGGGACGGCCCCTGATCAGGCCGAGGTTACTATAGGGGAAGCCTCAATTGTGGGGGAAGAGTTGACCCCACAAACTCTTTCTCTTTCACATTTGGTTGTGGAGAGCGTCCATGGAGAAGAGTCGCATCCTAGCGCGGGTGAAGCTTCTGTTCCGCAAGTGAAGGAGGCTTCAGCGGCCACTAAGGACGCTCCCATCGACCAGGTTGTCGCTGCAGCTTCTACCGGGCTAACTTAGAGGTCGGGGAAAGAGTCGGCTACTTCGGATGAGTCGATGCCAAGGTCGGCTCTTTCGAGTTTACTCGAAGGCCTAGGCATCGAGCTTCCTTTCTATCATAGGGTTGCCGAGGTCGGTGGCTCGAGATGGAAGGACCTCCGAGCCCACCTCATTGGCAATTTGTGGGAAGGGTATTCTACAGGGGAGGAACCCTCTCAAAGCGACAGATTCGTCCCAGGTCATTCTTTCCACAAGGAGGATTCGGTGTTTCTTTTAGGATGGGCACAACTTGTCGCTGCGGAGCAGTTTACTCTCCCGAAGGACAAGGAGCTACTAGAGGAAGTGCCGTCGACTGGTTTGCGGCTAGCTCTCTTGAGTTACCAAACTCGAGGGGCTCTGATCGGAGAGGAGCTTTTAATCGGCTTTCCTTCATGATGCGAGTCGCCAACGACCTGTCAAAAAGACTTGTTCGAGAGCAGGAGAATTGGGAAGAGGCCCAGAAGAGGGTGGGAGCTCTTGAGTCAGAGAAGGGAATGGTTAATGCTAAGTGGCAAGAGGAGCTGGAGGCTAAACAATCAACCATCGCTAACCTCCAGACTCATCATGCCAAGCAGTCGGCTGCCATCCACAAGCTGAAGGAGGAGGTTACTCAGCTAAAGAGGATGGCCGAAGGCTCTCAGAGGGAGATTGAAGAGTGGAAGACTCAAGTCGGGGAGCTGGAGAAGCAAGTTGAGGCTGAGAAGCTCGAAAAGCAGTCGGTTCAGGAGAACCTCCAATCTGAATGACTCGCCCTCCAAGGCTTAAAGGTTGAGCTGGATGAGTCGAAGGCGGCTCACCAGACGGCTTTGGCTGACGCTCAATCAATTGAGACCCGACTTAAGTTCGTGACGTCCGAGGCGGGCAAGAAGGAAGTCATTGAGGAGTACAGATAAGGGCATATGGGCAAAGTTGAGTTGTCGCTGGCTGTTAAAGCCGGCTTCGACTACTTAAAAGCTCAACTGCCCTCTGATATTCTTCCACCTTCGGGTGTGATGTATCCTCCTCGGGTGCAATGCAGCCTACGTGTCCTTCAGAGCCTGGAGGCAAAGGGAGCAGGAGTGCAACTTGATGTCGAGGATGACGACCGTCATGAAGATGAAGACGAAGATGGGGGCAAAGATGAGGACGAGGATGATGACGAAGGAGACGGTGGCGAAGGTGGCAACTAGGATATTGTATAGTCGTTTTGTATTTTTTTCTCTTTTTGTATTTGGTCGGGAGGACCGTTGTACATTCATAGTGTACGTTCGAATTATGAATGAAAATCTAGTTTCGCATTTCTCTGTGTCAGATTTTCTACTCTTTATGATATGTTTTTCTCAGGCTTTGCAGGCACGTTATATTGATCTCGAATTTGACTAACGTTTACAAGTCAAGTAAAAATCGTAATTTCTACAATTTAATGAATAATTTCACTTTCGATTAGTACTTGGGCTTGTGTCGTTCAGGATGGCCTTCATGTTACATCGGTCTTCAAGGCGAGATAGGCGTTTGCGACAGAACGAACTATGATTGAGCCGACTTCTCAGCAAATGACAACCTCGTGGGTTGGGTGCCTAGGACTTACGTGACGCCTAGGTCTTAGGAAGTCGGCTCATGTGGGAGCGATGACTCTGCAAATGACAACCCCGTGGGTTGGGTGCCTAGGATTTACGTGGCGCCTAGGTCTTATTCGGCATGGCCGATCTCTGTTTTGGAGGCAAAGAGCAAGCCTGTTTAAGAGTCAGCCCCAGTGGGTGCGGCGACTCGACAAATGAGAACCCCGTGGGTTGGGTGCCTAGGACTTACGTGGCGCCTAGATCTTATTCGGCATGGCCGATCTCTATTTTGGAGGAAAAGAGCAAGCCTGTGTTTGGGAGTCGGCCCAAACGGGAGCGGCGACTCGGCAAAGGACAACCCCATGGGTTGGGTGCCTAGGACTTACGTGGCGCCTAGGTATTAGGAAGTCGGCTCACGTGAGAGCGACGACTCTGTAAATGACAACCCCGTGGGTTGGGTGCCTAGGACTTACGTGGCGCCTAGGTCTTATTCGGCATGGCCGATCTCTATTTTGGAGGCAAAGAGCAAGCCTATTTTTAGGAGTCGGCCCCAGCGGGAGCGGCGACTCGGCAAAGGACAACCACGTGGGTTGGGTGCCTAGGACTTACGTGGCGTCTAGGTCTTAGAAAGTCGGCTCATGTGGGAGCGACGACTCTGTTTTTCCGAGCAGTGCTTGACACCTTATTGTCAGCGTAACTTGGCGATCAAATACGAGCGCTTCCTTTTGGTTTTAAAGTGATAGATTGACCTGTTTCACCTTTAGAGTGGGGTGTCTTCTTAACTGAGCAAGCAGAATTATCTATTGAGACGAAACGAGAAGGGTTCCTTGACTCATTTTGACAAGAAGGGTTCCTTGACTCGGTCTAGTCGGAAAGGTTTTCCGGACTCGTTCCCAATTAAGAGATTCCCTCGACTCGTTAAGTGAAACTGGGTCATCATAACTCTTTTTAAGCTAGGGAGGGCGTCTCGTTTTTGTTGTCGTGGATGAGACATCGAGACGTTCCTTGCACGATTGTAAAGACAAGCAATGACAGTTAGGGACAAAAATCTATTCATACTGAAAGATCTTGAAAAAGATTTATAGTACAAAAGATTTAGTGAAAAAACTTCCTAAGATGCTCGATGTTCCAAGGATGTTGCAAGATCCTTCCATCGAGGCTTCTTAGTCGGTATGTTCCTGGGCGTAGTTCTTCAAGGACGGTGTATGGTCCTTCCCAGTTGGGTGCCAGTTTGCCATGCTTGGTATCCTTATCGAATGCTGCTTTCCTTAATACCAGATCACCGACACGAAATCTTCTAGGTCGGACTTTGCTGTTGTAGTATCGGGCGATCCGCTGCTGGTTGATAATTTGTTTTGTGTAGGGCAGTCGTCCGCACTTCATCCACCAGGTCCAGTCCTACTCGAAGCCCTGCGGAATTCTCCTCTTCATCGAAGTGTTGCAATCGAATGGTGGGCATGCCGACTTCTACGAGTCGGCCCGGCTCCATAAGCTAGCTTGAAAGGGGTTTCACCAGTGAAATTCTTGTGGGTCGTCCGATAGGACCAGAGGATGCTTGGCAACTCTTCGACCCAATTGTCGACTGCTTTGTCTACCTTCTTCTTCAAAGCTTGGAGGATGCACTTGTTAGCGCTTACGCTAGTCTGTTGCACTTGGGATGGGCCACCGGCGAACTTGAGTTTAATCCCCATTCTTAGCAAAAGTCTTGGAACCCCTTCTTCTTGAATTGGGTGCCATTATGCGTGATGTATGAGCGGGGTACTCGAACACACACAATAGATTTCCAAGCAAAGTTAGTAATGTTGCTCTCTCCGATCTTTGCTAAGGGCTGGCCTCGATCCACTTGGTAAAATGTCGATTCGCGACGATTAGAAATTTCGTTGTCCCGATGCAAGAGGAGAGGCCTAATATGTCTAGGCCCCGGGCAAAAGGAATGGGGCTTAGAATTGAAGTCAGCTGGTGGCTGCGGATTTCAGCGTAAGAGTTGGCACTTCTTACACTTGGAGGCGAGCTTCTTGGAGTCGGCTATTCGTGGGCGATGTATCCTTGTCGATGATCTTACGGCGAGGGTTCTTGCCCTGGATGATTTTTGCGAGCGCCTTCATGGATTTCCTTCAAGACATAGTCGGCCCGACGGTCGGAGGCATCGGAGATAGGGCCCTACACCGCTGCTCTGGCAGGATGATCGATAGAGTTGATTGTCGATCATGAGATTGCGGCGGGCAGTCCTCTGCAAACTCTTTGCTTCGGCAGTGTTTGTGGGCAGGGTTCCATTGGTTAAGTATTGAATGGCGAATCCATCAGCGGGATTACGGAAGGATGTCGATCGCATGATGTCAGAAGAGGCCGGCAATCTTTGGGATCTTTGGAGTGTAATGCGTGCAAATGGGCCCAGAACTGTTCATGTAGCTGGTTGACGCTAGCTTTGACAAGGGGTCCGCTCGAGAGTTGCGAGCACAAGGGACCTATGTGATTCTGAAGTTGGAGAAGTGGGTTAACAGTTCTTTGACTATCTTCAAATATTGAGCCATCCTCTTGTCTTTGGCGGCATATTTGCCATTAACTTGGTAGACGACAAGTTGAGAGTCAGCCAATATATTTAAGCTTTAGGTTTTATCGCTGGCGGCTTTCATAAGCCGCAATGAGGGCTTCATACTCGGTCTCATTGTTAGAAGCAGAGAACTCAAAGGCGATGGATTGCTCCGTGACTGTGCCTTCTGGACTGCGAAAGACTACGCCTGCTCCACTCCCAGCTTCACTTGAGGATCCATCTACTTTCAATTCCCACCAAGAGGCGACCTGGTGGCTCTCAAGGTTAGACAGGAGGTGTCGTGCCTTCTTCGTCTTCTTAGAGGATCTTGGTTGGTGGTAGGGAGGTTTCTTCATCGCAGTGAGGTAGATTCTATGAGGAAATCTGCCAGAGCTTGCGCCTTGATTGTGGTTCTAGGTTCGAATTGCACATCATATTCACTGAGCTCAATCGACCATGTGACCATTCTTTCGAAAGTGGTCGGGCTTCCCAAGGCCTTCTTCAATGGTAGGCTCATCCGCACAATGATGGGATGTGCTTGGAAATAAGGACGAAGCCTATGAGCAGTGATAATGAGAGCGAAGGATGCCTTCTCGATCAAGGGATAGTTCAATTCCCCTACTCTAAGGATCCGGCTCACATAATACACCGGCTTCTGGATATTGTCTTCTTCTCGAACAGGGCCAGACTACTGACTTCAAGAGAGATGGCCAAGTATAAATACAAGGTTTCCCCTTCGACTGGTTGACTTAAGAGCGGCCTCGTACTCAAATATGATTTTAGTTCTCTGAAGGCAACACAGCATTCTTCCGTCCACTCCAACTTCTTCTTGGGGGTCTTTGGTTCCCCTGCGTATTTTGAAGAATGGAAGGCTTCTTTCTGCTGACTTGGAAAGGAACCGTCCCAGGGCGGTGATCTTACCGTTGAGCTTCTGGATGTCCTTCATGGTGCGCGGCTCGGGAAGTCATTCAATGGCCTCTATCTTCTCCGGGTTGATCTCAATACCCCTCTGGGTGATCATAAATCCCAAAAACTTTTTCGACTGCACCCTAAAAGCACACTTCGTCGGGTTGAGCTTCATGCGGTAATGCCGGAGGGTGGCAAAGGTTTCTTCGAGGTCAGCAATGTGAGCAGCAGCTAGTCTTGACTTCACCAGAATATCGTCCACATAGGCTTCCACATTGCGACCGATTTGAGACTTAAAGATCTTGCTGACCAATCTTTGATAAGTCGCTCCAGCATTCTTGAGGCCAAAGGGCATCACATTATAGCAAAATGTACCTTGGTCTGTGATGAAGGACGTCTTTTCCTGATCATGTATGGCCATGCGGATTTGGTTGTAGCCTGAGAAAGCGTCTAGGAAGCTTAGCAGTTGATGGCCCGCACTCTCATCCACCAATTGATCAATGCGGAGGAGAGGGTAGCTGTCTTTGGGGAAAGCCTTGTTAAGGTCAGTGAAGTCGACACACATCCTCCACTTGCTATTGGACTTCTTTACCAACACTACATTGGCTAACCATTCGGGATATTGGACTTCCCGAATGAAGCCGGCTTTCAAGAGCCGCTCGACTTCTTCAGCTGCCGCCTTTTGGCGCTCAGGCCCCAGATGTCTCTTCTTTTGTCGAACCGTCTTGCTATGTTGGTCAACAGAGAGTTCATGGCAAATAACATTGGGTGATATGCCTGGCATGTCTTCTGGTCTCCAAGCGAACACATCAAGGTTGGCCAAGAGGAAGGAGATCAGGGCCCCTCTCAATGGTTCGGTGAGGTTGGATCCGATCTTGAGTGCTCTCTGGCCTTCATGGTCAACTGGGATTTCATGCAGGTCTTCAACCGGAGTTGTCCTCTCTCATTCCATCTTCTTCTCGAACTGATGAGCCGTCTTCTCGATGGGCATGGCCGTCGCTACCCCTTTCCCCTTAGTGGAGAGTACATAACATGCTCGGGCTTCCTTCTGATCGCTTCTGACCACTCCAACTCCTTCGGGGTTGGGAATTTGATCATCTGGTGATATGTGGATGGAATGGCTCGTAGGAGATGAAGGGAAGTCCGTCCTAGGATGACATTGTGCGCCGACTTGATGTCCATCACCACGGCTGGACATTGGTGTGGCAAGGAGGACGGCCTACTGTTAGAGGAAGAGTGATCAACCGTTCTGGCAATTGAGAATGCCCAGTGAAGCCAATCAGAGGACCTAGGGATGGTTGCAGCCTAGACTTGTCAATGCTCATGCGGTTGAACGCATCTAAGAACAATATATCAACAGAACTCCCGGTATCGATCATGATCCTCTTTACTTTGAAGCCGTCAATGTCGGCCGAGATGACAATGGGGTCGTCATGAGGTGTCTCGACGCCGTCCAGGTCGGCTTCGCTGAAGGAGATGGATACATCTGTCCTCGGCTTCTTATCATAGCTATTTACTCGAAGAGCGTGTTCGGCATATCTCTTGCGAGCGTTATTTGATTCCCCTCCAATAGTAGGACCGCCACTAATAGTATGAATGATGCCTCGGTACGCTCTGTCGACTTCTCTCGATCGACCGGTCGAGGTCGGCGACTGAGCGAGACCTTCGTCTCTCTTGGGAGGTGGATCCTTCGACCAAATTCTTGGGAATCCCCTCGAATGAGGTCTTCAATATCTCTGGAGGGCGGCAATCTTTGGTGTCATGGCCGTGGTCCCTATGATATCGACAAAATAGTCGAGCGTCTCTCCTCTACTGGGGTCTGCTCTCATCTGTGGCGGTGGTTTATTGAGAAGTCCTTCCCTCTGGGCCTTGTCAAGGGCCCCAGAGAGGATGTGTTGAGGGCGGTGAAGGCTGGGGGGCTGGGCTCTTGATCCTCTCTCTATCGAACCGACCATTGCGGTTATTCTTAGGAGGAGGATTCCTTGGAACATTTCTAGGATCTTCTTTGAGGTGGATTTTGAGTCGACTTGGTGGGAGGCTGGAGTTGGCGAGGGACTACATATGGAGTCGTTGAGGAGGTTGATGGCAGCCAATTTTGTGTATGGGGTGACTATGGGGTAGGAGTAGCCGTCTTCTTGGACTCTGCTTCATTGCGACCTTGTATGCCGGCTTCCTCCATGTTCATGTAAGCATGAGCTTTGGACATTAATTGTTCATAACCGATTGATTTCTTGGAGAGAGCCTTGGATAGGTCGCTGTGGTAGCCCTGCTACTAGAGCCGCCATAGCGACTTTATTCCCCGGATCTTTAACTTCTAACCTCTTCGCCTGGAACCTCTTTATATAAGTTCTGAGATCCTCATTCGGCTCTTGCTTGGTCTGGATGAGCACGCTGGGTGGTAGCTTAGGCTTGGCGTTGGCTAAGAAGTGATGGATGAACTTCTGACTGAGCTCCTCAAAGCTCTCGATAGACTTCTTCTCCAAGGAGTTCCACCAAAGCTTAGCACTCCCTGTCAACATAACTAGGAAGCAGTGGCAGATGGTCTCTTCTGGCGCCTGCATCATGATCATAGTATCATGATAGTTTTGAACATGTTCTGCCGGGTCTTTATCACCTCCGTACTTGTCCATTGATGGCATCTTGAACTTCTCGGTCGGCGCTCTCATGATGGAGTCGGTGAAGGGAGTGTTCCCTCTAATGGCGTCGGCGACAGGTTGGTATACCTGATTATAGCCGCCGGCGGGCTGGTGGACTGCCGGAGTTGGAGCTACAGGTGCAACGGAAAGAGGTTTGAAGGTCGTGCCTGCTGGGTCCTTCGCGCCTTGGCTAGGCGCAGGACTCTCATCGGTCACGTCGAAGATGAGAGGACGACGTCTGGGATTAGCGCCCTGGGTCGGCTGCATCTGCAGCGGTTGGGCGGAGCGCTCTTGGTCTCTCCTCGGTTTGTTGATGTGGGGAGTTTCTGGGGTGGGAACCTGATGCATGGTCAATTGCTGAGCACCATGGGCAGTAGAGTGATGACTTGTTGAAGGTTGATGCACCGCAGAAGTGGTTGGTTGTCTTCGGGAACGAAAGCGGCGAAGAGCTTCGTCGGCGAAGGCTTTGGTGAGCTTCTGCATGTGTGATCCTTCGGTGGATTCACGGGCTGGGCTTGAGTAGCGTAACCACGGTAGGTTCCCCAACCCGAAAGATCACCACCTCGGACATGTCTGCAAGAAGAAGCGAGCCCACGATTGAAGCTGTTGATGTATGAAATCACAGTCACTAATCTTTTTTGGGTTTAGTTCTTAAGAGAGTGTGGAGTCCGCCTTCTCTTCTTATATCCGGTGATGTTATTCTCGCTGGTGGTTTTCCTACACCAAAAGAGACACCTGCGGAAGAAGCGGAGTTGGGATCTCCGGTGATCCCTCCGACGGTCAAGTTAGTAATGGGGAGAGAAAATTAATGGAGCTGGAATTTACTGAGAAAGAATCACTTACTTGCTTCGTAGAACAGTTCTCCATTTATACCTAGGGTTTTGGGGGTATATTCGTCTTTCCATTTGATGAAAGACAGCGGGTGAATCAGCACTCTTCTCCATGTGTCGATTAATGACTGGGTGTGTATTTTCATTGTCGGCCACGGTGGCTGCCTTTACAGGTGTCAAGCTGTGGGTGGACCTAAGGGTTGGTGCTGTTTATTCATCATTAATGAGATAGGACTGGCGCCGTCTGTAGCCGTATTAGTCCGAGGTACCTTAAATACTGTGAGAGAGGGAGGAGTTATGGGGTTGACAGTATATTTAATCCGATATTGACATATTGCCGAGATCAGATTTTATGTAATTGTCGTTTAGGTAGAGGGAACCACGTAGGACGAGAAAGGGGAGAGTCGAGGCCGAAGGGCCGACTCGCACATCTTCTCGGGTCGCCTATGAGGGTAGTTAGTTGGAGGGACGACTAGTACCGCCTTTCGCGTCGTCGAAGGGTATGGGTGTCTGAAAGGGGCGGCTAACACTATCTTTCGTGTTGTCCGGAGGGACAGACGACCGAAAAAGTGACTCTATGTTAAATAACTGGTGGAAGGGACGACCAGTACCGCCTTTCGCATCGTCCAAGGAGAAAAACTTGTGGGAGGCCGGCCGACACCATCCCTCGTCGTCTGGGAGGGTAGTCGTCCGGTACGGTTGAGCTCGAATAAAAAGTGCAAGATGTCCACTGGACTTGTTATGGAGATCGGCGTCGTCCTAAGTCAATGGACCAAAGTGTTCGAAATGATTAACGCTCAACGTTTTTCCTCTTTAACTACTGATTAGTGGTTATGACCATAACAATGTTCTACAAAAAAAAAAATAAATAAATAAATGTTTCTCTTGAAAAATTAAAAGAAAGAAAATAAATATTTCTCTGAAAAATTATGTGAGTCCAACTTCTATTCTCATGTCATGATTTAAAATCTTCTAGAAATAAGAATGAAAAGAAAGGAAGGAAAAATTTCTCTTATAAAATTATAATTTTACCCTCCAAATTATAATAGGAATGGAGAAAATGTCCACCACTCATCCAACTTTTGTTACCCCACTATGTTCATTATATAATAATATAGATGTGCTTAGTCACTTATTATACATAATTTTTTATTAATGCTTAAACTTCTTGATGGTAGATGGAATTATCTCTCCGTTGTCATCCATATCCGCCATGTGAATGTCAGGTAATATTGACGTTCTATTTCAATAAGTTGTAGAGACATACCTATTCTCTTATAGGTATTTATGGGTTACAGCATAAACATCTACAAATAACAAAGAGATAGATCTTTTAAGTATTAAGGAGTCTAAATATCATAAAGAAGTTTAGAAGTAATACAACTAACCTCTCATGCTACAATAATTATATCAATGATTAACAATTTATTATTAAAAACATTAAAAAACCTAATCAAAACTAAAAAGTCTAGCATCAAAATAAACAAAGGCTGAATATCTGAAAGCCCTCTTAACTTTGGATGATTGTCAGCTAAACCCCCATTACGTTCAAAATATCAGAAAACCACCTTAAGTTTAGGGGTTACCGGAAAATCTTCTTTAACTTTAATATTTTTGCCGGTGATGATTGAGATTCACGATTTTAGGGGGATTTTCAGAAATCTTAAAGTTAAAGAGGATTTTCTTATTAGCCCTAAACTTAAGGGGGTTTCCAAATATTTTGAAGTAATGCGATGTTATCTCCTAATCGTCCACAACTTAAGGTCGGGTTTTCAAATACCTAAAGGCCAGTTTGACATTACTTTTTTTTGGGCGCCTTTGCTTTCTTTTTTTTCAAGAAGCACACAATAATGATGTTTGGTGACAAAAAATTTGGCATGCTTATTGAAACTGCTTCTGCTTTTAAGGGGGTGCTTTAGAAGCAACTTGATGATGCTTTTAAAAGCAACTTCTATTTTTTGAGTTTATATACCATATATACATTTTATCTTGTAACAATAATAATTAATCACGGTTCTATCAAAACACCTTAGCTATTTTTTAAGCAATTTTTGATATTTGAATACCAAACTACCATTTTTAGCAGTTTATATAAGTTGCTTGTATAAATTATTTTTTATAACCAACTTATTTTAAGCTCCTGTATCAGACTGGCTCTTAGCCCGTAAACAACCATGCCCAAAAGCTAAACAAAAAACATGCAACAGTTTAAAATCTCAAAGCATCTCCAATCTATAGAAATTTAAATTTATTATGGGGTCCACAAAGAAGTGTAACCCCTACCAACTCCTTGACCTCAGCCTCACAGGGTCCAGATGGAGCAAGTCAATTATTTCTACAAGGTCTTCGCACAGCATTAATAACACCTCCCTTAAGCGTTTAAACATTCAAACTATATACATGGGTATTTTCGTCATAGGTCTTTCACATATATACTCCTCAACTCTATCTTATTTACAAAAAGTATTAAACTAAAGCGGAATAAAATGATAAAAGTATCCCCTTTCTTCTTGAAATATAAAGAATTTTTTTATAACCTTTTAAATCTACCCATTTGCAGACTTATCGTCAAAAACCATATGTTGCAAATTACATTTATGTAGTTTAACGGTGTTAACCCAAGACCGTAGGAACTATATTGGAACTTCCTAACTGTCTGGATCGCCCGTAGAGGAATGATGCTATTTAAGAGAGGTATAAAAATAAAATGTTGAAGAATACACAAATAAATCAGTAAATATATATATTTAGAAGGTAAATATGTTATAAGATAGCTTTTTGACGGTTACACTTACACGGGCCAAAAAAAAACTTTGGTCAAATCAGCCAAACACCAGGGGCATTTTAGTCTTTTGAACAGCCCCAACCTTCTCTCTTTTTCTCCACTTATAAAGCTCCCAAAGAAATATAAACTGAAAACAGAGCAGAAATGGAGAAAGAATTCATGGTTTGTGTCGATAGAATCATTGCATCAGCTGCTTGTTTTGATCCCGATAATAGTAATGGAGATGGGTTCCTGAAGAGAGAGGAAAAAGATGAAGGGAGCTCTGTTAATGGTGAGGGTTTGAAGAAGAAGAAGAAGAAAGGAGAAGGATTGATTGAGTGCAGGATTTGTCAAGAGGAAGGAGATGAGAGTGATATGGAAGCTCCCTGTGCTTGCAATGGAACCCTCAAGGTCTTAATTTTTCCCTTGTTTTTTGATATTTTTATGTTAAAGTTCCAATTTTGGTATTATCCAAGTTCTATTTTTCTTCCAATTTTGATTTTTTGAGGTTCTGTTTTAGAGTGGAAAAGTCAAGGTGGGGCTTTTCTTTTTAAATATTTTAGCAGAATTATTGTTTTATTATGACCCAGTTTTGTTTTTATTGTTAATTTGTTAGGAGTCTAGGTGAGTTATTCTGTTTTGGCTTTTGATGGTTTTTTTTTTAAGACTGTTTTTCTATTCAAAATTGTAGTTTTTGGTTTGACCCAAGTTCTATTTTGTTCCAATCTTGATTCTTTTCAAGGCTTCTTGAACCTTTTTAAAATAGAATTGTTGTTTTATTGTGACCCATTTATGTTTTTGTTTCTTACATTCTTAGGAATCTGGATGAGTTCTTGGGTTTTGGTTTTTTATTTTTTCCCCTCATTTGTGGGCTTTCTTTTCCCCATGATAACTATAATAATAATGGGTGGTTAGGTCACCCACTTGTTCTATTGATGGTTTTATTTTTTATTTTTTATTTTTATTTTTTTACATGCATTTTTTGCCCTTTTATTGTTTTATATCAAGGATTAGTAAATTATAAATTCTACAAATATATTTTGTTCACTTTTTCGTTTCAATTTAAAGTTTGGTTTTAGTTACTAAGTTTGTCAAAGCTTTTGTTTCCCCCTTTTTGTGGGGACACTGAATGCATGTATCCTATTTGTCTTGATTGTGCCTTATAATTGCTATAAAATAATTTTGAATTCAGTTGGACAATTTAGTTTGTTTTTAGAATGAGAATCTATGGATGCTAAAGCTTTGTTTTCTGCAATAGTTGTAGTTGAACAGTTGTATTTACCTCAATTTGGTTGAAATTAGTGGTTCTAGGTCCACACTGCAGGAAGTTTTAGTTCAGATGCCTAATGTTTGTGATTCATTGTTTGTAGCATTTTTAGTAAATAATCTTTTTGTACTTGTTCCTAACTTTATCATAGTGTCAATGAACTGTCTGATCCTACTTTTATGACTAGCCATTATTATTGATCCTCATAATTGTATTTTCGACCTTTAGGTCGTATACGGGTTTGCTCCATTGTTTGTCTAATTTGCTTGGGTTTCTGATGATTTAGGATTTCTGGAAATAGTTCTATTTTCCCGTTTACTTTTTGGTTTTCTAAGTTGCTCTAGTTACTTTTTAAGTTGTAGTTCCTTAACTCCTGTTCATAATTAATTATATGTACTTGATAGCTATTTAAATATGTTTGATTAAGTCAACAAAAATATAATGGTATATGGACACTATTACTATAGATCTCAATCTGGCTGTTATATCACACAATATTGTGCATTAGCATTAATTCTTGAAAAGCTGTTAGCATTAATTCTTCAAATTTTTATAGTTCTTCTTAATAGTTGATATAACACCGCTTAGTGGTTTTAGGCTGGTAACTAGAAATCAGTGACTACGGTGTAATTCATTGTATGACTGTATAGAATGCAAAAGCAGAAATAATTGTTAAAAGAGAATGTTAGCAATTCCGGGTGGTCCAATAGTTTGGAGAGGTGCTATTGTCATGTGGTACCATGAAAGCCTGAAAAGTGGCTTAAGTTTATTTTCTTGTAAAATCCTAGACCTATCATTTTCTTAAGGATATTTCTTTGTGATGCACGTAATTACGAAATCAGAAATGGTCCAACAAAGACTTGTTATATCAATTACTACAGATAAGTTGTCACTTGTTATCTAGTTAATTGTCAATTTCAGCTTCTATGGAAATTATGTCTTCAACCATTTGTTGGTAATTCCTTTGAAGTGCACATGACATGTTGTTATATGTTTCTATCTATTGGTTTCTATAAGTGGAAGAAGTCTGATTTTATTGACTGTTGATGTAAAATATTTGTAATGAACCGACTATTGTTTCTGCGCTGTAATTCTTTTATTTTGAGAGAAGGCTTCTGCACTTTTTCTTTCTTCTATGTATGCAATTTTGAACACTTCGATTACATTTATTCCAGAAGTGCACTTGCTGATTACCTATTGATCAGAATTTTCTGCTTCTATTCTGTGCAGTTTGCTCACAGGAAATGCATACAGAGATGGTGCAATAAGAAGGGGAACATCACATGTGAAATTTGCAACCAGGTTGGTATAAATATCAAAATATGTGCATAATTTATTTTATCTAGACTTAAATTTTCTGGATTCTTTATTTTCATTATTCTTGAGATTTGATTCCATTACTGGAAATAGTTAATTTGATCATTTATACATATTCCTCCATAATGAATTCATGGATCTTTTCATCATCAACATTTTTCTTAGATTCATACAGTTTTATGGTGATTTCTTTATCAGTGATATTATTGCATTTTTGTGCACTTGTGCACTGCATTACCATACTTAGCATTACTTTTGTCTTTTCAGATATGCTTCTTAGCAAATAAGTATTCTCGAGGACAAATTTTGCAAAAACATTCCATGTTCTTCATAATATTTGATGGATACTGCTGAAACTTTGATTTATTGTAGGAAAAATTAAAGAGATACTTATTAATCTTCTTTTAATCTGACAAAATATTTAACTAGTTATTTACTTGTAAAGGTATATGCACCCAACTATTCAGCACCACCAACTAGATCCAGTTCGGACATGATAGCCATTGATATCAGGTATACTCTAATGAGCCTTTGCGTCTATTATAGGCTACATCTTCCTCAGAGATATTACATTTTTATTTTTTCTGTGAATTGGAAGTTTTTATGTGTATCAGTTTTTATAATGATGCCTTTTTTTCATATATTTTGACTCTTATTACCTATTTCAGCTTTTGCAATAGCCATAGCTGCAGATTTATGGAGTTACTTAGTGGCAATGCAAATTTTGTTTTCACTCTTATATTGATCGTTTTTTTGCAAGAAACATGACTTAGATTATTGTGGTTGGAAGACATACTTTTAGGTTCTGAAGCCTTCAAGTAGCTGGGGTATCTTGTGGAATTTCTCTTTGGGCTCATGGCACTCAGTTTGCTGAACTTTCAATATTATCCTAACCCCCCCCCCCCCCCCCCCCCCCCCCAAAAAAAAAAAACTATTGGAAATTCTATAAATGACGTTAATGGGGAGAGTACAAAAAGTCAAAATTGCCCTTTTTTACTTGTTATCTATCCTCACTGGAAAAGGATAATATATAAGTTATTTTTAGTAGATAGGGTAGGGATATAATCGTCCAAGATTCATCAAGTGCAGAACACATGGCGAACTTAAAGTTATTGCCATCAGTCATCATACCTAAGGGGGTGTTTGGTTCAATTTCTTGAAATTATAGGAAATGTTTTCCACCCAAATATAGATTTCCTTGTATTTCTTGAAAAAATTGTGAGAAAAGTTTTGAGAAGTAAAAAAGTTCAAATTTTCTTGTTTTTAGTATTTTGTTTGTTTGGTTCAAAACAAGAAAATGGGCCCATTACTTTATAGAAATATCAAAAAGTACAAGAAAATGGGCCCATTACTTTGTTTGGTTGGTTCAAAAAGTACAAAATATTAGTTTTATATTAATTGTGACAGATTTCTGAGTGTTTTCCGCCCATTTTGAGTGGAAATCTATTTCTTGAAAAAGTCTGATTTACATGCTTTCTGAGAAAATATTTGTAAAGTTATTCTGAACCAAACACAGTTTTAAGAAATAGTGGGAAAACTTTTAGTTACGAAATTGCCATTGTCAGGTTTTTTGAGAAAAGTTTTCTATAAATTGGGTGAACCAAACACCCCCTAAGCGAGACAAGCTTGGAGGGATATATATATATATATATATATATATATATATATATATATATATATATATATATATATATATATATATATATATATATATATATATATATAATTTGTGGTGGTTCTTTTTTTTTTTTTGGGGTGGGTGGAGCAAACCCCCCAAAGTTGGGGAGTTTTGTGAAATTTAACCTTTTTTGGCATAAGCACATATTTAGGTTGATTACAAGCGTGACTCTTGTAATCCATTGTAGCAGTTTGTTACTGGAAACTTCTTTGATCAGTTGTAAAGTGTCAACTGAATGTTCTCTCTGAATTTTTGTAGACAAGGTTGGGCGGGTGCAAGAATTGATCTAAATGATTCCCATTTTCTCGCCATTGCTGCTGCTGAGCAAGAACTGCTAAATGCAGAGTATGAACATTATGCAGCTGCACACAACAATGGGATTGCTTGCTGCCGCTCCGTTGCTCTTATTGTATGTCCCTATGCTTTTCTTTCTTATTGTTGGCCTTTACTTCTTCATCATTGTTGAAGTTTGCTTTATACTTTGGTTTTTGTACAGTTGATGTTTCTTCTGCTTGTTCGCCATGTTCTCCTGGTTATACGAGATGTTGGAATGGTCCATGACGCATCAGACTTCTTCAATGTAAGCTACTTTTGTTTGTATTTATTTTTGTTTATAGTATTGATTTATAATTCCAAAATTGAATAATCAATATTTGTCACAGAATTATGCTCCATCAGAGTGCATGATTTCAGGGGACTAGTCAGTTATACATGAAGCAATATCTGTTAAAAAAAATCGTTGCAGTTTTTGGACCATCGATTCTCTTTAAAATAAGTACTACCGTTTGTACGTTGCTTTACCATTAAGGGCTTCTAATTGAGCCAAATGGCCAATGTTTTGGCTGTCCATAATCTTATTCATTCAATTATTGAATAGCCTTAAATTGGGTTCAAATTTGGTTTATTTACATTATCAAATGAGCCCAATCCAACCCTTGAGTTCTCATCCCTTTTACAGTTCTAGAAAAATACTAGCAAATAAATTTAAAAAATGTATATTGAAATAATGTAAGCGTAAAATTTTCATGATTATTTTTCTGCTTAGGTAAAAAAAAAAAACTAAAATACTGAAATATAGCCAAGTTGAGCCCATACAATCTTGTCAAAGGACCATGCCATTGCACCAATGCTCCGAAGTTGTGGTGAGGGCTATAATTTATATTCTAACAAGCCCTACATGGTGAGGGCTGTTTTAGGGTAGAAACCTATTTATATTCTAACATGCCCTAAATGGTGAAGGCTCTTTTAGGGTGGAAACCTGAACTCACGTAGCAGTATCAATTTTTGCAAAATGCTCTCAGAAATTTGTGGCCAGTAAGATTTGAACCTGGGTTGCTTTGGTACCATGTCAAAGACTCAAAGGACTCTGTGACTGAACAAAAGCTTCAAAGTTGTGGTGAAGGTTGAGGGTTATGATTTTTATATTCTAACAAACTTGTAAACGAGTCAAGCAGAAACAAAGGCCAAGTCGAGCCTAGCTATGCTCAAGCTTGTTCAATTATTCTTGTGAGCTTGGATTACTATTCAAGTTTGTTTCCTTTAGATAATGACTAGTTTGAATGAGTTTTTACCAAGCCGATCTCAACCTGAGCCGTGAGCTTTTCGCTCACTACCAACCTTAGCATTGGCTATTAAATAACTCCTATTAAGTGAAAGAAGGAATATTATTCTTAAGAAATTTAGGATTAGCATTCTTCTCCTAAATTCTGTCTGATTCTAATTCTACCTTCTTTTGAAGTAGCTTTTTCTAGTAAGATACCTTGGCTCATGGCTACTGTCATATTTACTGATGCTCATTGATTGGGGCTACTGTATGTTTATTCACGCATAACCACTTGGTAATAACGTTTTTCCTTTGTCATTTTTCAGTTATCCCTTCAGTTTGCTGGTTTTCTTTTACCATGTTATTTGATAGTACGCTCATGCTATGTTCTCCAAAGCCGGAGAAGAAGACAGGTATCTTTTCAATGCACTCTCTTTGTTCCCTAGAAATATCCTATGCCACTGTTGGTTTCTCTTAATTGTTTTAAAATGGAAGATATTAAACTAAAAATTTCTCTAACATATGAGAACTCACATTAGTCTATTGAGGTCTCTCACTCAAAATATTTAAAAGATATGTTATAAAGATTGATAGAGAGTATGGGCAAAACGTTTGTATCAGATAAAAATGAGTTATAAACTGAAACAAAACTATGGTTTTGCATACTTGTAAAAGCGGAGCCTGCTTAGCTCACTGTGAGATGTACACTCCATCATTTCATAATTTGTTAAAGTTCATGAATTCCAGAGGAAAACCACAAAGTAGTTCATTCTGGAGTTTTTGGATTTCTGCAAGGGTTAGTTGCAGATACACCCTCTGTACTATGAGGTTTAGCCACTGAACTCGAGACGATATTATTTTCCATGTTAGGTTCACATGATAGCAAATTACCTTTTGCTCTCGGTTTAGTTGAAAAAAAGAGAGGCTAAATTGGCGTCTAAAGTGAGGGTAAGAAAAAGTAACATGATTTGCTATTGAAAGGGAGTAAGCCTAATACAAAAGTTTATAGGGTATAAGTGGGTAAGTCATGATAGTACAGGGGTTGTATCTGTAGTTAACCCTTCTTTAATTTACCGATTCACTTCAGAAGATAAGGTACTAGTAAAAATTTTCTTTATTTCTTAGGAGAGATAGATTATGATGTAGAAACCAGGATATTACCATTAGTCATTAAAGAAAGTTTTACTAGTTACTTATTGTTTGCTTACATAATTCATTAACTCCGTGCTTACGATATGCATGCAGGCCTAAGATATCCCTTAAAGAGTTCACCCCGTGACAAGAGATCTAGGATATCCCTTTTGTGAGAGTTTGCTCAAATGACGAGAGAATTGAGCTCGTACTCATGCAACTTCCAAGCTTTTTGGTGTTCACAATACCTGAGATACTCAACTCATTTCCTTTCCAAGGGAATTGGATGCAAAGTACATGCCTCACAAACCATTGGTTTCACTTTTTCTGTGAGATCGAAGAATGCCCTTTAGAAGAAAATGTATATATGAGAATGATTTTCAATGGGCTGTCACCAATGTAATTATCTCCAATGTAGTGATAGAAATGTTTTATGTCCCCTTAAGTCGTCGTCTTCTTGAAGTTTATCTTTACAGCATGTTACCATGCAATTGCAATTTCAGAGATATCGATGCTTACATGATTGTGCTTCTCTCATTATTTAAGCTTGTTCATTGATGTGTGGAGTTTTGATTGGTATAGCAACTTTGATCCAAACATGACAAGATTATTGAGCATGACGATATCATTTTTGCTCCATTTCAATTGAAGAAAATTTTATCAGTCAAATGCCTTTTGTGAGTGTGCCTAGAGCTACAGTGTGAGGACTTACAAGGAAAGTAAAGTTGCAGCGGGCGGTTGGAAACTCAGATTGCGAGGATTGTAAGAAAAGATTTGCAGAAAGAGAGAGGCAACTGAGTTTTTGTGCTCAAATCATGACTCTCTATCCCTATCCCTGAATGAGACGGGAAGAAAGAAGGATTCCAGGAAAAGGATAAAGTGAAACTGAAAAAGAACGGTGAAAATCTGCGTTTGAATTTTCGAAAAAGCATGGGAAAGTAGTCATTATGAAAGTATCATCTTTAAGATTTCTTCCAAATGTCTTCACTCGATTTAGCTTCAACAAGAGCTATTTCTGTTGTCAAGACGTTAGTAGTCAATAGAAATCAAGAGAACTTTCTTCAATGCCACTTCATATTTCCCTTGTTTTCTTTACCAATAAAAGAATAGCTGATCTTTTGACACTTCCCTTAACAATCAATTTTCTTGAAGGATATATTCTTGAAGGATACATTTGTAGTAACAAAGGCTCTGTGGAAACAACTAGCAATGAAGCCTCTTTATCCCAAATTTTAGGATCAGCTACATGAAATATTCTTCCATTCAATTTTGTGGAAACAACGACAACTACTTAAAATAATTTTTAAACGTTATGTTTCTTTCTTTAATCTAGTTTTAGCAACAAAGGAAATCACGAATGTTGCTATTACAGAGCATAGCCTGAAAGATTCAGCTAATAGAAGCGAGTTTAAATGATTCTGAGACAATTTGATCATAAATTCAGATACAACGAGAAGTTTGGATGCAGGAGGAAAAGGGATCATAAGCCATTCCTCAGATATCTGATGATGAACCAGAGCTCTTCACTTTCTCCTTCAGGAACTGCTGAATATGCTCACGCTTCCAGTTGTCAATTCTGAAACATGTCCACATTAAAGAATCAGTACGTAATATATATTTGGTTACAAGTTTGACACATGCTTGAAGCCGAATTGATTAAACAGAAAAAACCACAGATTCCATAATAAGAACAAATGTTTCTTGGAGAGTAGGTAAGGAAATATGATAATAACACAAGCTCAAACTCACGAAGGCAACCAACACCTTTGTAATTTGGCATGCCTAATAAGAAACACTATACATAATGCCATGATTTTCTTTTTCTTTCAAAAGATTAGTTTTGAGTCTTTCCTTACAAAGACTTCGTAAGTAAAAACAAAACCAAACACATCCTAGCTTTGCGTTAAAAGCTTCGTAAATTTTTATCTTCAGTTTACAAACTACTAATCAGATAATAAATTAACTCCAATATAAAAGTACATGTATACATTTTAAAAGCTATGCAGCTAAGTAGATAAGACATTTCTATCATGACTGTGTCAAGTTGTTTCAACACATGTCAAGAACACATAACTGACATGGTACTCTATTAAAACTTGTTGCACATCAATGGATTGTTGTATCATATCCGCATCATACAGTCATGTTTGTGCAACACAATCTGTAATTTTAACTTTTAAAAGTGATATCTTATACACTTATACACGTAGGTTGAAAAAAGTAGAGTGGTAGGGTAGAGTTTGTCTGTGGCTGCAGGCTGCAGCTGGATGTTTCAATTGTTGTCAACAATAGTTGAAGGAATGTGCGGCAGTACCAGATGACCAAGAGACAAAAGAAAGGTTGCCTAATAGTAGATGGCAGTTCTCAATGGCTAAGTGAGAATTTTGGATGAAATCCTAATTCAGTAAATAAGAAATAAGAAGTGAAAAAGAGAGGGCATGAGGAAGGATTTGCCTTGATCTACCCATTGGTAAGAGTATCAAAGGAAGACTAAAAGCATAGGCTTTCATATGTGGAGTTATCCTTCATAAGTTTCAGTTAACTGCAGCACCTACAGTTGGAGCACATAGAAGGAGGATTATACCAAGTTTTTTTTTTTTAACAGATTGGTATTTGATTAAGAAGTCACGGAAGCATAATAAGTCGCATGATAAGGTCACAGGCAACGATAGGAAAGCCATCCTATGAGCTCAGTTTTGCTAAAGTTGGCTGCATGCTCACGGCGCTTGAAACCATCTTCGATATATCTCCTCTATGATCTCTATTCAATAATACCAGTCAAAGTTTATCACTAATGCAAGACTAAAGATTTCTGCATCTAAATGATTGTTTAGGTGATAATCTGGATGAGACATATATGAGGTGAGTCGTTTGACCACTG
Source organism: Asparagus setaceus (assembly GCA_012295165.1). Taxonomy (NCBI): domain Eukaryota; kingdom Viridiplantae; phylum Streptophyta; class Magnoliopsida; order Asparagales; family Asparagaceae; genus Asparagus; species Asparagus setaceus. Next base: position 4,352,856 of record CM022708.1, read on the forward strand.
AGATTCCAGTTCAACACTAGGAGCACTGCAGGCACTGCCTCATTCCTTAGCCTATTTTTATTCGAGGTATATCAAATTAATGGTGCATAGCAGCAACTCATACCAAATACATTGTGATCCTGGGGTGTTCCTCTATAAAAAGTAGTTTGGTATCATCAACTAGAGCATGAACAGTTCCAACAGGCTGGGTCAGGCCCAATATGGCGCAGTGTTGCACATGTTTGTCTCTCTAACTAAATATCCTCTAGGTGCCCTTTTCAGATAAAAGTCGTAAGAAAGTGTAGATCTGTACAATTCTTATTTCTGCAGTTAGCTTATCATTTTGCAAGAACTCAAAGCCAAAGGATACCTAACAGACCAAAAGGAACAAAGAACTAGAGGATATCTTCAAACAAACATATATTATTATAACTCCCATAAGCTTAGTATAATATAACCCACTATCATATTAATTCTATTGGCTATTGTAATAATTATACTTTATAGAACTGAAACGTCCAAAAAGTGAAGGTATTGTCACAGAGAATTCTGTTTTAACATTTTTTTTAACTGGAAGAAATCAAGCAATTTCTTCTAAAATCTCTGTGTGGATATCAGTAACGTAATCAGTTAAAGTAATAATTGATGAAAATTTCTCATATTTCTAGGAGCTGCCACTACACTTCTGATTCAAAGCATTTTGAAGCAAGAAAGAGAAAGGCGGGCAGTTATTGAGGTTCTTATGAATTATAATTGTCTAAATTGCAGAATGGTCACTCCCGGTAACCAACGTCCCACCTTCGCATGTTATAGCATTTATCCTCCTTCGAGTGGTTAATAGATAGTGGACAGCAAAAAAGTATCAGAATATAAAACAAGTAGTTGGTTATTATTTATTAATGTCATATTCAGCAACAATCTCTTGAAAGTAACAGCTTTTTTACAGTATTGATAAATCAGTAGGTCAATATGCATAAAACAACTACAACTAGAAAAGTTCTGAAGGTAATATAACTAGCTAAAAAAAGCCGCAAGAAAACTGACCTAATTGATTCAATGTCTTGACCGTCTTCGTCCAGCAATACAAGCTTGGGTGGGGAAGCATAAGCATAACGAACTTCGACGGGGAATTTCTCTCTGTCTTCTTCAATAAATGCTACAATTTCAGGATAGAACACAAGCTTTCTCATACACACCTCTAAAATTGCACCTGAGAACGTAACCTGCATTGATTATTAAATACAATGTCAATATATCAACATTCTGAATCTCAACAATAATAGCATAACATGTTTGTTTAATAAATGTTTCCCCAAATGAAGCAGTCACCTGCCATAAATGAACTATGCTACATTGTTGCAAATATGAGATAAAAATTCACGACATGGGAATATTCATGAAAAGGCATAGACACATAAATACATAACAAAATTGTCACATACTATAAAATAAAGGGCTTTTTAGATATTGGTCCTCCAAATCTCAGTTATTTTGAAAGAAGTCCCCCAAAACTATAAATTATAAAATATCTCCCCTAAAACCTGTTAGTTATCCCAAATTAGTCCAAGTTAGCCTAAACGGTCAGATTTTAACACGGTTAGAGTTAACAGTCATGGATGTTGCTAATCCAGCTGAGTTAAGGGTTCTATATGGAGGGAATTAGTTGAAGGGTTTCAAACCTCCATCCCTTGTGCCTAACGAATTAGGAAAAGATGAATGCCCCAAACCCTAAATCAACCCCAAATTGGAAGAAAATTAGTGCCTGTTGTGATGAGAAGTTAATTGGGCGCCCTAAATTGTGCAGAAAACGTTGAAGTAGTCGCATTTTGGTACCAAAACTTCCCTTTAATCATAAATACTTGTTCAAAATAACTTACTACTATGGTCTTTTTTGTGTTTTGATCAAGGTCATTCGTTCAAAATTGGTTTCTTTTATGCATTTCAATCTTTGAAATTGTTAAAAATAGGGGTTTTAAGAATATTGATCATGAATAATTGTTGAAAATAGGATTTTATGTGATAGGGTTAGATTAGGTGTCGAAAATTTTGGTTTTTGCAGTGTTTTCCTCATGGTTAGTTGTTGAAAGTAGGGTTTTTAGTTGTTTGATGATGGTCTATTGTTGAAATTTGTTTGTCTTTATAGTGTTTCTTTCATGAATCATGATTATTTGTTCAAAATAGGGTTTTATTTGTTTGGTCATGGTTTATTGTTGATAAAAAATTGTTTACAGAGTAATTTAACGATAAAAATAGGGAATTTCTGAGTAGAGTAAATTATTGTAATGTGAGTTTCATTTTGCTTTTACATGTTGAGATGAGGAGGTTTTTACAGTAATTTTACAATGCTTCTCCATATGCATAAATTCAGTCTATGATGTGATTTTCATTTCAAGTACAACTTAGAAGAGGCTATTACTGAGATAAGGGGGTTGGTGGAAACATTACCTAGAACAGAAAAAAGTTACTAAGTGTGGAACAAACACAGAGATGTGATGCATGGAGGAATCTCTTTACGCATCATTTTGTGAGCAAGTGGCACAAATTTATCGTGTGGGGATAAAGAGATCAAGAGATGAATCTTGAGTATGAAGTCCCCTTTTCTACCATGAAATAATACAAGGCTATAACATCAGCTGAGGTTCTTATGGATGCAATGAGAATAAATCAGAAAAGAGAGATGTTTCTGATGTTAGTTGGTGAGACTGACTATAGGATGGTGAGAAGGAATCCTGTTAGAATGTGCACAACCCGTCACTGGGTTTTATTGAATTAGAAACTTACTTTGTGAAGGCCAACGTCAGTCGAGCAGTGTCGATTGGTTTTACTGAGTGAGGATACTCACTCGACAGGTGAAGCCAGTCAAGTGCTGTCAATTCTCACCAGCGTCCTCAACCTTGAGACACCAACTCTGAGAACCATACTCGATCCTGTATCAACTAGTGTTCCTTTTTTTTTTTTTTGTGAAAAAGAAAGAAGGTTGAAGAAGACTCATTTAGTGATAGCCAATTCTTCAAAGATGAAGATGATCAATATGTGAATGAAGAAATTTGTAAAGACAATACAGCTGACTGTTATTCTGAAGATCAAAATCACTCCTTACAGCATAGTGATGGAGAATGAAGATGAAGAGGCTGCTGCTTTTGAAGGGGTTGCTTGGGATGCAGAAATTGATTATCCATCAATGGCATTGGGTAAGAGATTCAGATATGTGAAAGATATTTAGATTTTGTTTACAACATAGATGACCCCTGACGAAGCTCCGGTTGTCTGATTTGACCTCCGATAGTTGTCGATCTTTTCCAATGCCCTTCGGCGAAGACTCGATCCAGTTCATTCATCACGTATGAACTCTAATCAGATTCAAATCAGAGTCGTCTTACAGCTGTTCCACATTATCTCTTCTACTATTTGTTGTATGTAACATCCTACTAGGTAGTTGCACAGTGTTTGCTGAAGCTTTCTAGCAAACAAAATGTGCAAATGAGGTGTAGCCGTATCTATAATACAGCTAGCAAACAAAATATCATTCAATTGTCCCATGGTTACTGCCATGAAAACTAACTATTTATATAAATGGTTAAATATAGTGATTATGCAACTTAGATGGTCAATACTTCATGTATAACTATTTTAGAAAGTTAAATAAAGAAGCAAGAATAAATAAATAAATACATGGGGGCATTAAATAAACTTTTGTGGAATAAAACCAGATTCGCGCTAAGTTTTAAGGAATAAAACCAGATTCAATAAACTACAGTAACTGTTAAAAGATTGAGTGAAGTATAATGCAATGTAGAAAATAAGCGTTTAAATGGCATAAAATAGCTTTAACGTAACGTGAAGGCTGCCTTAACGCTACATAGCGTTTGAAAATAGCGCACGGACAAAATAACGTGCGCTATTTTAGACATAGCGTAAGCTACGTAACGCGTCGTCGTGGCGCTTCGTAGCTTAGGTTATATTGTTCAATGGCTGGGATTGCTTTTTAAAGGATTCAATGGCTGTGATTGAGTTTAAGTGGGTGGAACCCACTTTTCATAAGTTAAATACAAGCCCAAAAACCCACTTTTCATAAGTTAAAAGTTAAAACTTATGACTTAGAAAGGCTTGTTTTGTTAAAATGTCTATGATTTGGTTTTGAACTTGAAGTATTTCATGCTTTTGGATTGATTGTTAAGGCAAACATGATTGGTTTTGTTGTGAAATTGTGATGATATATCAATCTGTGATAGTATTTTTATGATGATATGTTTGAGAATTGCGATTATTATTCATATTTTTTGATTTTGAATGTTATGTATCCATAAAATATTTAAATAATAATAAATTATTTAACCTACGTTATGAGTTACGCTATTTTGCGTTTTACGTTAACCAGATGTAAGCGTTACGCTATGCGTTATCGCTATTTTCAACATTGGTATAATGTGTCATACCTTACTCATGGAATCATCAGAATCATCAGTGCAACACTTGAGACAATCCGACACCAACTCTACAATCAGATAACAATGAAAGGTCAGAATTGTTCCCAAATACGACAAGCAGACAGTCTGAAAGAAATGCTCACAAGTAAAAGTCATAAAAGGTAACTTCTAGATCCACATGCATGTGAACAATTCTGTTTGTATTTATGGCAAAAGAGATGTTAGACGCCACTCTTTACATGTGCACAGCACATACTAAGTTAAAAAAGAGGCTATTAAAAGAGGGAGGCTTCAAAAGTTTTTAAAAGCTAACTAAATGAGGGCATGGCATCAACAATTGAATTGAAAAAAACTAGTAAATAATTGATAAATAATGAATTTATAAATTTTTCCTACACATATCTTTTGACAAATCATCACATTGAAAGTACAAAATTTTGATTGCATTTTCATTTGAATTTCATGTGCATCCGCATGAGAGGACAAAAGTGGACATGAATCTGTTGTTTCTTCACCTTATGATAATCAATGTTTAAGAAAGCAACAATGCAAGCAGGTTAGTAAACTGAGAAGGTTGGCTAAAGCTGAACCTTGTGTTTTACTTTGTGGGAAAAAGATTACATCAAAACAGTTCTAAACCCTTCAGCCAATTGACGAAAAAAACTTAAGCAAGACATGTTTTCGTGAAGAATAGTGGTGTTGGAAGTATATATTAGATCATAACAGTGAATATACAAATTGATAGTAAAAATAGAAGTAAATCCCCTAGCAATTACATGAATCCCTATGACTCAATCTGCCTGCAAACTGGACCCAAATTCTTCTGTTTATCGAGAAGGTATTTCAATCCTTATGTTGATTTGGTATAGAAACCATTTCCACAGATGAGAGACATAAACCCTTCATAACTCCATAATTGACAAATGTTCTTCTGGATCAAATTAATTAACGGCTTACCTAGTATATGATTATTTAATCTTTCGACTGATTTCTTGCAGCTTCAAATTCGTGCAGTTTGTTCTTGGTCATCAATGACATCCTTCACTCTACATATTTGTAACCCAAAATGATAGGAGTCTTACAAAGGTGGTTGATAAAAGAAAACAAAATCTGAGAAGAGTGTACAGAAGAGTTAAACCAAGTAGGATAGACTGTTACAAGCAAGTAGTATGTCATAGATCAAGTCAAGGATTAAGTGCATAAAACCTCAACTTTAAGTCACTCTTGAGTTTTGAGTCTTGACCAACAAAACTAACACAATCAATAGTATAAATATAAAATTAGCAGGAAAGCCAGTGAGTCCATCTGATTTAGGGACAATGTACTAAGTGAAAAGACAAAAGACTTTTACTGAGAATATGGATATTTTCACCACCTTGTCAGATAAATAAATCATAGTGATTTTTTAGTGTTTTCCTCTTTTCCAATATTCATGCACCGTCGTAATGGCAGATGTATACTCACCATACTACTTTTGTTGGAACTAGGATTTTAGACTTTCTGATGACTAAATTTGGAGGGATTGAAAGGCTGGAAACTTAAATTTTAGGAATAGATAACCTAGAAATATAGAAATTGTTGTTTTCTAATTTGCAGCGTATCACTCATTATCTCCTTAATCAAAGAAGAGATCAGCCCATCATGTATTCCAAATTTGCATCTCACTTCAGTATCACCATGAAACTCTGATGTTTTAACCAAAAAAATCAAATTGAACCCAAATGAAAAGGAGAAATGGATTTTGAGCATTGTTTTAAATATTCCTGATATTGCCAATATATCGACCGATAAATCCTTTTATAAGGCTTACCGCGAAACGATACAGTCTCAATATTCTTTCACTTTTTGATAATTTTTTAGCGATATATCCCCGACATGGCCGATGTATTGGCCGATATGTCATTTTATATGGATTGTTGCATAACAATATAGTTTTGCAAGATTTCTTTAATGTTCTATAGACAAAATTCCAGCATTATGAAGTTTATTAGCAAATTCTAGCATACTTTTTATCCTAAATAAGTTTCTACTATTGATTAGAGATCCTAAACAAGAAACATATATTGTTTATATTTTTGTATGCATAGATTTTATTAAGTACGTTTAGATTACTTTTCAGGACATTATATTATATATGCACATCATCCGATATGGCACTCTGATATTTACCACATATTCCCAATATTTTCTCGATATCCGCAATCATATATGGATTTTGGTTGTCTGATATTTATCTGATATTCAAAACCTTGATTTTGAGAGACAGGATTTGATGAGTTGTAAGAGGAGATTGGGTTTCCTTAGAGGCATCTCTTCCAGTGATATTATGATCATTAGAGATGGGGTTCTTTAATGACAGGAGGGAAAAATCTACCAAGGGATTATAATATAGAGAAAAAGCAAGAGAAAAGATTGACGGATTCTCCTTTCTCCTTCCTTCCGGGGTGGTCTTGATGGGTTTCCTTATTTGACAAGTGTCTTCTTTCTTATTCTTTGAGATCTGATTTTTTTGTGGCTTCTCTTTTATTTCCTTTAGTCTTTTTATTTTTAGTTTTTATCGTGTTAATCTTTTTGAACTTTTAAGATTTAGGATTTACTAAAAGAAGATAAACTGGCCATGGAGACACATAGGAATATTTCAGGTATTTATCAAACAGAAGTCAAGGAAACACAAGGACGCTAAACTTCTTAAGAAAGTTAGAAGATGTTACCTACTAAAGGTAGTGAAACATGGTGGTCTGCAAATTAGAGGGGAAAAAATGTAATTATCTTCTTGGCAACCAAGCCCAAATGATGAAGGAACACAATATATGAATCAAATACTAACTAGACAATTCAATTCACCAACAATGGTTCAGTATTGAGAAGTATTCAGAATCACAGACAGGTGAACTCCGTTGGCTTACAACCCACCAAGTAAGTTAACTACATCCTTAGGCACTTAAGACTACCGGAAATCAACCAAAACATCAAGTTATTAGCAATTGTTGAATGGAACCTGAAACATGCGCTTAAGTGGGAAATGTATATATAGTAATAATGCTAGTATTAAACTTTAAACCGAAGGCTCCAGCAAACTGAGCAGGCCCATAAGGGTCAGATCAAAGTTAGGATTCCATCAAAAACACCCAAGATAGCTTACCAAATAGAAAATTGATTGTATACTTACATTCTCCAGTTTAAACTGATACACTGTTTCAAGACTTTTTCCAGTTGCGATTGTAATTGATGGGGTTTTATGGGTTAATGATAGGCAGTCTTGATGGGTATCTCCTTCTTTGACAATTACCATCTTTCTACCAAGAGACGTGTTTTTTGGTGGTTTCTACTTTATTTTATTTTGGTTGTCTCCTAGTTTTCAGCATATTGATCCCTATACACTATTTGCGGGCCTACGATTTACTAAGGGTAAATCGATCACCCATTCAGAGAGGGAATATTTCAGATATTTATCAACTAAAAGTCAAAGAAGTTCAAGGGAATTTTACCTATAAAACATAAACAGTTATCAGAGGTAGTGACACATTGTGTTTTGCAAACAAGCGAAAAATATATATACATAACTAGCCAACTCACTTCACCACCTGTTGTTCAGAATCACTAATACAGAGCTTTATTAGCTTCGAAAATATCTAACACAGCTCGTAACTCGACTGTACCCTTAAAAGTCCCCAAGGAACTAAAATCACTGGAAATCAACCAAAATTTCCAGAATTATCAACAATGGCTCAATTGAGGAAATGCATACCAAAAAAATCTAGCAGTGCCCGCAAAGCCAAACTAAGAAGGCCCCATTAAGTGTTAGATCTAATCTAGGGATTCCATCACAAAACCCCAAAATCCTTCACTGAACCAAACAGGGATCGATATAAACCCTAAAATTTGGCTAAATTGTAGGGAAAAGGAAAGGGGGTTTGGAATTGATTTACCTTGATCCTTGACGTACTCAGAAAAGGACTTGCAATCGGAGCAGAGAGCGAGACCTGTAAACCCTAGATTCTCGCACTCCTTGGCGCTCAGCTGATCGCCGAGTACTAAAGAGGAGAAATCAGAGAGCAGCAGTAATAATAAAGATAAAAGGGGAAGTTTAGAGGCAGTCATCTTTCTTCTCTCTTTCGCTCCGCTTGATCAAAATTAAGTTTTTCAGGGGCTCGGGACTGAAGGAAGGAAGAAGCAGGAAATAAAAATTAGGTTTAAAAAAAAAAAAGGTTTTATTTGAGTTAAGAAAAGAAGCCAAAAGCCAAACGATGAAAACTTTGTCTAATTAATAACAAAATGAATTAAATTGGGCGGCCTAGTCGGTCACATAAGCAAAGCCGTCCATTATCTTGTGAAGCGAGCCTGCGTTCATCCGTGTCACCTAAAACGCGATAAAAAATAACAAAATGAATTAAGTTAGTTACACAATATATATATATATATATATATATATATATATATATATATATATATATATATATATATATATATATATATATATATATATATATATAGTAAAGAGAAATTGGTAAACTATTCCTAGATGCACCATAAAATGCCATGTGTACAAAAATATACCAAGTATTAAATCCTAATAAAAAATATTATATATTCCTCTATCTTATTAGAAAATGACATGTGTACAACTAATTCTATCTTAGAATAATTCTTATCAAATTAAAACTATTCATGCTCATAATTAGATAATTTAACTCATAAAAATTAGAAAACTCAAATAATCAAATCTTTGTTAATTCTAATCAAGCCATAACAATTTATAATTCAAAAATTCAAAAAAATTTCATAGAACCCTTCTTAATTTTTAAAGAGTGAATTCAATAAACTAACCCTCAAGACCATTATATACCCCTCAAATCATTTGTAGTTGCATGTTAACCCATAAAATAAAAATAATTATTAAAATATATAAAAATTACAAATAGCTTCCTAAAAATCTAAAATCACAAACAATAAGTAGAAAAATTTGAAGGACACAAACAATTTCCTCTGAATTACTAAAATTATAGAAAACTCCAACAAATTAAAATATCATAAACAAACCCTTGCAAATTTAAAAATTATGTATAGCCCCTAGGAAATCTAAAATTAAAAACAAAGAACCCAAAACCTAAAATTTGGCTAAATTGTAGGGAAAAGGAAAGGGGGTTTGGAATTGATTTACCTTGATCCTTGACGTACTCAGAAAAGGACTTGCAATCGGAGCAGAGAGCGAGACCTGTAAACCCTAGATTCTCGCACTCCTTGGCGCTCAGCTGATCGCCGAGTACTAAAGAGGAGAAATCAGAGAGCAGCAGTAATAATAAAGATAAAAGGGGAAGTTTAGAGGCAGTCATCTTTCTTCTCTCTTTCGCTCCGCTTGATCAAAATTAAGTTTTTCAGGGGCTCGGGACTGAAGGAAGGAAGAAGCAGGAAATAAAAATTAGGTTTAAAAAAAAAAAAGGTTTTATTTGAGTTAAGAAAAGAAGCCAAAAGCCAAACGATGAAAACTTTGTCTAATTAATAACAAAATGAATTAAATTGGGCGGCCTAGTCGGTCACATAAGCAAAGCCGTCCATTATCTTGTGAAGCGAGCCTGCGTTCATCCGTGTCACCTAAAACGCGATAAAAAATAACAAAATGAATTAAGTTAGTTACACAATATATATATATATATATATATATATATATATATATATATATATATATATATATATATATATATATATATATATATATATATAGTAAAGAGAAATTGGTAAACTATTCCTAGATGCACCATAAAATGCCATGTGTACAAAAATATACCAAGTATTAAATCCTAATAAAAAATATTATATATTCCTCTATCTTATTAGAAAATGACATGTGTACAACTAATTCTATCTTAGAATAATTCTTATCAAATTAAAACTATTCATGCTCATAATTAGATAATTTAACTCATAAAAATTAGAAAACTCAAATAATCAAATCTTTGTTAATTCTAATCAAGCCATAACAATTTATAATTCAAAAATTCAAAAAATTTCATAGAACCCTTCTTAATTTTTAAAGAGTGAATTCAATAAACTAACCCTCAAGACCATTATATACCCCTCAAATCATTTGTAGTTGCATGTTAACCCATAAAATAAAAAATATTATATATTCCTCTATCTTATTAGAAAATGACATGTGTACAACTAATTCTATCTTAGAATAATTCTTATCAAATTAAAACTATTCATGCTCATAATTAGATAATTTAACTCATAAAAATTAGAAAACTCAAATAATCAAATCTTTGTTAATTCTAATCAAGCCATAACAATTTATAATTCAAAAATTCAAAAAATTTCATAGAACCCTTCTTAATTTTTAAAGAGTGAATTCAATAAACTAACCCTCAAGACCATTATATACCCCTCAAATCATTTGTAGTTGCATGTTAACCCATAAAATAAAAAATAATTATTAAAATATATAAAAATTACAAATAGCTTCCTAAAAATCTAAAATCACAAACAATAAGTAGAAAAATTTGAAGGACACAAACAATTTCCTCTGAATTACTAAAATTATAGAAAACTCCAGAACAAATTAAAATATCATAAACAAACCCTTGCAAATTTAAAATTATAAACAACCACTTGAAAAATCTAAATATTACCCTCTCAAAATTTTAAAAATTATAAACAACCACTTGAAAAATCTAAATATTACCCTCTCAAAATTTTAAAAATTATAAACAACCACTTGAAAAATCTAAATATTACCCTCTCAAAATTTTAAAAATTATAAACAACCACTTGAAAAATCTAAATATTACCCTCTCAAAATTTTAAAAATTATAAACAACCACTTGAAAAATCTAAATATTACCCTCTCAAAATTTTAAAAATTATAAACAACCACTTGAAAAATCTAAATATTACCCTCTCAAAATTTTAAAAATTATAAACAACCACTTGAAAAATCTAAATATTACCCTCTCAAAATTTTAAAAATTATAAACAACCACTTGAAAAATCTAAATATTACCCTCTCAAAATTTTAAAAATTATAAACAACCACTTGAAAAATCTAAATATTACCCTCTCAAAATTTTAAAAATTATAAACAACCACTTGAAAAATCTAAATATTACCCTCTCAAAATTTTAAAAATTATAAACAACCACTTGAAAAATCTAAATATTACCCTCTCAAAATTTTAAAAATTATAAACAACCACTTGAAAAATCTAAATATTACCCTCTCAAAATTTTAAAAATTATAAACAACCACTTGAAAAATCTAAATATTACCCTCTCAAAATTTTAAAAATTATAAACAACCACTTGAAAAATCTAAATATTACCCTCTCAAAATTTTAAAAATTATAAACAACCACTTGAAAAATCTAAATATTACCCTCTCAAAATTTTAAAAATTATAAACAACCACTTGAAAAATCTAAATATTACCCTCTCAAAATTTTAAAAATTATAAACAACCACTTGAAAAATCTAAATATTACCCTCTCAAAATTTTAAAAATTATAAACAACCACTTGAAAAATCTAAATATTACCCTCTCAAAATTTTAAAAATTATAAACAACCACTTGAAAAATCTAAATATTACCCTCTCAAAATTTTAAAAATTATAAACAACCACTTGAAAAATCTAAATATTACCCTCTCAAAATTTTAAAAATTATAAACAACCACTTGAAAAATCTAAATATTACCCTCTCAAAATTTTAAAAATTATAAACAACCACTTGAAAAATCTAAATATTACCCTCTCAAAATTTTAAAAATTATAAACAACCACTTGAAAAATCTAAATATTACCCTCTCAAAATTTTAAAAATTATAAACAACCACTTGAAAAATCTAAATATTACCCTCTCAAAATTTTAAAAATTATAAACAACCACTTGAAAAATCTAAATATTACCCTCTCAAAATTTTAAAAATTATAAACAACCACTTGAAAAATCTAAATATTACCCTCTCAAAATTTTAAAAATTATAAACAACCACTTGAAAAATCTAAATATTACCCTCTCAAAATTTTAAAAATTATAAACAACCACTTGAAAAATCTAAATATTACCCTCTCAAAATTTTAAAAATTATAAACAACCACTTGAAAAATCTAAATATTACCCTCTCAAAATTTTAAAAATTATAAACAACCACTTGAAAAATCTAAATATTACCCTCTCAAAATTTTAAAAATTATAAACAACCACTTGAAAAATCTAAATATTACCCTCTCAAAATTTTAAAAATTATAAACAACCACTTGAAAAATCTAAATATTACCCTCTCAAAATTTTAAAAATTATAAACAACCACTTGAAAAATCTAAATATTACCCTCTCAAAATTTTAAAAATTATAAACAACCACTTGAAAAATCTAAATATTACCCTCTCAAAATTTTAAAAATTATAAACAACCACTTGAAAAATCTAAATATTACCCTCTCAAAATTTTAAAAATTATAAACAACCACTTGAAAAATCTAAATATTACCCTCTCAAAATTTTAAAAATTATAAACAACCACTTGAAAAATCTAAATATTACCCTCTCAAAATTTTAAAAATTATAAACAACCACTTGAAAAATCTAAATATTACCCTCTCAAAATTTTAAAAATTATAAACATCTATTATTAGGAGTTTTCTGCTAGAAGTTATTGGGGATTAAGTGACAAAGCATAAAACTTATTGAAATTTCCTCCAAAATATATTGGGGGTATTTTAGTCATTTAACAATGCATAAACTAAAGATGTTAATTTTGAGGGTTTTGCCAAAAGATATTAGGGTTTATTCAGAGTTTCAAAGATATTGAAGATTTAGTTCCAAACACCAAAACTGATTTGAGATTTACTAAAATTTTTTCATATTATAGTTTTGAATTTTTTCGTACATAACTCCCAAATTGTATGCATTTTAAATTTACCTACAAGTCATGATAACTGTAAATTTTTCTCTAAATTATTTTAATTCCTCAAATTTATCCCTCACTTAACTTTAGTCAAAATCCACTGCCAAGGAGCAATCTAATATTAATATATATATATATATATATATATATATATATATATATATATATATATATATATATATATATATATATATATATATATATATATATATATATATATATATATGGAGGAACTTGGTACCAAGCACAAGTTTTGTGTAATTACAATCCTCTCGTCGTTTCTAATTGCATAGAGAACATGTCACGTGTTGTTTTTAGTATATTGAAAAGATATGTGATTGGATGTTCTGTGAAGTAGCAAGCACAACTAATTACAATCATTAACAAAAAAATTAATAGAATATCAATGTAATCTCTTTAACTCTTTGATTTTAGTCTCTATTTGGTGTATCTTTCAATTTCTAACTATGGCTTGCAAGAAAGGAAAAATATGAAAAAGAAGAAGAGAATAGTTTTGGAATATAAAAAGGTCTTAACTTTTTTTTAATAGCATGGTAGTTTGGAAAGAAAAATAATGTTATGGGTTTCACAATAATCTACCGAATGAGTTTCATAAAATTATCCTATTTTCAAAACATATGGTTATTTAAAATTAAATACCAAATATTTACCCTACGTTAATCGAGATATCCTGAAGTTTTTTTCAAAATTACCCTAAAGTCACAAAATTTAACTTTATATCCCAGTAAATCAATATAATTGAGTACACTATAAAAATGCAATCTTCGTTCCAACTCTTATAACTTAGCTTGTGTTTTAGGACATAATTCTCCATTTCACTTGCTGGCAAAAATGTACTTTGCTTGATACCTTTTTCATAATTGAAGTAGAATATGATATATATCGAATAAGACACTTACTTGATATATGATTTTCAGTCATCAAACTTCCAGTACGTGTCCCGCTATAGACTTGTTGTTTCATGAGAATAAAGTATACTTACATGAGTATTAAGTCCATATTGTTGGATATTGATCATATTTTGTCTTAGAAACATCACACATGTGTTTACAAATTACATGAAAATTTTAGTTGACCTCTTAGTCAAAAAATATAGTTGTCGCTTTCATTAAATGAGCCACGAAGAGATAGGCTAGCAATCACACCGGAGAAATGGACAATACAAATTAGGATTTTTTTTTTAATGAAAACCACCTTTAAAATAAGGTTGTAATACAGTAACCAACTTACTTTTTAAATTTATACAGTAACCACCTTTAAATTATGTTTTCGTTTCAATTAACCACCAAACCCCAATTTCTGTTGACTTTTTACCCGTTGTTCTATTAATACCCCTTAAATGTCTCACGTGCACAAAGCGATCAAAACTTTATCCCTTTCTATAACCATAAATCCCCCTCATTTGCAATAAAAAAAATTTCGATCCATGTTTCTCTCTCGACTTTACCCTTAAAATCGAATCTCTGGGTGATCTTTATTGGGCCTGCGTTGTCGATTCTTGGAGAAAAGGAGATTTCTTCAACTTGGTGTTGTCAACATTGTGGAAAAATGTACCTTGAAGATAAGATAAGGTAAGTTGACTTAAAAATTAAAATTTACACGTGGGCTTTTGTGATCTAGGCTTGGTTTATGGTTTGACAATTTGAAAATAAGATGGTGGCTGGGCCCTGTAATGCAAGTGCCTACGATAAATTAGGGCTTTTAAAATGTTAAGTGGCTATTGTGTAAATTGCTTGTTTAATTGATAAAGAAAGTAGTTATTAACTAAATTGTACATTATGATTTGTTAATTACAAGTTTAATTGATAAAAATTTGATCTTTATGATTGCAATGTGACATATGTTGTTTAATTTCAGGATTTATGAATGTATGATTATTGAATATCACCATGGAGGTAGCTTTGTGAGGGAGAATGGTCAGCTCAAATTTGTGGGGGGTAAAGTGTATGTTAAAAATGATCATATCACTTTATGTGTCAATTTGAGTTCAATGATGTGGTTAAAAAAAATTAAAATGCAACAATGTGACTGAATTGTGGTATAAAAATCCTGGAACAAACATGAATCAAGAGATTAGGCCAATTCTTGTGGATAAAGACATTATTGACATGGTTGGTTCTCTTGGGCCAAGTAAAAAGGTATGCGTGTATGTAGTGCACGGAGTTGATGAGTATGTTGGTGAATTGGATGTAGATGTTAATGCTCCTAATCATACAATCATAGAACTTGATGGTTCTAAACCCATACCATCACAATCTCAAAAATCCTCCACCACCACCACCACCACCACCATTATCTAACTGTCAAGCTCCAAATACCGCACCACCACCAACACAAACTAACAGTCAATCTGAACATATCTCCCCACCACCACCATCACCACAATCACCATTGCCTTCAAGCAGTCAACATGAAATGCAAGTAAAGATGGAATGAATGATGTAGAAATTGAGGGTGAAGGCAGTGAAAGTGATAGTGATTTTGAGATTTCTGAGAATGATTATGATGATGTTCATGATGAAAATGAAATGTTTAATGTAGATGAACCTTTGGTGAATGAGAGCAATATACATGGAACCACTAGTGCACAAATGAATAAAATTTTGAAGACCTACTTGAATTTTCTGATGAGAGTGATGGTGACACAGAGGAGTTGGATCGCTTGTATGGGTCTGATGATGAGAGTGTTAAATATCCTGAATTCAATGTTGAAACTGATTTTAATAGACCAATTAAGTTTAAAGATGGGCTTAGATTTGCTAGCAATGAGGTGCTGAGAAAATCTCTAAAATTGTATGCAATCCAAAGTGGAAATGATTTCTACTATTTTTACATAATGACAAAAGAGGATAACTATATATTGTAAACACAGGTGCAAATGTGACAACTTCAAACATGGGAGAAAAATAAAATGTTCATGTGTGGATGTTTGTAGGTTTAAAATTCATGCAACCAAAGTGAGAGGTGAAGCTACATTTCAAATTAAATCACTGAAGCTTAAACATGGTAATTGTGGTGGACATCAATATAAAAACAATAAGGTATCATCTAAATGGTTGGCTGAAAAATATCAAACAATGTGGAGGGATGATCCTCAGTGGAAGTTGAGTGGTTTGATTGAACTTGTAATTAGAGATTATGGCTTAATCATTGGTATACCTCTAGCGTTTAGGGCAAGACAAGCAGCTTTGTTGAATATCTTTGGAGTTGCAAGTGAACAATACCAAAAAGTGTGGGATTATGCAGAGGAAGTCATGAGAACAAATCCAGGGAGTTCATGTTGTGTTAGGGCGGATGACATCACTAGGCTGCCATTACTATCTACAGTGGCTAAGGATGGGAATGGGAATATATTTCCCATTGCATATGCTATTGTGGAGGTGGAGAATAAGGAAACTTGGATGTGGTTTCTACATCAGTTAATCAATGATTTGGGTCCAGTAGAAGCACATGATTGGGATTTCATGGGATTTCATGTCTGATAGATAAAAGGTAACAAAATTTTAATTTGTTGTCATTTTAATTATTTATTTAATCTCCTATTTTTTCTATATATTAATTAATTGTTTTTGTTTGTGTAGGGATTAATTGAACCTCTAAACATTATTGTACCAAATGCAGAGATCAGATTTTGTTGTAGGAACATATATGCCAATTTTAAATAAAGATATGCAAGCAAAGCATTCAAAGATGCAATGTGGAAAGCATGCAGTGCAGCTACAAGATTGGAGTTTGATGAGACAATGAAGAGCATCAAAGAGATGCATGAGGGTGCATACCATTACCTGATGTCTGAAGATCCATCCCATTAGAGTTGACATGCATTCAGATTGGCCTCCAAGAGTGATTGCTTATTGAACAACATGTGTGAGTCTTTCAATAAGATGATACTTGATGCAAGGGACAAGCCAATACTAACATGCATGGAGATCATTAGGAGGATTCTTATGAAGAGGATGATTGCAAATGCATTGAAAAAATGGAGAGGAGTTTAGTGCCTAGAGCTGAGCAAAGGATTGAATTCCTCAAGAAAGCAGATAGAGAATATATCATAACTTTTGGTGGAGATGAGAAATTTGATGTGCAGGTTAACAATGATAGTTTTACTGTTAACTTGAATGACAGAACATGTGGTTGCAATAAGTGGCAGTTAAGTGGATTTCCATGTTCACTTGGAGTTGCAGCCATCATCAAAAGGAATTTACCAATAGAATCATTTGTGCATGAGGCATACACAAGGGAGCTATATATTTTGGCATATGGCAGAAATATTTCACCAATCCCTAGAATGAGACAATGGCCTAGGGCAACATACCCACAACTAGCACCTCCAAAGACAAGAATTATGCCAGGGAGGCCAAAGAGGAGTAGAAAGAGAGAAATTGGAGAGGAAGCTGCTGCAAATATGAGGGTTCAGAGAAAGAAAATGCAGAATAAGTATAAAAGATATGGGCAGTTGGGTCACAATAATAGAACTTGTAAAAATACACCAATAGAGAAAGAGCCTCCAAGCAAAGGGGGTAGACCAAGAAAGCATTCACTAAAGAGCTCTTCACAACAAGATATGCCAAAGCAATATAGGGGTGCCAGGAGAGGAAGATATGCCAAAGCAAAAATACAAATTTTAATTTTTAATTTTTACCATTTAATTTTTTTCTTTTTTGCAACAGGGAACCAAGAATAGAATGCCCCACTGCTCAAATGAACACAACCCTAACCCTAGTACTCCCACATGTGATACGTATATTTTGCAAGCTAAATAATTGATTGCATTACGTATATTTGTGCCAACCTATTTCAGTATTCATTGCAGGGACAAGCTTCTAACTCAGCACCAACAACCACTTCCCCACAAGCATACAACCCCTATGCCAGCACTCCTAATACAAATACAAGGTCCTTACATGCCTCCTATTTCTCAAAAGACTTCAATCCCTTCTTTACCACAGCCGCAACTCATTTTACACAATAAGCTCCCTCTTCTACCCCAATACCTGCAACAACAAGCCACCAATCTCCACCTAATACAGCTAGGAGAGTTTTAAACTTGCCAAGGGCACTTGACAGAGGCAATGTATGCATCACCAAAACTCAGCTGAGAGAGGCAGCTCAGCAACTGCAGCAAGGCAAGGGAAAAAATCTCTCAAAATCAATTTGGAGACCATGACAGGAATATGGTCAACTTTTGTGAACTACCGTGACATAGAATATGGTCAACTTTTGTGAGCTTTGTGATTGCTTTGAATACTAACAAAGCAATTTAATATGGTAGCTGAATCTTTTTGTGTTTGGTTGTTGATTAGTAAGGTGGTTTTTGTGAACAATGAATGATCTTAGAAAACTCTATGATAGAATCAGTTGTGAATGGATATATTGATATATGAATTGTGGTGATATATGCAATGATATTGTGATGTATTAAGAACAAATTTTTTGTGGTGATATATGCAATGAGAGCATGTGTATTGTGCAAATAATTTGCTGCAAAATTCGTTCTCATGTATTTTGTGTATATAATTTGATGCAAGTGTGTATTGTGCAAATAATTTGTTGGAATCTGGTAATAAGGTGATATAAATTGATATATGAATTATATATGAACACAATGACACTTTCATATTCAATTGCATTAGACAAATACATGGATACATAGAATCCATATCACAATATCCCTCTGAAATTGCATTTTCATCCACAATACATCATCTAATTTAGCAAAGCTACATTTTTTGGCTTCTCATCTACCAAAAAAAAAAAAAAACCAAAATAACTACAAGCATTACAATCAACCCCAAATTGCAAGTTGGAAATCCTCTTTTCATCATGTGCATCTCC
Organism: Asparagus setaceus; assembly: GCA_012295165.1. NCBI lineage: Eukaryota > Viridiplantae > Streptophyta > Magnoliopsida > Asparagales > Asparagaceae > Asparagus > Asparagus setaceus. The sequence continues at coordinate 4,372,019 of CM022708.1, forward strand.
TCTTTAAGCTTCGTATTTTCATCCATCAATTTCTTGTTCTCAAATGCCAAAGACTTACTTTCATTCTATATGAACTCCATTTTCTTGGTCAACACTTCCATCTCAGCCTTCAATTGTTGCTTCTTTATCATAACCATGTTCAACATTTCTTTTGTCCTCCCATCAATTTCTCGATCAAACCATTGGAAAAAAATCACATCTTTTGGAGCTATATATAGCAATTACATAATGGCAGCTAAAGAATCTCCTACCTGGGTTTGCGTTTGTCCTTGAAGTTAGTAAAGAGGCCCTCATATTACATTTGCAGTTAACCTCTATTGACCGGCCATGTGAAGAAGAAGAAGAAGATGCAGAACCACCTACATTGGAGCTCCAAAACCCAAACATCTCACAAATACACAATAAATAAGGATGTTGGGTTTACAAAAAACGTGATTCCAACAAGAAATTGTCTTACTTGATATCTTCTTCTACCTCTAGATTTAGGGCTAGGTTACAAGAGAGAGAATTAGATGGGAAAAGTTAACACCGGGTGGGGGCAGACCACAGTTAAACGGGGTTAGGTAGGAGAAACGTGCTCTGCACGTGAGGCATTTAAGGGGTATTAATGGAACAATGGGTAAAAAGTCAACAGAAATTGGGGTTTGGTGGTTGATTGAAACGAAAACATAATTTAAAGGTGGTTGTATAAATTTAAAAATTAAGGTGGTTCCTATATTACAACCCTATTTTAAAGGTGGTTTTCATTTTTAAAAAAAATCCCTTACAAATAATACCCCTTAAATCACAATCATCAATTTTAAAGGTGGTTTTCATTTTTTAAAAAAACCCTTACAAATTATACCCCTTAAATCACAATCATCAATCGTGCAGTGGACATTGTGATTTGCTTTCGAAGAAAAAATTGGTATCGAGTGTAAAGTCGACATCGTGATTTGCCCTTGAAGAAAATTTGTGTAAAGTCGACGTCGTGATTTGTCCTTGAAGAAAATTTTGGTACAATGTGTAAATGTAAAGGATATGATAAGTTTTAGTCGTGATTTGTCCTTGAAGGAAATTTTGGTACAATGTGTAAATGCAAAGGATATGATAAGTTTTAGTTTTGAAATGTAGTACAATCCTCCTCTAATCATTAGAGGTTAGAGATTAACGCCCTTTTGACGCTTAAAAATTCATTGCGTAGCTGAGCAGATTAGTTCACATGAGACTATCTCAAGGGATGATAAATGAACTCTGCACTTGCTTTGCTATAGCATGTAGTGAGCTTTACTTTGCTCATAAAAGCAGGAATGCGAACAAGGTAGGCACTGTAACTTTCTCAATGAGCAACTGCCATGAACAAATAAAAGAGAGAAAAACAGCTTTCAATCCTCAGCAAGCATATCATCAGAAACATTATGAAAAGGCCACAAACTTAATAAGAAAGATCACAAAACAACAATCATAAAAAAGATCCTAAGCCTTCATAAAAGCCACAGCTTCCTCTATGGTGGGCAACGCAGGGATTGCTCCTTTCTTAGTGGTCGTTATAGCTCCACATGCATTTGCAAACTTCAGCATCTCCCTCATTCTCTTCTCATCCTATCGATCAAAGAGAAAAGCTCGCGTTAGAATTAATTAGCATTATCGATCATTTCAGTTCAGATTACGTTGATTCGAATTTGTCACATACTTGAAGAGCAGACTGGTCCTCAACAAGCTTGGTGAGTAGTGCACCAACGAATGCATCGCCTGCTCCTGTGGTGTCAACTTGCTTGACGGTGAATGCATCAACAGAACCATGGAAATCCTATAGAGTTTAATGAGATCATGAGAATCATTTTTCTGTCATTTTTCAAAGTTTTTGGGTTAGTTGTAGATGCACCTCATATGCTATGAGTGTCGCCACTTATCTCCTCTGATCTATTTTACTCACATGTAAATTTCTAATAACGAGAACCAGACATTTATCCAGAAAAGCCCCAAGAGATTCCCAAGTGAGTTTAAAAGTAACAAAAAAAGAACAAGGGCCATAGAGTGGATGTGCTAATATAAACAATATAATATAAAAAGTTAAATTGTCGAAGTACAAGGGACTGTATCTGCAAATAAAACGTTCCTGTGTACTTTGTGGCTATAGCTAATTGTCAATCATGTTCTATTTTATTAACATATATGCCTCTAAACCTAATGGTAACATTATTTTTTCGTTAGTTTTCATTATATTTTCGTAAACATTGCCATGAGGTTCCTAATTGAGTTTAAAAACAAGCAGTCCCATAATAACATAGAACAGTATAGATAATTACAGTTCCATAATACAGAGGAGCACATCAGCAAATAATTTTATTGGCAAAAAAAAAGAGGAAACGGTGTTACCTTGGTGTAGTACTTGCAACCCTTCTCTCCAAGGGTAACCAACATGAGCTTGAAGCTCGGGCGCCATAAAGTCATGCACACCTCATCTTCAACAGAGTCCTTGCCAGTGAGGAACTCGAGCTCGACATCACTGACCTTGATGATGTCAGCTTGGTCCCAGATGCTCATGATCTGTGTTCGTGCCTCATCAGCAGACGACCAGAGAGGGAGACGAAGGTTAGGGTCGTAAGAGAGGAGAGCGCCGGCTTCCTTGGCGACCTCCATGGCTCTTAGATGTGCAGTTCTGCAGGGTTCTGCGATAAGGCTTATGGAGCCGTAGTGGAAGACTGTAGACTGAGAAAACACAAAACAGAGGGAAATGAGAATTCGGTTAATTGTTGCAATTAAGTAAATGTATTATGTCCATTTCAAATCAATTTATTATCATGATTTTCTTCTGATGTTCTCAAAAAGGTTAGGTGAGAAAACACAAAACAGAGGAAACTCAGAATTGGATTAATTGTTGCAATTAAGTACATGTATTATGTCAATTTCAAATCAATTAATCATCATTATTTCTTCTGATGTTCTCAAAAGGTTAAGTGAGAAAACACAAAACAGAGGAAAATGAGAATTGGGTTAACTGTTGCAATTCAGTAAATGCATTATGTCAATTTTAAATCAACTTATCGTCATGATTACTTCTGATGTTCTCAAAAGATTAAGCAGTGAATACGAAGAGTTGATCCTCAAATTACCAGCCGAGGAAGTATGCATATAGAATAAATGAGTTAATCTGTATTAAGGCTACAAAAGAATTAGGATAGTGCGTATTGATGAACTTAAAGGAGTTAACCAGGGGTTTACTAATCGAACTCCTTACCCAGATTAAGAAATAACCGTTTTGTTTGTAAAGAAATTGATGAAAGCATCTCTCTTTCACACACTAAATAGGAGATCATGGATTACTAAAAGTCATATCTCACTAATTTAATCCTTTATCTGAAATGAATTAACTAACTTAACATATTCCCTTAACCCCTCATATTCATAAACAGGATTACTTTCAAAGGGTATAAAAGACATTTGCTGTTTCTCAAAATTTTGTGTAGACCCCTACCATTTCTACTTCTAATCAGGACTAATTATTCTATTCAGGAACTCACTACGTAAATCAAGCAAACCCTCTATTTTTGCATTATAAAGAAATATAACCTTTAAAGAAATAGTGAGATATGATTTAAAGTAGAATACAGGAATCAAAGAGATACTTTTAATAAGCAGAATGTACAATTTAATTCTCTAACGGGTGTGAAGAAATTCAATTGAAACTCAAGGTTTTAGAGATGATTTTCTACAACATATGTAATACAAAGCTCTAAAGTAATAGTGAATCTCTTAACACTTTCTCAGAACTAGCTATGAGACAAATTGAAAGGAACATATAATAAGAATGTGCTAAATGTGTCCATTAACCTAATGTTTTACTATATTAGTTAGAAAGTAAGTCCTAAAAGTATAAAGAACTACAACTTAACACAGTATAAAATTATATAAAGTTGAGTGGTCACACTCTCTTAAAAGTTAATGAAATGCGCCACATGCCTTAATAATGAGATAGGGCCAAGAGGAGGACTGACCATTAATAAATCAATTAACGTGAAGGAATCAAGTCAAAAGTTAGGTGCAAAGTTACAATTTAGTATCAAACTCTGCCTAAAGTAGATCATGCTTACACAAATCAGAATTAAGTCTCTCCAACCAATTTGCAACCAAGTGTCCCCACCAACAGCTCATTGGAGTAAAAGCAAAGGGCCCAAAAGAAGTCATCTCTCTTTTTCTCAAGTACTATATGTCAGCATGACAGATTAGATAGAGGAAAATAGAAGAGGTTGGCTTATTGATAAAAAGCCCTCTTGCTAGTAGAATTTGCAATTTTGGCACATGTAATTCCATTTCTACACTTTTGAACAAATTGATTGAATTAATATGTTGCAAAACTGGATCATCATTAACTTTATTATATTTACAAGCTAATGACTCGAGTTTGGTTCCGCTACCCCCTCCATATTCCATTCTCTACATGTAAGACTTACACATGCGAGCCCAAGCAAAATACTTGTTTATTCACGGCTAGATATGAGGAACAGTGTTAGCTACACTCAGAAAGATAAAATATAGTTTACCTAAATTTTGTAGCTAGTTTATTAAACAGAAATTAAACTTTTTGATTTATTTTAGCTGATTTCACGAGGGATCACATGACCTTGTGCAGAGAATAGGAATCCAAACCAAAAGAAACAAGGAGAGAAAATAAAAGATAAAACCGAGGTAGCAACAAAAGCTAGAGACAGCAACCAGTCCATGCCCTATTGATTGCTTCTGAAACCCAGGAAAAGCAGATGCAGGGCATCTCAGTTACATCAATTTATCCTAAATAAGATTGGAAAAATTAAAATTTAGTAAGCCAAATTAGACTATGCTTTTCTAATACTCTTTTACTACAACTAATGAATATTATAAGGATCATGTAAGTATTTGATACTAGTATCAAACCTAGTATAAAATTTGTAGTCGATTTATTTACGATAAATTTCACCATCCATATTTGAGCAAATATCTTGCTCGCATGCGAGCTACTCTAATAAGATTTGTATTTGTTATCTAGTCTTTAAAAATTTCTAAATCATTTTCTACAAAATCCCCCAAATAACTTTATATTTTACACTTTAAACTTTTGTGATCCTCGTCTTAACAAAGTTATCAAGGCGCTTCTACCATGTTCACGCACGTGCGATGCTCGTGTGGATTTTTCAAGAAGAAAAACACTTCACCTACCCCTCAATCTTATCTACCACCTCTTGACCCAAAATCTGATACACTGGGCCCACCCCCCCGTCCCTTGGAACTTGGATCTTTCCTTCTGTTTGTATACGGTTTATTATTCAGCAAATAGTTTAGCAGGATCTTGTCTTTTTTTTTCAACGTTTAGCTTAATTGACTAGCAAAATTCTAGATCTCAAACTCTTAACATCAATAAAGACTAAATAAAGAATTTATTCCATAAATTAGTTCAAATATCAAGCAAATCTAATTCCAACCTTAATACTGCGATTAAGGATATATTATTACCTATTATACTACTACATAAAAGGAAAAAAATAGTCTAATTAAGCAAAAAAATTCAGTGAGCAATCTGCAAAAGAGAACTTTTCTTGCGGATCACCAACCATTCAATAAAGACTAAATAAAGACTTTTAATTCCTAAATTAATTCATCAATCAAATATAATCCTTAATCTCATTTCAAATCATGTAGATGTATAACTTTGGCAGATCTTGATGATCCATGAGGATTAAATTATTCATTTCATGCCTATTATAGTACACAACATAAAAGTCAAACAAAGTTTATAAGAACCAAACATTTAACCAAGAACTTTTCATGAAAATGAAACTTTGTTCAGAGTGCTTGCAGATCACGTAGTTTATCAAAGATTTTTTTGGTTCAAAGATTAACCGACTTGGGTACTTTGGATGTATGAATGATTTTAAAAGTGCATGGATTTAAATTTTTTTAAAAAAAAGCAGATCTCAATGAAAATCACACTTTTTTCAGAGGCCAATCTGCAAAATATACAAGAACCAAACATCTCAAGAGAAAAAAAAACATATTTTTCATGAGAATGAAACTTTGTTCAGGGGCCAATCTGCAAAAAAAAACATTTTCTTGCAGATCACGTAGTCTACCGAAAATTATTGGGTTGAAAAATCAAACAACTTGGGTATCTTGGATATACGAATAATTTTTTTGAACGCAGATCTCAATGCAAAATCTAAATAAATAAGCTAAATAAAAACTCACCCTTCGAATTAGATCCAAATTCAACTCCGCCTCCGTCAACAGCATATCAGCGCTAGGGTTTCGATAGAACATGAACTCCCTCTCGCCGTCAGCCCTCAGCGTCACAAACGCCAGCGCCGTCCTCGCTCCCGAGTCGAAGCAGATCCCGCCGTCGATCACCCCATTATCCTTCAAAATATTAGCCAGCATGCGGCCGAACTCGTCGTCGCCGAGTTTCCCGACGAACGCCGACCTCCCGCCGACCCTGCTGACGGCGATCGCCACGTTCGCCGGAGCCCCGCCTGGGGCCTTCACGAACCCCGGCGCCTCGGCCAGCGAGACGCCGGCGACGGTCGGGACGAAGTCGATCAGCATCTCGCCGAAGCTGATGATGATGCCGGAGTCGTTGACCGGGGCGGCGCCGTTTCCGTTGACTGTCGGTGCCATTGGAATTTCTAGAGAGAGAAAGGAATGAGTTTTGAGAAACGAGAGGTTTTGTTGATTTTAGAAAGAGAGAGGGGAGAGGGGGTGTATTTATAGAGGAGCTTGGGGGTTATTGAGGTTGGCAAATTACTGCCGGCGTATGATATTTGCACTTGAATTTGCGTTACCCACATTTTGACCTTGTCACTGGCTGGTGGGGCCCGGGTTTGATTTTTGGATAAGTTATTAAGATATAGTTTGGATTATGGTAATTTATGGTTTATCCAAATTGTGTTCGTTAATTTTGGATAATTATCTTTGTGGATTTACTCTGGTTATTTCCACTTCCGAAGCTTTTTTTCCAAGAAATAGAATGCATTAGGGGTTTTAACTTAACACCCCTCAAATATTCTATTTGCAAATTACATTTCAAAACTGCATATTTTTCAACTTATGCAGGGTTAAAATATGTAGAGGTAAATTAATAAATATATGCATTTGGAGAGTAAATTAGAATATCTACATATTTGATTATCTATCTGTACATTCTCTCCATCTCACGTAGTCGCATTAGGTTTTATGCTCTTCAAATTTAACATTATTAAAATTCACAGGGGTAATATATAGATTTTGAAGTATATTGACACAAAAACCTTTTTAGTGGGAGAAGGGTATTTTTGTAGTCACTCGTTGTCATTTTGTAAGTGTTAATTAAGATGGATAATGTAATGCAATGTTAAAAATGTAGTATAAGTTAATAAATATTCAGACTAGGAGGACAAATATGCAAATAAGTTAAAATGGGAATATTAAAAAGTTAAATAATATTACAATGAGCATTCCAATATATTAATTGAGACAGGTTTATGTATCATTTTCATACTCATTTAATTAGTTGTAGCGTGACAAACAGATAAAATAGAAGGTATCAATAAATAGGTAATAAGTCGGTTGGCGAGATTTGTGGTTAATGAGGATGATGACAATTAATGACTAGACCCACTTTGGTTAACCAGATTTTCTTAGTAATCATTTTGAGAAAAGGTTTTGGATGTAGATTATGATATTCAAAATTTTATCTTTTCTCAAAAGAAACCAAAAGTAATTCTGTTAGGTTTTAATAATTTTTAAGAATATCTTATCTGAATTTTATCTAACAACTGTTAAAGCAGATTAATATGTGGATCGGATGTCTTTTCCTACAAGATTAAGTTTAGTTATAACCCAAAGTTAATACTATATAGGAAATTCTTAAAATTTGGTCAATGTCCAATTTGGATTTATTTTGCAATTTTTCAATGTTTATGGTAGTGACGTACAAAATGCACAATTGCAATCTGACTTTCTCTGTGCAGAAACAATGTAATATTGATCCATAAGACAGTTGATAGTTTAAATGGGAAAAATCAATAAAATGAAGATACTTATTCCGATCATTTTTTGTATTGATTCGAGAATATACAGTTAATAAATTATAGCTATTTGTTAAACACGCCCTAAATAATTTGACCATTGGGAGCGTGAAAGATTGGGTGTGATGAAGTGATTATTTAAGAATTATTAAGTCTGATTAAAAAAAGAATTAGTAAGAAGAATTTAGTTGGCAAGTTGAGATTCAGTAGTTGGCACCGTTGCTAAATAGAGGAAAATTAGTGTTGGATAAAAGTTGGCACGAAACTCTATCCTTTAATTGGCTTAATGGCCCGAGCTTTTGGCAAAAGGGCGTATTGAGTTTTATTATATTCTAATAAGTCAAAGTTGTTTTTTAGTGTTATCTTTATTTAGATTAAATTTATTAAATAATAATATATGCTTGTGTTAAAATGGATTACCACTGTTATCCTAATAGGATCCACGTCATCGACGACTCAAAGAAAAGAAAAGAAAGGACAAATTGATACCTGCCGCTTGGAGATATGTATAATTAACATGAAAATACTTTATGTTAGGTGTGAATGTGAAATATGTAAACTATCGAAAATTTCAGAATTTAACATGAAAATACTTTATGATCTTATAAATAATTAAGAGCGTGAGCACATGCCTACAGTGTCATTAGATTTTTTTTATTTTTATTTTTATTTTTAAAAGCATTGAAGGCAGGCGTGAAACAGAAAGTCCATATCCTAATAGTGAAATGTTTGTCAACAACTCAAAGTGGTGGGCCCGCATGCTGCTGTTTTCATCCCACATTCCCACCAATTGATATTATTTATCAGAGAGCAAAATCTGTTGATATTAGTTTATCCTCTACATATGACATGGTGCTTCTAACTTTTGGAAATAAGAAAGATCATAGGTATCCCGGATTCACTAACTGGAGTAAAGCTCCTATAAATTTAAGTGGATAGAAGCACTTGTCCACCAAATTTTTTATTCATTTATTATGTTTTGAGATTTGTGCTACACATCAATGCTATCTTTGAGATTTGTACCTTCATTTATATCACATGCTAACACTAATCTCAATGCAAAATCAATGGATAAAAAAGTTGGTGGACAAATGCTTCCTATCCGCTTAAGTTTATAGGAGCTTTACTCTCACTAATTGTTCATAGTAGAGATCTATTATTATTATTATTATTATTATATGTAGTCTTAGGCTTCAACATACCTCTCTAAATTATTGAATTTGTCTTTTCATATCTCCTAAATTATTTTTAGTTTTATTTTATCTTCGAATTGTTAAATTAGCCTCTATTTATTCGAACTATTTTTTAGCATCATCTTACCCCTAACTATCATTTTTCCTAATAAATCCATTTAAAATGAACATAAAGTAATAAACGAGAAGAGAAATAGGTAGTGAAAGTGATCCAGGAAGTAAAGTAGGACTAAAAATAGTTCAGAGTGTAAACATGGATGAATAGTTTAAGAGGTAAGATGAGACTAAAAATTTGTTCGGGCATATGCATCGACACATGCAATAGTTAAGAGGGCAAAATAAGATCTGAAGCCTTATTATTTTGCTACAATGCACTACCTCAGATACATCAAATCTATAGGCTACTTCATGTTAGGATATGATCGAATGACCAAAGCCCACCTAGGAATAAGTTTAAGACTAGATATCTGATACTTATTCTTCGGCTAAATATCATAAAACCCCCCATTAACTTTGGATGATTATCAGAAAACCCCCCTTAACTTTGAAAATATTAGAAAACCCCCCTTAAGTTTAGGGGTTATCAGAAAACCCCCATTAACTCTGAGATTTTACCAGAAAACCCCCCTAATTTAAGGGTGTTTTCTGAGAAAATCTCAAAGCTAAAGGGGGTTTTCTGATAAAATCTAAAAGTTAGAGGGGGTTTTTGTGATAATCCCAATACTTAATGGGGGTTTTCTGATATTTTGAAAGTTAAGGGGGGTTTTTCGATAATTGTCCAAAGTTAAGGGTGGTTTTCTGATATTTAGCCTTATTCTTTCTTCACTCAGTGTGTACACGTGATTAATAGAGCTAACCAAATCACTAGCTGACCATTGTCAACCTATAGCTGGACTTGTAACATCAAGTATGAAAAGCAACATCTTCCTCACCTCATATGTCTCTCTCCCAAACAAAAATCATAGGTATAGATATGCCTGTGTGTTTCATATAGTCTTCTGCAACTTCCAGCAAGATTTACTATATATATATATATAAATCAATGACTTCAACATAATGTGTCACATTTTTAAGCTTAATGTTATTTTGTTCTTTCTCCAATATATCCTCAATCACTATTGAAATTAATAAAGACTAATAAAAGATTGGACTACAAAGAAAATCAAGGAGAGTTAGACACCTTTTAATTAATAATGTCCAAAATATGAATACTATCAATTTAAATATGAAATTTGAATTTTTAAACTGAAAATTTGTACCATCGAATGTGATGTGCTACACATCAACTATCTAAAAATAAAAATTAGAAGAATTTAAACATATTTTACTCGTATATCATATATCGTCAAAATCAACATTTCATAATTTTCATAAAGTTGCTTAAAATTTTCTTCTTCATTTATGATTACAAACACATTGGATCGATGGGATGCTGTCTTTTTGACAAAAGATGGTCATAATTTGCAACCTAGTAGACTTTACTTTAGGTCAACGTGTTCAAAATCCTTGATTCATTTTCAAAATCAAGAGGATCCAACACATAAAATCCATGCCCAATATTTTGACTCACGTGAGTCTTTGAACTGAAATTTTTTTTGGGATGAAGTGCAAACTCAATACTACTGATTAATTTGTTTAATTCAATTCCACTGCAATTGTACATTGAGATGGGCACACCCATGTGAATATGTGATACCGATCTACTATTTATTTAAGTCGAGCGCCCATGGCTTGGAACAAACCGGAGGTTTACCCGTTGTTTTGGATCACTGTTCATGTTAGTATTTATAAGTATTATGCCCGTGTTCGCACAATTGTTTTAATTTCTTTGATTTATATATATATATATATATATATATATAAATCAATGACTTCAACATAATGTGTCACATTTTTAAGCTTAATGTTATTTTGTTCTTTCTCCAATATATCCTCAATCTCTATTGAAATTAATAAAGACTAATAAAAGATTGGACTACAAAGAAAATCAAGGAGAGTTAGACACCTTTTAATTAATAATGTCCAAAATATGAATACTATCAATTTAAATATGAAATTTGTAAACTATCGAAAATTTCAGAATTTAACATGAAAATACTTTATGATCTTATAAATAATTAAGAGCGTGAGCACATGCCTACAGTGTCATTAGATTTTTTTTTATTTTTATTTTTATTTTTAAAAGCATTGAAGGCAGGCGTGAAACAGAGAGTCTATATCTATAGTGAAATGTTTGTCAACAACTCAAAGTGGTGGGCCCGCATGCTGCTGTTTTCATCCCACATTCCCACCAATTGATATTATTTATCAGAGAGCAAAATCTGTTGATATTAGTTAATCCTCTACATATGACATGGTGCTTCAACTTTTAGAAATAAGAAAGATCATAGGTATCCCGGATTCACTAATTGGAGTAAAGCTCCTATAAATTTAAGTGGATAGAAATGACTTGTCACCAGCTTTTTATTCTTTTATGTTTTGAGATTTGTCTTTCACATCAATCTTATCTTTTAGATTTGTCCTTCATTTGTATCACATCTTGGTCTAATCTCAATGCAAAATCGATGGATAAAAAGTTGGTGGACAATGCATCAACTTAAGTTTATAGGAGCTTTACTCTCACTAATTGTTCATAGTAGAGATCTATTATTATTATTATTATTATATTTAGTCTTAGCTTCAACATACCTCTCTAAATTATTGAATTTGTCTTTTCATATCTCCTAAATTATTTTTTAGTTTTATTTTATCTTCGAATTGTTAAATTAGCCTCTATTTATTCGCGAACTATTTTTTAGCATCATCTTACCCCTAACTATCATTTTTCCTAATAAATCCATTTAAAATGAACATAAAGTAATAAACGAGAAGAGAAATAGGTAGTGAAAGTGATCCAGGATGTAAAGTAGGACTAAAAATAGTTCATAGTGTAAACATGGATGAATAGTTCAAGAAGTAAGATGAGACTAAAAATTTGTTAGGCATATGCATCGACACATGCAATAGTTAAGAGGGCAAAATAAGATCTGAAGCGTTATTATTTTGCTACAATGCACTACCTCAGATCTCCTTACTAGGAACAAGTTTAAGACTAGATATCCGATACTTAATCTTTCTTCACTCAGTGTGTACACGTGATTAATAGAGCTAACCAAATCACTAGCTGACCATTGTCAACCTATAGCTGGACTTGTAACATCAAGTATGAAAAGCAACATCTTCCTCACCTCATATGTCTCTCTCCCAAACAAAAATCATAGGTATAGATATGCCCGTGTGTTTCATATAGTCTTCTGCAACTTCCAGCAAGATTTACTATATATATAAATCAATGACTTCAACATAATGTGTCACATTTTTAAGCTTAATGTTATTTTGTTCTTTCTCCAATATATCCTCAATCTCTATTGAAATTAATAAAGACTAATAAAAGATTGGAATATAAAGAAAATCAAGGTGAGTTAGACAACTTTTAATTAATAATGTCCAAAATATGAATACTATCAATTTAAATATGAAATTTGAATTTTTAAACTGAAAATTTGTACCATCAAATGTGATGTGCTACACATCAACTATCTAAAAATAAAAATTCGAAGAATTTAAACATATTTTACTCATTATATCATATATCGTCAAAATCAACATTTCATAATTTTCATAAAGTTGCTTAAAATTTTCCTCTTCATTTATGATTACAAACACATTGGATCGATGGGATGCTGTCTTTTTTTGACAAAAGATGGTCATAATTTGCAACCTAGTAGACTTTACTTTAGGTCAACGTGTTCAAAATCCTTGATTCATTTTCAAAATCAAGAGGATCCAACACATAAAATCCATGCCCAATATATATTTTGACTCACGTGAGTCTTTGAACTGAAATTTTTTTTGGCATGAAGTGCAAACTCAATACTACTGATTAATTTGTTTAATTCAATTCCACTGCAATTGTACATTGAGATGGGCACACCCATGTGATACCAATCTACTATTTATTTAAGTAGAGCGCCCATGGCTTGGAACAAACCGGAGGTTTACCTGTTGTTTTGGATCACTGTTCATGTTAATATTTATAAGTATTATGTCCGCGCTCGCAAGATTGTTTTGATTTTTTTGATTTATATATATTAATTTATACATCCTTCGAATGTGTTAAGCTGCCCTATTATACTAAGAGGTATGATTAATTATATTTCTTTGTAGATTATATCTTACAAATTATCGATTAACTAAGATATTAAATATTTATGAATGAAGAGACAATGAAAATATTTTTCTGCTATATTACGAGAAGAAGAGAAAAGATATTTTTAATTAGTTAAAGTAGATAATTTGAGTGGTAGGATTTTTCTTAGAATAATTAAAATCTTAAGTTTGAAATTCAAAATTAGATAACTTAGCCATCAATCCTTGTTTTATAAATCTAAATAAAAATTTGTGATTTTTAGAACCTAGAGAACATGAGATACGATGATATTTAATTTTTGTAGAAAAATTTTAATTGGAAAAAAATTGGCATTGTTTGGTCCTCTATGGGAAATGGGTTAGGATTTCAATGTCCTGAGATTTTAAGTCAAGTCTTGTGTTTGGTTCGATGGGGATTAGGACACAAATGAGATTAAGACTTCTCTCTATTCCCCAAAATGGATAGTAAGAGTTCCACCATCCCCTAGTATTAACGACATGGCACTTCCATGAACATTATACCCTCCCACCTAATGCCTTCCCTACACCAATTAATATATTATAATATTATAATATAATAAGTTAAATTAGGGGCCATATTACAATTTTAACATTTTGTGGTAATGTTTATAACTTTTAAAACTTTCGGGGGCTCTTTATGGTCTTTGAAGCTATTAAGGGGCTGCTTGTAGTTTTTCAAAGTTTTGAGGGTTGTTTATAATTTTTAAAACTTTCAAAAAAATGCTTGTAAAAGTTTTCAAGGGTTGTTTTGTAAAAATTTTCTTGGGGTTATTTTGTAATTTTAAAACTTTTAGGAGTTTTTGAATTCTTTAAGGGGTTTTAGCAATTTTAAAACTTTCATGGGTTGTTTGTAACAATTTTAGGGAGTTGTTGTAATATTTTGAAATTTTCAGCAAGGTGGTTGTTATTTTCTTAATTTTATGGGCTATTTACAAAATTGTCAAAGGTGGTTTGTAAAATTTTCAAGGCGACATTTGTAATTTTAAAACTTTTAAGGGGCTGATAGCAAACTTTTCATGGGTTCTTTATAAAATTTTAGGGGATATTTGAATTTTTTAACTTTTAGAGGAATGTTTGTATTTTTAGATTTTTAGGGATTTTTGTATTTTTGTAATTTTTAAATTTTAAATGGGACGGTTTATATTTTTTAATTTTATGTGTTGTTTGTAATTTTTGATTATTCAAGGATTTTATTTTTATTTTTTTGTAATTTATGAATCTTAAGGGTTTGTTCCAACTTCATGGGGCAATTTGTAATTTTATATTTTTAAGGGTGTTTTAGAAAATCTCAAAGCTAAAGGGGTTTTCGATAAAATCTAAAAGTTAGAGGGGTTTTGTGATAATCAATACTTAATGGGGTTTTCTGATATTTTGAAAGTTAAGGGGGTTTTCGATAAAATCTAAAAGTTAGAGGGGTTTTGTGATAATCAATACTTAATGGGGTTTTCTGATATTTTGAAAGTTAAGGGGGTTTTCGATAATTGTCCAAAGTTAAGGGTGGTTTTCTGATATTTTGAAAGTTAAGGGGGTTTTCGATAATTGTCCAAAGTTAAGGGTGGTTTTCTGATATTTTGAAAGTTAAGGGGGTTTTCGATAATTGTCCAAAGTTAAGGGTGGTTTTCTGATATTTTGAAAGTTAAGGGGGTTTTCGATAATTGTCCAAAGTTAAGGGTGGTTTTCTGATATTTAGCCTTATTCTTTCTTCACTCAGTGTGTACACGTGATTAATAGAGCTAACCAAATCACTAGCTGACCATTGTCAACCTATAGCTGGACTTGTAACATCAAGTATGAAAAGCAACATCTTCCTCACCTCATATGTCTCTCTCCCAAACAAAAAATCATAGGTATAGATATGCCTGTGTGTTTCATATAGTCTTCTGCAACTTCCAGCAAGATTTACTATATATATATATATATATATATATATATATAAATCAATGACTTCAACATAATGTGTCACATTTTTAAGCTTAATGTTATTTTGTTCTTTCTCCAATATATCCTCAATCTCTATTGAAATTGAACATAAAGTAATAGCGAGAAGAGAAATAGGTAGTGAAAGTGATCCAGAAGTAAAGTAGGACTAAAAATAGTTCAGAGTGTAAACATGGATGAATAGTTTAAGAGGTAAGATGAGACTAAAATTTGTTGGGCATATGCATCGACACATGCAATAGTTAAGAGGGCAAAATAAGATCTGAAGCCTTATTATTTTGCTACAATGCACTACCTCAGATACATCAAATCTATAGGCTACTTCATGTTAGGATATGATCGAATGACCAAAGCCCACCTAGGAATAAGTTTAAGACTAGATATCTGATACTTATTCTTCGGCTAAATATCATAAAACCCCATTAACTTTGGATGATTATCAGAAAACCCCTTAACTTTGAAAATATTAGAAAACCCCTTAAGTTTAGGGGTTATCGAGAAAACCCCATTAACTCGAGATTTTACGAGAAAACCCCTAATTTAAGGGTGTTTTAGAAAATCTCAAAGCTAAAGGGGTTTTTCGATAAAATCTAAAAGTTAGAGGGGTTTTGTGATAATCCCAATACTTAATGGGGTTTTCTGATATTTTGAAAGTTAAGGGGGTTTTCGATAATTGTCCAAAGTTAAGGGTGGTTTTCTGATATTTAGCCTTATTCTTTCTTCACTCAGTGTGTACACGTGATTAATAGAGCTAACCAAATCACTAGCTGACCATTGTCAACCTATAGCTGGACTTGTAACATCAAGTATGAAAAGCAACATCTTCCTCACCTCATATGTCTCTCTCCCAAACAAAAAATCATAGGTATAGATATGCCTGTGTGTTTCATATAGTCTTCTGCAACTTCCAGCAAGATTTACTATATATATATATATATAAATCAATGACTTCAACATAATGTGTCACATTTTTAAGCTTAATGTTATTTTGTTCTTTCTCCAATATATCCTCAATCACTATTGAAATTAATAAAGACTAATAAAAGATTGGACTACAAAGAAAATCAAGGAGAGTTAGACACCTTTTAATTAATAATGTCCAAAATATGAACACTATCAATTTAAATATGAAATTTGAATTTTTAAACTGAAAATTTGTACCATCGAATGTGATGTGCTACATCAACTATCTAAAATAAAAATTCTGAAGAATTTAAACATATTTTACTCATTATATCATATATCGTCAAAATCAACATTTCATAATTTTCATAAAGTTGCTTAAAATTTTCTTCTTCATTTATGATTACAAACACATGACATCTTTGGATCGATGGGATGCTGTCTTTTTGACAAAAGATGGTCATAATTTGCAACCTAGTAGACTTTACTTTAGGTCAACGTGTTCAAAATCCTTGATTCATTTTCAAAATCAAGAGGATCCAACACATAAAATCCATGCCCAATATTTTGACTCACGTGAGTCTTTGAACTGAAATTTTTTTTGGGATGAAGTGCAAACTCAATACTACTGATTAATTTGTTTAATTCAATTCCACTGCAATTGTACATTGAGATGGGCACACCCATGTGAATATGTGATACCGATCTACTATTTATTTAAGTCGAGCGCCCATGGCTTGGAACAAACCGGAGGTTTACCCGTTGTTTTGGATCACTGTTCATGTTAGTATTTATAAGTATTATGCCCGTGTTCGCACAATTGTTTTTAATTTCTTTGATTTATATATATGTTAGTTTATACACCTTTGAATGTGTTAAGCTACCTTATTATACTAAGAGGTATGATTAATTATATTTCTTTGTAGATTATATCTTACAAATTATCTATTAACTAATATATTAAATGCTTATGAATGAAGAGACAATGAAAATATTTCTCTGCTATATTACGAGAAGAAGAGAAAAGATATTTTTATAATTAGTTAAAGTAGATAATTTGAGTGGTAGGATTTTTCATAGAAAAATTAAAATCTTAAGTTTGAAATTCAAAATTAGATAGCTTAGCCATCAATCCTTGTTTTATAAATCTAAATAAAAATTTGTGATTTTAAAACTTAGAGAACATGAGATACAATGATATTTAATTTTTGTTGAAAAAGATTTAATTGGAAAAGAAAATTGGCATCATTTGGTCCTCTATGGGAAATGGGTTAGGATTTCAATGTCTTGAGATTTTCAGTCAAGTATTGCATTTGGTTCGATGGGGATTAGGACACAAATGAGATTAAGACTTCTCTCTATTCCCCAAAATGGACAGTAAGAGTTCCACCATCCCTAGTATTAACGACATGGCACTTCCATGAACATTATATCCTCCCACGATGTCTTCCCTACGTCAATTGATATATTATAATATTATAATATAATAAGTTAAATTAGGGGTCATTTACAATTTTAACATTTTTGTGGTAATGTTTGTAACTTTTAAAACTTTCAGGGGGCTCTTTATGGTCTTTGAAGCATTAAGGGAACTTGTAGTTTTCAAAGTTTTGAGGGTTGTTTACAATTTTAAAACTTTCAAAAATGCTTGTAAAAGTTTTCAAGGGTTGTTTTGTAAAAATTTTCTTGGGGTTATTTTGTAATTTTAAAACTTTTAGGTTTTTTCGAATTCTTTAAGGGGTTTAAGCAAAATTGAAACTTGCATGGGTTGTTTGTAAAAATTTTTAGGGAGTTGTTGTAATATTTTGAAATTTTTAGCAAGGTGGTTGTTATTTTCAATTTTATGGGCTATTTACAAAATTGTCAAAGGGTGGTTTGTAAAATTTTCAAAGCGACATTTGTAATTTTAAAACTTTTAAGGGGCTGTTGTAAAAGTTTTCAAGGGTTGTTTTGTAAAAATTTTCTTGGGGTTATTTTGTAATTTTTGAATTTTAAATGGGACGGTTTATATTTTTTGAATTTTAAATGGGACGGTTTATATTTTTTGAATTTTATGTGTTGTTTGTAATTTTTGAATTTTAAATGGGACGGTTTATATTTTTTGAATTTTATGTGTTGTTTGTAATTTTTATTATTCAAGGATTTTATTTTATTTTTTTGTAATTTATGAATCTTAAGGGTTTGTTCCAACTTCATGGGGCAATTTGTGATTTTAGATTTTTAGGGTGTTTGTAATTTTGAAACTTTCAAGATTTTTTGAAAATTTTTAAAGAGCTGTTTGTAATATTTCAAAACTTTAACTAGGATGTTTGTTATTTTAGCAACTTTCAGGGAGCTAATTATAAAATTTTCAAAGGGTTATTTATAAAATTTTCAAGGGAATATTTCTTAATTTTGAAACTTTTAAGGGGTTGTTGTAAAAGTTTAAGGAGACTGTTTATAAATTTTAAGGGGTTATTTAGAAATTTTAAACTTTTCAGTGGACTATTTGTAATTTTTGAATTTGAAGGCATTGTTTGTAATTTTTGAATTATTAGGTGACAGTTTATAATTTTTAATTTTATCTTTGCTATTTATAATTGTTGGATTTATAAGGCATTTATTTGTAGTTTTTGAATTATAATGGGTTGTTTGCATGTTTTTGATTTTTCACGGGCTTATTTAGATTTTTAGATTTTTCAGGAAGTTGTTTGTAATTTTTGAATCGAGAGGGTAATTTGTAATTTTAGATTTTTCGAGGGTTGTTTGCAGTTTTGGATTTTGAAGGGGACAATTGATAATTTTCTAATCTCAAATAACACTTTTATATATATATATATATATATATATATATATATATATATATATATATATATATATATATATATATATATATATATATATATATATATATATATATATATATATATATATATATATATATATATATATATATATATATATATATATATATATATATATATATATATATATATATATATATATATATATATATATATATATATATATATATATATATATATATATATATATATATATATATATATATATATATATATATATATATATATATATATATATATATATATATATATATATATATATATATATATATATATATATATATATATATATATATATATATATATATATATATATATATATATATATATATATATATATATATATATATATATATATATATATATATATATATATATATATATATATATATATATATATATATATATATATATATATATATATATATATATATATATATATATATATATATATATATATATATATATATATATATATATATATATATATATATATATATATATATATATATATATATATATATATATATATATATATATATATATATATATATATATATATATATATATATATATATATATATATATATATATATATATATATATATATATATATATATATATATATATATATATATATATATATATATATATATATATATATATATATATATATATATATATATATATATATATATATATATATATATATATATATATATATATATATATATATATATATATATATATATATATATATATATATATATATATATATATATATATATATATATATATATATATATATATATATATATATATATATATATATATATATATATATATATATATATATATATATATATATATATATATATATATATATATATATATATATATATATATATATATATATATATATATATATATATATATATATATATATATATATATATATATATATATATATATATATATATATATATATATATATATATATATATATATATATATATATATATATATATATATATATATATATATATATATATATATATATATATATATATATATATATATATATATATATATATATATATATATATATATATATATATAGTCTTCCATTCCATTCTCATTTGAGTCCATTCCCGCACTAAACGAGAAGTAAATTGAAAAGGCCTTATAATAATTAAGGGATCTGATAGCGATTCCAGTAATTTCAGGGCCTGGTTTCAAATATTAAAGATGTAAGGGACTGATGTTGAGAAAACATACGTTTTATCGGGAGCATGAGGAGCAAGTGGACAAATAAAGTGTTTATATAAGCAGAATGAAGAATATTAAAGTAAAACAAGACAGGAGGGCCCTGCACTAATTTGAGAATAGATGTGTCCCCCTTTTTGCCCTAAAAATATGAAAGCATGTGATTATTAATTAAAGATCTTAACTTTTGGAGTTTTATGGTTTTGCAAATTTCCAAGGATAGTCAGAGATTACACGTAACACAGATATTTTAATGCATGTGGTTAGTTGGAACTATCATGAGTAGGCCTCCAATGACAATTGCGACTTTCATTTCTTTTTCTAGTTTTTTAAAAATAAAATTAGGTGATAGGTATAATAGCTTTATGAAATTTGAGTTACGTTAAATCATGCCTAAGTCAAACTCTCAGCAAATAATAATAATAATAATAATAATAATTCCAGCTACACAAAAATTAAATTTTTCATCATTTTCTGATGAAAATTTGTCTTGGAATATGGAAAAATGGTGGCATACACTACAATAAAAGTTGTATTTATCCACACTTATTTTATGACACATATTGTTATGACCCTAAAAATAATTCAAAAAATTTTAATTAAATTATTACTTCCTAGGCGAATCCCAACAAGAGTCCTATTTCACGCCAAAAGAGGATAATTCAAGACCAAAAGGGATCTCTCGCGTTACAAGCGCAGATCCTGGCTGATATAAAGAGCCGAGTCTGCGCTACGCGTCGACTCGCCCATCTGCCGAGTCGACGCTTCTGATATCCGACTTCGAAGGCGTCTTAGTCGGCTTGCTACGGTGTTTGGCATCTCAAAGACTACAAGATTAACCTCATGAGCCGACTCGAAGAAGGCGGTCTTAGTCGAACCTTCTCTCGCCGCCGGCGCCACGGTCGCCATCGCTACGCGAGTCGCACTTCTGAGAGCATACCGAAAATGAGGTCTTAGTCGAACTTGCTACGTTTTCGCGACTCTTCGGCCACGGCGCCGCTTCTGTTGCTACGGATCGCCCGCTACGCATTCGATCAAAAGCGTTCTTAGTCGAACTTGCTACGGTTATTGGCACCGGCTACAAAGAGTCACCGCTACAAAGGATTCGCCTCGGCATGAAGTTGCCTCGAGCCCCATGCCGAACAACAAGTCACTATCACAATTAATAATACTGTCATAGTCATCACTGTGCCAGTCACATGGCCTTTATAACTCATCCCCCATGCCTCCTCAATCGCATCCACATCAAATCAACATGACTCATGCCACACAAAAGCTGACATGTGTAAAGCTAATGTTGACTCTACCATCAAGCCATACTCGGCCGAAGTGGCCAAACTACCCCTCCCCCATTATACAAAGAGAGGAACGAATCTCAAACAGAAGGTAAGCCATTTTTCTCCCTGCACACTTTACTAAAGAACTCCTACTGTTCATTTTCTTCTCCACTCAAGCACACTGCTGACTTGATCGTCGGAGGTACAATGGGGGAAACCAAGCTCTGTCCTCTTACGCGCTTCTGCTTGTGCAGGGGGAATATCAACCCAACTCAGAACCGGATATTCGAAGAAGAAAGCGGATCCCCTTCACCTTCAATCTCAAACCTCTTTTGGCTCTTCAGTTCATTCGGCAGCCCCGTCGGCGACGGTTCACCGGAGGATCAACCATCAAGGGGGATAAGGGACCCTAATCATCTCAACAACATACTTAATCGGTTGTGTGATTATCACCATCAACACATATAAAAGTGTCATTTTATTTGCAAAAGACTAAACAATAGTGACACAAATAAAAAGTGTAACAAATCACGACACATATTTGTGTCATTAGATATACAATTAAATATAATTGAAAAAGACTAATAGTCTAACATGGATTGTGAGAAGATCTATTAATGGGTTTAAATAATAAATCTTAGATTTTAATTACAATGATGATTTAACGCTTATGATAGTGTATAAGCAAAAAGCTCCATAGTTAAGTGTGTTTTGGTGAGAGTAATCCTAGGATGGGTGACCTTCGGGAAGTTATAGTATTGAATGATGATACTCTTTATATTTTTAATGGTCTAGATACACCATACACTGTTTCCTTTGACACATATATGTGTCACGAGTTTTAATGACACTTGTATGTGTCACCATGCTCGACATATATGCAGCATAACTTATTACACATTTACATGTGTAGAAAGACGCCTCCACATATGCTCTAACCACACTTTTGACATGTGTCGCCATTTATTTGTCGCGACACAAAAATGTCGCGTGGGATAAAAATGTATCATAATTTACAACCTTTGTTGTAGTGATACTATTATCACATAACCATCATTTCTATTAAAAAATTTAACAGAACATTTTACAAACATTATTAAAGAGTTTCTTTATTGAGCTTAATAAATTTAATATTGATTTCATGAAAATAAAATATAAATGAGGAGATTTTATATATATATATATTTTTTTATATAAGGTATAAGTACCGTAATCTTCTTTCTATAAATTAATATGTAGTTACAGTTACTAATTGATCATTTAATGCAAAAGACGTAAATAAGAATATCCTATAAACTATTTTAATTACAGATTTTGCATACACGACGTGTGAATGACATGAAATCTTAAGGAGTGTAACAGTTGAATAGTTAGGGGGACAGACAATTTTTGGTTTTCTAGATGAAAACATTTCTGTTTTTTTTTTGTTCAAATGTGAGGACATTTTCTTTTTTTATATTTTTCCAAATATGAGGGCAATTTACGATTTCTGAAGTTTACGCTTCTTTTTGAGTAATAGTACAAATTATTTTTTCTTGATGTCTAGCTGCTCAGATCAAATAGTAAACATCTCTGGCTTGAGACACGAAAATTCTTAATTTAAGTAAATTGTTAAAAGAAACATAAAATAAATAAATACATAACTTCAAATTAAAACTCAAACGTGCATGGTCTAGACCAACTTGAAAACATTTGGGACCAAACACCAACCCACCAATAATGTTTGGTGCTGGCGTCTCTCTGCCTCTCCCTACCAATCCCACAAAAGGTGGTTGGTGTAACTACAAATTAAGGGAGGATTGAGATATTTAGACTTAAACTAACACGTTTTGCTTAACCAAAAAAGTGTTAATCAAGGAAAAATGAAGATGAAATATCTGAATCATATTGCCTACCAATAAAGAATGAAGAAAAGAGGATGATCTATGCACTTGCTTTTCAAACATTAGGCCTATAAGTTATGTGTATAGGTGGATTTTTCATTTTGTGGGGCCATGCATATGAAGGACAGTGGATCCACAGCAGATTAATAATAGGGTAAATTACATTAAACTCCTAAGAACTTTCAGCGTTTTGCAACCCCCAATAACTTCCGAAATTGCACAATTTTTTTTTAGAATTGTAGAAAACTCCCAATAAGTTTCCGCATTTTTCAGATAATTTCTATAAATTACAAATGAAAAAACAATATAAAAAGGCATTTTGAAAGTTATTGGAGGTTTAATGTAATTTACCCAAAGGATATTGGAGATTTTCTGGAAAAGTTATTGGGGGTTTAGTGCAAATTTAAAGATATTAAGGGTTTACTGGTGAAAGTTCTTGGGGGTTTAGTGTAATTTACTCTTAAAAATATTGTTGACTGCTTCGGTATTCCAAAAAATAGAATTTGAAATAAGGCTGACGTACACTGTAAATATTCACCAAAATAATCGCTGGCTCATTTCTGTATAAATCGTTTCCATCGGTTATTTAAAGTTCCACTGGCAATCTAGTTATTTATTTGATTTCTAAGGATAAATTCGAAATAATTTATTTGTTCTCTTTCTCACTAATATGGCTTAATTGTACTTAAATGCCCTATAGTTTCCTCACCCTTGCACTTAAATGCTCTATAATTTCGAACCAAACAAAAAAAAGCCCCAAAGTATTAACGTTTTGCAGATGAATATCCCATAGTTAAAAAAAAACCCCTAGACGACGTTATCTTTTCTCTACGTCACATAACAGAGTATTAAAGTGAAACTCTTAGAAACTTTGGGGTATTGAAGTGACGTCATTTACAAACTTTAGGGCATTTATATGCAACATTGTATAAACAAAAGGCCACCAACGTGCACTATTTTAAAACTTTATGGCATTCATCTGCGAAACTTAAATACTTTAGAGAATTTTTTTATTCGGTAAAAAAAAAAAAGAGATCACTCAGGTGCAAGGCCGAGTAACTATAGGGCATTTAAGTGTAATTAAACCCACTAATAGACTGACTAATTCCTCCATGCCCGGTCACAGTTGGATGGTGAGCGACCGCTTCTTTTCTTCTAGATTTATTTCATTATAATATTTTAACGATCTCCACCTTTCATTTTTCAGGCTCTACCTTTCACTTCAGACTTGTCCACAAAATCAAAGGTGGAGATGCATTAGCATATATTAGAACACTACGTTAGTAGAGGATCCCAATCCTCTCTCGACGAAAGTGTAATTATGACCCTCCGGGCAAAGGCGCAGGACTTGTCCTTCTCGTCACCAAAGTCGGATCTGTACAATTCTTTGGAATAAAAAACTCTAGGAACCACTTTTGAAGATAAAGACATTCTCTACCATCAACACCTCTTATATATGCATCGGTGACCCCATGAAATTATTTTTTGCAATTTTATGGGGTCCCAATGCACTATGTATAGAGATGAGAGCATTGATTGATTGTGCAAGGTGCCCTAAGAGACTCTTTTGATAAACCTACTAATTCTAAACCGACTAATTATCTTCAAATTTAGCAACAAGAAAATTGGCAACTTTGCAATCTAATTCTATCTTTTCCATCGTCACATTTTGGGGCGGAGATCGGAAAATATTGGGTGTGGACCTGTGAGGAAGAAGATAGTAGATAAAAGTACTTTTACCCTTTTAATTAAAATTATATAAAAATCAAATAAAAGCTATTTTGGGTGCGCCGAAGAGACGCTGAATAATATTTAGGGTGAATTTCAGAAAACCCCTGAACTTGGGTGGTTTTGTATATCCTGTTATATTTCTTTATGTTGAAGTCTGGATTTGGGCTTCCCTCCCATACTAATTTGGAACGGAATTGCACCGTTCTTTGCCTTACGTTGCATGAGATGTTAATTTGATCTCGGAGGTGTTCTATATTCTTGTGATTATTTCGAAATGGTTTCTGAAATTCGTTTATCATTTTATTTTGGGCAAAAGGCCAATTTGGTTTCTACGGTAGGGCCTCATATTCAAATTGGTCCCCGCACTTTTTCCTCTCAACTTAGTCCGTGTACCTCTTATAAAATATAAAATTAGTCCTTTTTAACTCTTTGTTAAAAATTCCTTTATGTAATACTTGAAATTAAGGACATTATTACCCTCACCTTCCCAAACCTATAAATTTCCCAAACTCCCTCTAAGCCACCTTCACACCCAAGTCCCTCCGGCGATATCATTGAGATTCTTGATTGTGCTTTTGATGGTCTGTTCAATTATGAGTCTTGTAGTTGAGAACTACTTGAGGTTTCCAGGTTTTGTCATGGACATCTGTGTTTTTGAGGTTGGATTATATAGTCTAGAAGAGAACAAGAATGATCTATCAGAGACTTGCTCATGCATACAATACGAAATAAATATTACAAGAATGAGGGGGTCCGGGGTGAGGATGAGTGCGGGTGTGAAGGTGGTTTGGAGGGAGTTTGGGAAATTGATGAGGTTGGAGAAGTGAGGGTAATAATGCCCTTTCAAGTATCACTTAACGGAATTTTTAACGGAGAGTTAAAAAAGAAACTATCTTTGTGTCTTATAAGATGTACAAGGACTAAGCTGTGAAAAAAAATGTGGAGACCAATTTGAATATGAGACCCTGTACAAGGACCAAATTGGCCCTTTTAGCCTTTTATTTTTGGGAGAAAAACTACTAATTTAGCCAGCTATTTTCACTGGAGAAAGAATCAGGCTAAAGAAATGCTTCGAATCTAATAATTTTGGATAAAATTCATCTTTTCAATTTTCCAAGATTCTTCCTACATAATGGCATGATGCTATCATTGGGCCCATATATTATGTAACTATCAACGAATAAAACTAGCTAACTCCAAACTTTGCATAATGCATGAAGTCATACATTCACGACGTCGACTAAGACTTACAAGTATCTAGTTCCCTGTTGGGATTCTTGCTATAAATTATTGCTCACACAAAAGTGATCCTTTTATTCCCAAAATTTTGCAATTTAGTGAACTTGGGAGGACACATGGAGTGTTCGAAGTTGACATTAGCTTTGCTTGTCAAAGAAGAACTTGGTTTGCAAGGTTATGCTCAATTTGGTCGTCACATCTTATCTGTATATATTGCATCACGAGAGTTCCCATATCTACATATCATTCTGTCATGCTTGGGGATTTGGATCTTTAGTAGGGCTGCCAAAAAATATCAGTATCCGCGAATACATTTGTATAACGACTACATATATGGTTACTAAAACTTATAACTGATAGAATATGGTTATATACTAAAATATCTGGATCCACATCCGAAATGCCCGAATATATGTTGATCATATAGTTGCAATTGCTATAATCCCTAGATTAATGGATTTGAGACTTATTTTGATGATCAAAAGATATAGTCTTAGTTTTTCAAATATAACAAACATATTCATGAACTCTCTTGTATCATGTGAACTATATTTTTACAATATCATATGGTTTTTTTTAATATCCGTTTTGTATCTGTGTGCATATCCGCGTATATATCCGCATGTATTATCTATATTTGTATCCGGTTTTAGTGGATTATATGAGTTTTTCTTACCGAGATATATCTATATCTGTGATTGGTAAGCAGATATGAATATGATAAGTATCAAATCCAAGCCGTATCTGATCCATTAACACCGCTAATCCTTAGTGTTATATTGGTAGTGAAAACAACACCTTTTTAATTATAATTGTTGATGTATATAATCACAGTCACTAATCTCGGTGTGAGCTTAGCTTGAGGTTGAAGATGACAGGGATCTGTTCTCTCCCCCGAATACCTAGCTCGAAGTTAATGTTTCTCCCCATGTGTAGAAACTTGAGAGGATCGGCTTGCTCCCCGTTGTACCTCAAACGATCAAGTCGGTGTTTTGAGCTTGAGTGGAGAAGAAAATGAACAAGAAGAGTTCTTAATTGAAGAGTGCAGGGAGAAGCGACGCCTTTTTCTTGAGAATAGTTTCTCTTTGTAGGAATAAGAGAGGGCAATTTGGTCATTTTAGCACCGGTTTTACACATGTCGGCATTTGTGTGGAGTGAGTCATCAGCGATGTGATGTGGGTGAGACATGGACAATGGATCACGAGGCCATGCGTCATTAATGTGATGTTGACTTGTTGTCGCCGCTCAAGGCCAACTAGTAAAGCGAGGAAGGCTAGCGTCATTCTTGTAGTAGTCGTCAGAGGTACTATAGCGGTCGGGAATTGACCAGCTTAGCGAGACGATAGGGGATGTTTTCGCGCGTCGGTAGAGTCTTGTAGACCGTTCTTGTAGCGGTCGTCAGAACGCAGTAAACTGCTTGAGTCGATCTTGTAGCGGAGACGACCGATAAGAGGGGACATTGTATCTGGCCAGGCCGGGGACCGCGTTTGGTCGGCATTTAGTATGCGGTCGGTCTCTTGTAGCAAGAGAATTGACAGCATGTAGACGATTCTTTGTAGTAGGCGAACACTTGTGAAGAGAGATCCCCTTCGACCGAGTTAAGCTTACTTTGGCGTGAGATTGGGTTCGTGTCGATTTCATACAGGGATTAATAAAAAATCTTTTTGGGTACCAACAATAATCATTCAATAAATCTAAACACGCAGTTAAGTCATCCAAATATGACATTATTATTCTAATGAGTTGTTGGGCCTAATTATACTAAATCCCCAAGAAGTTTCATTGTTTTGTAGTAAACCCCCAACAACTTTTGCAGAAAACTCTTAATATCTTTTGGGTAAATTACACTAAACCTCCAATAACTTTCAAATGCCTTTTTTTTGTGTTCAAATCTATGGGGGTTATCTGAAAAAATGAGAAAACTTATTGGGAGTTTATTGTGATTTTGAAAATTTTGGGGGTTTACTAAAAAATGCTAAAAGTATTTAGGGGGCTTGGTGTGATTTGCCCTTACACTCCACTCACAACGTGTTTGGAAGTTTACTAGGAAAAGGGAAGAGAAGATAAGGTGGACATTTGGCAGCTTGCAACTATAATTGCAATGCAAGTGTTACTTGCATGCAATTAAGATGTTGCATATATTCTTGCATGCAACTACAGATGTAAATTGTTTGGTTCAAATTTTAAAATTTACAACTTGCGTTCTTGACCGTTTGATTATTCTTGTAAATTTACATATGCAACTAGTTTTACTTTTAATAAATTGACAAAATTAATAATTCTTTTACATTTTAAAATATTTATTTTAAAAATAATAGTTTTCATTTTAAGTAAACTAATTTTCTAAAAATAACTTTTGTAAGATAAATTTTTAAAAATCATATCATATTGTAAAAGTATTAATTTCATAAAATAATATTATTTGGTAAAAATAAATTTTTTGAAATTTATTTTGAAATAAAATAATTTTGAAAAATATTGTTTAAAATAATATTTTAACAAAATAATATTATGTAATGGAAAATTATTTTGTGGAAAAATAATATTTCCAAAATATAATGTTTTTAAAATTTGTATTTTTCAAAAAATATTTTCCAAATTTTTTTAAAATTTAATATTTTTCTAAAATAATATTTTGAAAAATAATATTTGATCAAAAATATTAATTTTGAAAAAGCAACAAATTTTTAGAAAATAATTATCCTGTAAAGTATTGTTTAAAATAATATTTTGAAAAATATTTTTCAAAAAATATTTTAGAATAACTTAATTTTTGATAATTTATTTATAGAAACTATAATACTGATTTTAAAAATTATTTTAAATTTGAACTTCTCAGGTTGTTTGAAATATTTAATAATATTTTAGATTTTTCATAAATTTAGTTTAGTTGGGTTGCAACGGTGACTTGCGACCATTTTGGATGTAAGTCAAATATTGCAACTAATAGGTGTTTTGCAACTGTGGTTGTAATTATAGTAGTGAGTTGCAACTTAACAAACACTTGCTACTGGACAAAATTGACCTAGTTGCGTGCAACTGGAGTTGCAATCACTCCAGTTGCAAGCTAGCAAACGCCCCCAAAATAGGGAAAGGGAAGAAAGAGAATGTGAAGGAAAATATAATATGTTATTTGAGAGTTTAGTGAGAACAATGGAGGGAAATTTACTTCATCATATTTGGGAGCTCTAACTGTGGGAAGGGAAGGGAAGGGAAAGGAAAAGTATTATAATCAAATCTCAGCCATTGATCCATAATGATAGAATGTCAAACATCTTTTATGATTAATTTCCCTCCCTTTCCCCCTCTACACCCCAATTTGGAGGGCAACAAAATGGTAAGATTCGTATGTAAAATTTTCCTTTCCTCTCGTCCATTACCCCTCTTTAAAAAAATCCCAAAGTGAACTTCCAAATTCACTTCCCCTACCCTCTCATACCCTCCATCCAAACACACTAAGGTGCATCATTATTTTTAATTAAATAATAGATGATTGTTATTAAATATCAAGAGGTAGTATACTGTGAGTTATTCCTAATATAAATAGTTTATATCTTTTGTAAATGGAGAGGTTAGAATACGAAATCCAAAAGGGAAGTTCAAGCTAATTAAGCACGTTTTTATATGTGGCTGGCCTATAATTAAGAAGATATGTTTCCCAAAATTTTATATGTGAACTATTTCTTTCCTCATCTAGCAACTTAGGGGCTGTTTGGTTCAATTTCTATAAATAAAAAAAGGAAAAGGAAAATATTAAAATTTGAGTTTCTTGTATTTCTATAAAATTAGCGAGAAAAGTTTATAAAACTCAAAAGTATTACTTTTCTTATTTCTTGCTATTATTTTGTTTGGTTCAAAACATAAAAATGAGTTCCTAACTTTATAGAAAATAGATTGTTTTTCTTTTCTTTTGTTTGGTTGAATATAAATTTTTTTTTTTTTGGAAAAGTGCAACCCATACAAGAATCTTTATAGCGGCTAGTTTAACGACTAGTTTGATACAAATTGATGTTATAAAAATCCTCCTACCCTCAACTTGCCACGAAGAAAAATATTGCTAAGTTAAGAAGACCCACCTTTAGGAAAAAAAAAACATGAGCAAAAAAGGTAGAGCTATTAGTGAATCTTCATCTGCACCAACATCAAAGCTAAGAAATTTTAAAAATTCTATGTTTTTTCTAATGTTAAATTTGTTGATGTCAGTTATCAAACATGGGATTAAGTATGGATTTTTTAGTATATTAGGGTTCCTCAATCTTCTTTGATGGTTGGTTATGGAGCTGAGGATCCAGTTCTGCACACAAACAACACGTGAGAGGATCGGAGTTGGGATCTCCAGTGGTTCCTCCGATGATCAAGTCAGTAGTGAGCTTGAGTGGAGAAAAAGTATGATTATAAGGTGTTTGTTTGCAAGAGATTCCTTACCCTATGCAGTGGACATCACATCTTCTTTATAGCAGATCCTGGTGGGCAATTGTGTAACTTTGGCCGAGCCCAGGCAGACGGCTCAGTCGGCAGATACTCTATAGGTGTCGACTGCAGATGGGATGAGTCACATATGCGTTTAATGTGATGGTGACGAGGGAAGTATGATGCTGACGAGGTCCGATGAGTCATAAAGACTTTCGGGGCTGGAGCAATGATGATTCTGATCATGCATTCAATGTGATGGTGATTGATTGTCAACGGGGATTCGAGGACAAATCGCCTTTCATCTTGGCTTTGTGAGAGGGTCGACAAATGACGCCATTCGTCTTAGTCTTTCCAGCGGGCCGATAAATGGCGCTTGTTTATTCGGCCATATTGGGTTCAAAAGTTCTCGACCCGGTCTTATAGGATGAAAAGGAGTAGGGTCGATCCTAACAGTGAGTTTCGAGTAAGGACGCCTTTTGACTCGGCCCTCTTGGGAAGGGTTGAGTGTTGACGTTGCTCGAGTCGTCCTGCATAGGGCGAAGGCCATTCGATGTTCAGTCAGTATGGGACACGTGTCGGCTCCTGGGGGAGGATTAACACTTAGCCATTTCTGTGATAAAATAAAATTACTTTGCTTTTTTTATCTCAGCATCCTCGCATGCAACCCACTTTTGAGGAATGGATTTCCTATACAAATGAAAATCGAGAGAGTGATGAGATGGATATCCCCAACACGAATAAGAACAAGAATGATCTCTTAACTCATGCACAAGAAGATGGTCACAATGGAACTGTGCTCAATATGGGTAAGGAGGGTATTGCCGACATCGTGAACTAGAAATCTATTTACAATGGTTAGGTCGAAAGCAATGAGCTAAAAAAATCATGTACTACAGATTAAGGAAATAGCTACATATAGTTAGAGAAATTCACTATAAAAGCTTACAGTATGAAGGTCAAATGTGCTCTGCATAAAAAGCTTACAAAATGAATTCTGAAATTTTATTTTCAGTACGATACCGATAAGAGCAACTAGCATGGGATATGCTGTAATCTACCTGCATGTTCTTTCATTTGACAGGGCTTTTTGCATACAGAAAACAAGAACTTGTGAGAAGATTTGCTGATCCATTGGCCATACACCCAAGGCAAGAAAGAAGCATTCATGACCATATTGCAAGCAAAGAAACAAACAAATCAAGGAACATAGAGAAGCACCATGCTCTCTACCAGCAACTAGCATGGGATATGTTGTGATCTACCTGAGCACAAAAACTGAGCACAAATCACCACAAAATAGAGCTCAAACTAAGCACAAACTGAGCAAATAGATCGAGATTATACAAATATACAACTATACAGTTAATTAACAATTGAAAATTTATATGCTTGATAACTAAATAAGATTCCTATGTTCAACTAGTAACCAGTCCAAGCCTAAGGTTCGGTTAATTGATCAATCTAAACCTGCAAATTGATTGAAATATTATAAACCTGAAAGTAGATCCAAAAGGCTCAAGAAAAATTGGTAAGAAAAGGAATGCACTCTGTTAAGTATATAAGAGACTATGAACGACAAATCACTATAAGAGAGCAGGGGGAGAAGAAAAACCCTAACTCCTTTTCCGCTCAAATTTGCCCACAGGAAATCGCTAGGAGGGTGGGCAAAATGAGTAAGGGTGTACTTTATTAATATTTTAATAAAAATGTTAGAGTTCTAGGCAATTTCAGCCCATTTGGAGAGGAAGTTGATTTCTATAAAATACTCCCATTTTCTCTACTTTATAGAAAATATTTTGTTATGACAAACCCCATGAATAAACTAATATCAATCAAACGAAAGCACGAAAAATATCAAGAACACACGAACACAAAGATATACGTGGTTCAACTTGTAACCTACGTCCACGGGTGAAGAAGGAGAATCACTTTACTAATTGTGAGGAATACAATGTGGAGATCTCTCAATCACTCAATCCCAAATCACACCCCAAAAGCCTAATACAATCTCTCTCAAATAAAGAAACAAAAGAGAAAATACCAAATAGGCTTCACAAAAGAACTCTCTCTTCTTAATTGGTGCTCTGAAGATTAATGATCATAATTAGCTTGAAAAACTGTTCTTATATAGCCTTGAAGACCCCAACAAAAGTCTAAGTAGGAATAGACTTCTAATTTGATTGGTTGTGCAAAGTCTAATGTAAGTAGGATACTTGACCAAAACAAACCAAGTCAAAAAAGAATTCTCAAAGCAATATGGATTTGAGTATTTGAGGCAACCTATAACAAATCTCCACCTTGACTCAAATACGTAGAAAATTCTTCACTCTAAAATAAGCTTAACTTATTCCACCATCTCCAATAGCCCCGCAGGGCATCTAAGTGCGGCACATATCGATCAAATCCAAGCCCGGCTTGAACTTACCAACTGAAAGAGGCCTCCTCAACAAATCGACTGAATTGTCCGCACGACGACCATAACTCTTAGCGAAGTTATCACCTGAAGTAGCTCCTGAATAGCTGAAGGGCACAAAATTGTTAACCGACAATGCATAAGCTACCGTATCTTCATATCTTCGCGGTGGTCGAATATCTCGTCTAGACCGATCTCTAGCAATAGTATATTCCCGCTCTTCCTGCAGCTGCTAAGGTGCTTCATCTACTGAGCGGGATCACGGCTGCGAACTCCGTAGTCTTATCCTGGCGAAGAGTTGAATCACAATTTCTAACTCCACTGCCCCAGTCAAGCGCCATATCGTCAACTGAAACTAGTGACTGTTTTTGGTGGAACATAGCAGACTCATCAAATATGACATCACGGCTGATAATAATCGTAGGAGACTTCGGATCAGGACACCACAACCTAAAATCTTTAACACCCGATGCATAACCTAGGAATATGCACTTCTTCGCTCGAGGCTCAAGTTTCCCTTGACTAACATGCGCATATGCAGGGCAACTAAATATTCTAAGATTAGAATAATCCGCAGGCTTACCGGACCAAACCTCCTCTGGAGTTTTACAACCAATAACAGTAGATGGCGACCAATTCACTAAGTAACAAGTCGTATTCACCGCTTACGCCCAGTATTCCTTGCCTAAACCTGCATTGAACATCATACAACGAGCTTTCTCCAAAAGGATTCTGTTCATACATTCTGCCATTCCATTCTGTTGCGGTGTGCGAGGGACTATACGATTTCTAACGATTCCCTCCGTCTTGCAGAACTCATTAAATTCTCCTCCACAAAACTCAAGGCCATTATCAGTTCTAAGCCTTTTAATCAACTGATGGGTAATTTTGAGTGGTTACCTTAGTTGCAAGTATACAACATTTATCAAGTTATAGTATAAAAGATTATCGATCCCACGAGGAACGGGAAGTAGGGAGAGTTTTGCTCAAGTTTGGTTCCTAAATTATGCGCGACAATTAGGAGTTTATGTACAAATAAAATGAAAGTGAGAAAATGGTGAATGTGGAGAAATAAGAGAGGGTGGATGTGGATTATGTGCAAAGGAGGAGAAAATAAAGTTGAGAGTGTGGTTGTGGTTATATGCACATAATAACAAAACTAGGTTTGAGATTATATGCACATGGAGGAATATGAGATTGAGAAAATAAGTGCAAAATAAAAAGAAAACAAGATTGAGAGAGAGGAGAGTAAAGGAAAATCAAAATCAAGAATAAAGGAAAATAACAAACAAATGGAAAACAAGGATAAGTGCAAAATCAAGAATGTAAAGTATGGAGGATTAGTTAAAGATATGAGGAATCTAGAGTAGATCCACTTAGCTTATCTCAATCTCACAAGAATGAGTTGGATTTGTTAGCTAGTTTCAAACAATCTCTAGGGATCCCACAAATATTGGCTCCACACTTAGAAAAGGGTAATTCCCAAGAGGGTTCTAGCCTCAAGGTGAATTAAAGAAAAGAAAATCTATTCTAGAAAGTAAATACAAGAATTAAATACATTGCATGAAAGTAAATTGCAAGGAATTAAATTGCATGAAAGTAAATTGCAAGAAAGTAAATTGCATGAAAGTAAATCTATTCTACAAACAAGAAAATAAAGAAGAAAATGAAAAGAAATAAAATAGAAACCAACAACTCGATCTTAATCTAATCCTCCTTTTGGTCCTTGGATTAGAAGAAGAGAAAGGAAATTGAAGGGTGAAACATTTCATTTATTGTGTAACAAAAGTTACAATTTTGGAAGGTCTTCTCAATTAAGAGTGACCCTCCTCTCCAAATGGAGTTTTACAAAATATTTCACACTCAAAACACTCACCTTCACCCCTATTTATAGCCCATGAGTTGATGTGAACCATTGGATCAAACCTAGCCAAAAGGAAGAAATCCACCCTTAATTGAATCATTGGAAACCGTCGGTTGGCGATCGGTTAATAACCGGTTGGTCAACCGTTGGTCAACCGTTGGTCAACCGATTGGTTCCCAACGGAATTTGTCTTTTCTTGATTTTTCTTCACGAATTTCTCTTGGATCAAATTGGTATCTTGGGCCTTGGTTTGTCTTCAGATTTGGGCTTCAAATATTGGTAGAAATTCAGAGAATTTGAGTCATTTGGGCTTTTATTCATTATTTCTTTATTAACCTGCAAAATAAGATAAAAATGATTATTAGTAATATCGTTTATTCATATAACATAGGTAATAAGGGTATAAAAATGTAATTAAAATGTGCTAATCAAATACCCCCACACCTAAGCTTTTGCTAGTCCTCTAGCAAAGAAAATAAAAAGAAAACCTAACTCACTTTCGCAGGAATCGCGGTTGTATTTAGCGCATACAACAAGCCTTTAAACCCCTAGGTTACCCTAGTGGACGAGTTGTAGTCTCGTGAGGGTTTACAGTGAATATACCCACAAAATTCAGTCAACTTGCAAATTTAAAGAAGTTAATAAAATAATTAATTCATTTGATATCTTCAAACATTCCAATTGAAGTTGGTTAATACTCAAGAAAACGTTTTTATCATAACTCCAATGTAATTTTCTTAAAAAAATCCTTCCATTATAGTTATACAAAACCAAGTTTAACTCAAAAATTTAATTTGAAAGTTTTGAAAAGAACATGCTAACCCTTTGTTTTAAACAAACTTCAAGTCTTTTAATCCATTTTATTTTTCAAGAACATATACAAATATAACTATATACAAAAACATGGTTAGTATGATTTTTTTTATTTTTTATTTTTTATTTTTTACTCTTTATTCATTGGTGGTTTTGTTCTTTTTAATCGGGCTTTCTAAGTGACCATTTAGCGAGTTTGGGCCAATGAATCCCAACCCAATTGGGCTTATGTCATTAAGCATAGAAATACTCCTCGGGCTTAATTACTCGATCAACTTAGGCTTAGTAAAATAGAACCACCAATGATTTTAAGAGAATTTTTTTCTTCTTTTATTAAGTTAGTATAATATATATATGTGTATATGTATATATATTCTGAACAATATTTGGATCAAGACAACTTGAAAAATTATTTTCAACTCTAAGTTAGGCATGCAAAAATTCCATTACTTTAATTAAAATGTGCTAATCAAATACCCCCACACCTAAGCTTTTGCTAGTCCTCTAGCAAAGAAAATAAAAAGAAAACCTAACTCACTTTAGCGAGGAATCGCGGTTGTATTTAGCATACAACAAGCCTTTAAACCCCTAGGTTACCCTAGTGGGCGAGTTGTAGTCTCGTGAGGGTTTACAGTGAATATACCCACAAAATTCAGTCAACTTGCAAATTTAAAGAAGTTAATAAAATAATTAATTCATTTGATATCTTCAAACATTCCAATTGAAGTTGGTTAATACTCAAGAAAACGTTTTATCATAACTCAATGTAATTTTCTTAAAAAAATCCTTCCATTATAGTTATACAAAACCAAGTTTAACTCAAAATTTAATTTGAAAGTTTTGAAAAGAACATGCTAACCCTTTGTTTTAAACAAACTTCAAGTCTTTTAATCCATTTTATTTTTCAAGAACATATACAAATATAACTATATACAAAAACATGGTTAGTATGATTTTTTTTTATTTTTTTTATTTTTTATTTTTTACTCTTTATTCATTGGTGGTTTTGTTCTTTTTAATCGGACTTTCTAAGTGACCATTTAGCGAGTTTTGGGCCAATGAATCCCAACCCAATTGGGCTTATGTCATTAAGCATAGAAATACTCCTCGGGCTTAATTACTCGATCAACTTAGGCTTAGTAAAATAGAACCACCAATGATTTTAAGAGAATTTTTTTCTTCTTTTATTAAGTTAGTATAATATATATATGTGTATATGTATATATATTCTGAACAATATTTGGATCAAGACAACTTGAAAAATTATTTTCAACTCTAAGTTAGGCATGCAAAAATTCCATTACTTTAATTAAAAATCTAAGTTAAAACTTAAGTAAAGTATACTACTTGAAAATCATTTCTTAAGAAATTTATTTGGAGTTGTCATAAAAGGTAAACTTGAGTATAGAACTAACTAAGGATTAGAAGACTTAAATTCTATCAAATTGATCAATTATTAATCAACTCTATTAAGTTGGCAAGTGACTATTTTTTATTATTATATTTTTTTATGATGAAAAGAGAAAAATTGACATAAAAATGGTAAGAAAAAGAGGAAAATAACTAAGATAAAGATAAAATGACTAATTCCCACCCCACACCTAAATTTTGCATTGTCCTCAATGCAAATTCTATTATGCACAAAGTAAAAGCAGATAAGAATGGAAGCACTTACATTTGTTCGGTCGACTTGAACAATGATAAAAATTCTGCAAATACCTTCAAGATAAGGGGTGAAGCCAAAAATTTATTCTTTTTTTTTTATTATTAAATTTTTATTTATTTATATATTTATTTATTTTTAATAAAAAAATAAGAAACTCTCACATGAGAGAAGAATAAATTTATTATTATTGTGGGACAAAAATAAAAATGTAGAATAAAAGATGAAACATGAGAAGCTCACATTCTACATTAAATCCTACCTTATTCTGAAAATTCTACCCAGAAATTTAAAGAATTTCAAAATGATATAATCAATGATGTGCTTAAATTCCAAAATTTCAGGATTTTTAGTGATGTGTGCGACAATGGAAGGTAGGTATTAATGGTTGTATGCTTTTGAACTTAGATTCGTTATTAACAAAAATTTCATCAAAATGAAATCTTGTTGTTTTCTATTTTCTAACAATCTAAGCTCATTGACAAAGGGTTCTTCAAATGTTGGCTTCAAGATGCATGTATTCAACGTAATTCTCTGCTCAAGGACTTGATTATTAACACAGTTACGATTGTTGTGAATGGATTGCATTCACTTGATCTTGGAAAATTGAACTTGACCCGTGTTCTTTGGATTGGTCACGGGTTGACTCGAAATGATCCTTTCTCTCTCACTCATAGCTAGCTAGTTGACCAAGCTGGGTTTCTAATCTAGCTATGGCTTGAGTGTTGGAGTTGAGAATTTGTCTGTTGATTGCATAAAGGAGTTCATCGTGTTAGATGTTTGAGTCAACAAGTTCGTGGTCTGTAGAGGTTTTAATCAAGGCTTCCAAACCCCTTTCCAAAACATTAAGGCGTTTCTCAACATTTGAAGGAGTATGATTTGTAGATTGATGATGAGGAAGCTGATTTGGAAATGACCGATTTGGTTGTGGAAAATTGGTTTGAGCTGAAAAGCTGCGTTGCCCTAGGGAATTGTTGGTTTGAAGATGGAGTGAAATTTTGATTTCTGAGAAATTACCACGATTCCATGCAAAATTGGATGATTTCTCCAACCCGGATTATAGGTTGGAGAAAATGGATCATTAATCGGATGTGCTTAAATTCCAAAATTTCAGGATTTTTAGTGATGTGTGCGACAATGGAAGGTAGGTATTAATGGTTGTATGCTTTTGAACTTAGATTCGTTATTAACAAAAATTTCATCAAAATGAAATCTTGTTGTTTTCTATTTTCTAACAATCTAAGCTCATTGACAAAGGGTTCTTCAAATGTTGGCTTCAAGATGCATGTATTCAACGTAATTCTCTGGATTCGAAGGACTTGATTATTAACACAGTTACGATTGTTGTGAATGGATTGCATTCACTTGATCTTGGAAAATTGAACTTGACCCGTGTTCTTTGGATTGGTCACGGGTTGACTCGAAATGATCCTTTCTCTCTCACTCATAGCTAGCTAGTTGACCAAGCTGGGTTTCTAATCTAGCTATGGCTTGAGTGTTGGAGTTGAGAATTTGTCTGTTGATTGCATAAAGGAGTTCATCGTGTTAGATGTTTGAGTCAACAAGTTAGGTAGTGCGTGTAGAGGTTTTAATCAAGGCTTCCAAACCCCTTTCCAAAACATTAAGGCGTTTCTCAACATTTGAAGGAGTATGATTTGTAGATTGATGATGAGGAAACCGATTTGGAAATGGTGATTTGGTTGTGGAAAATTGGTTTGAGCTGAAAAGCTGCGTTGCCCTAGGGAATTGTTGGTTTGAAGATGGAGTGAAATTTTGATTTCTGAGAAATTACCACGATTCCATGCAAAATTGGATGATTTCTCCAACCCGGATTATAGGTTGGAAAATGGATCGTGTCGGATCTTTGGAATCGGCATTCATCTGTTCTAGAGATTGAGTATTTCCTAAGAGTGGACATTGCTCAAGCATGGGTCGTGGAAAGACGATTATGACATCTGAGGCGAAACTTGATTGATTTGGCCGGAGCTCGTTCTTTAGTTTCTAAAGTTTCTAACTGCGTAGAATTGTAGCCATCTTAGCTTCAGAGGCTATGTTTGACTCTAAGGAAGGACCTCTAGAATTGGATTGGGTAGCGATGAATCACGGTGTTCCCCTTTGCATAGTTTTCTCGGATAAATTCTCTAAGAAGTCCCAAGCCGTCGGCATTTTTCTTCATGAAATCCCCTTGACACATCGACTCTAAGGAAGTTTTGAAGAATAATCCAATCCTTCATAAATGATTTGGCATAATCGCCACTTTTCAAGACCATGGTGAGGACATTGGATAAGAAGATCTTTGAATTTGTCAAAATACTTCCAAAAGGTTCTCGGGACAATTTTAAAATTTTGAATGTTGTTTCTAAGCTTGACCGTTTTGTGGATAGGAAAGAATTTTTGAGAAAAACTGTTACAAATTCACCCCAAGTTGAGATGGAATCATGGGCAAGCTATCTGACCATTTTTGGCTTTGTCCTTAAGGGCAAATGGAATAAATCGAGTTTGATCGCATCTTCGGTTAAGTCCCTCATCTTAATCATGAGGCAAACTTCTTCAAATTCGGAGATAAAGATGTATCGTCTTGGTTTGACTCTAAGAATTTGGGAAGCATGTTTATGAAATGCGATTGAAGTTCAAAATTGGTTCCATTTACCTCGGGGAGTTTTATGCAAGAGGGATTGCATTTCTAGTGGGGTAACAAACATCTTGAAGAACAGGTGGGTTGGTATTAGCCATTTCGTTTGGTTCAAGAGATGAATCAAAAGCAATTAAGCGATTAGTATTATCCCTAACCCAAGTTTGCATACACCAAAATCAAAAATTTTTTTTTTTTAATTGAAAAGGATAAGAGAAAAAAAAATTAAGAAGATAAGGAAAAAAACTAACTAAAAAAAACAAATCAAGGCAATCACTTTTCAATCACCCTAACTCTAGGGTTAAGCCTAAACTTGACTTAGACCGACTCCTAACCAAAATTCCCTTAGTGAAAAGATCAAAGTTTACTTGGGTAATTAGCCGGTAAGGATAGTACTAGAGGGAGATCAAAGATCAATTAAGTACCTCTTTCCTTTCGGGCGCCCATACATAACCTAAACCTTGCCTTAGACACCAATTAATCCAAATAAACTTGGACCGGTTCACTTAAGAAATTATTGTTCCTTAATGAGCTCGAATCCTTAGGGGCCAGCGTCTAATCAAATTTTAAGAGGCTTGGGTATGTGTAGTGAGGAATTAGTGATTTTGGGCTAAGGAAAGGGTGATGAAATCCCTCACCTTATCTTGATTAATGGGTTTTGCCCTTAAGATATTTTCAAGTGTGTGCCAAATCAAGATGCTCAAAATCACTTGGTGAATTCCTACTATTATATGAAGTGCAACCCTAAGAATTAAAAGCAACTAAAAGGATGCAAAACAAAAATCTTTTTATTTTTTTATTATGGTCGACAATAAGAAAAATAAAGTTTATTAGGGTCGACAAGGGAAAAAAATCCTTTTATTTTATTTTATTTTATTTTATTTTTATCCTAATTGTCTCTAATGTATATGAACTATCTAAAGGGTGGAATTGAAAATACTAGATGGAGAAGATACCCATAAAAGCAATGCAAAGCCTCGTTGGAGGCAATTCTTCAATCTTGAATCTTCAACTCTTGATCTTCAAGCTCCAAGTTCCTACACAAAAGAAAACACACAAAATAAAAACCAAACTTAATGAAAATCCTACTTATGCACCGTTCCCCGGCGACGGCGCCAAAAACTTGATGGGTAATTTTGAGTGGTTACCTTAGTTGCAAGTATACAACATTTATCAAGTTATAGTATAAAAGATTATCGATCCCACGAGGAACGGGAAGTAGGGAGAGTTTTGCTCAAGTTTGGTTCCTAAATTATCTTGCGACAATTAGGAGTTTATGTACAAATAAAATGAAAGTGAGAAAATGGTGAATGTGGAGAAATAAGAGAGGGTGGATGTGGATTATGTGCAAAGGAGGAGAAAATAAAGTTGAGAGTGTGGTTGTGGTTATATGCACATAATAACAAAACTAGGTTTGAGATTATATGCACATGGAGGGAATATGAGATTGCGAGAAAATAAGTGCAAAATAAAAGAAAACAAGATTGAGAGAGAGGAGAGAGTAAAGGAAAATCAAAATCAAGAATAAAGGAAAATAACAAACAAATGGAAAACAAGGATAAGTGCAAAATCAAGAATGTAAAGTATGGAGGATTAGTTAAAGATATGAGGAATCTAGAGTAGATCCACTTAGCTTATCTCAATCTCACAAGAATGAGTTGGATTTGTTAGCTAGTTTCAAACAATCTCTAGGGATCCCACAAATATTGGCTCCACACTTAGAAAAGGGTAATTCCCAAGAGGGTTCTAGCCTCAAGGTGAATTAAAGAAAAGAAAAATCTATTCTAGAAAGTAAATACAAAATTAAATACATTGCATGAAAGTAAATTGCAAGGAATTAAATTGCATGAAAGTAAATTGCAAGAAAGTAAATTGCATGAAAGTAAATCTATTCTACAAACAAGAAAATAAAGAAGAAAATGAAAAGAAATAAAATAGAAACCAACAACTCTGATCTTAATCTAATCCTCCTTTTGGTCCTTGGATTAGAAGAAGAGAAAGGAAATTGAAGGTGAAACATTTCATTTATTGTGTAACAAAGTTACAATTTTGGAAGGTCTTCTCAATTAAGAGTGACCCTCCTCTCCAAATGGAGTTTTACAAAATATTTCACACTCAAAACACTCGGCCTTCACCCTATTTATAGCCCAACGGAGTTGATGTGAACCATTGGATCAAACCTAGCCAAAAGGAAGAGAAATCCACCCTTAATTGAATGCATTTGGAAACCGTCGGTTGGCGATCGGTTATGCCGATTAGCAATAGGTTGGTCAACCGGTTAGTCAACCGATTGGTTCCCAACGAATTTGTCTTTTCTTGATTTTTCTTCACGAATTTCTCTTGGATCAAATTGGTATCTTGGGCCTTGGTTTGTCTTGATTTGGGCTTCAAATATTGGTAGAAATTGAGAATTTGAGTCATTTGGGCTTTTATTCATTATTTCTTTATTAACTTGCAAAATAAGATAAAAATGATTATTAGTAATATCGTTTATTCATATAACATAGGTAATAAGGGTATAAAATGTAATTAAAATGTGCTAATCATCAACCTCCCAGTCTGCTTCTCAATCAAAGACTTCCACTGCTTGAGTGTCATAAACACCTCATCTTTATATCTCAAAAAATAGATCCAAACCTTCCTGGAGTAGTCATCAATGAAGGTCAACATATATCTCGATCTACCACCCTTCGAGGCAATTTGAGAAGGTACCCAAAGATCTGAATGGATATAATCCAAAGTACCTTTAGTCTGGTGCACTGCCGTACTGAAGCTGACTCTTTTCTGCTTCTTGAAGATGCAATGCTCGCAGAATCCCAATTTTCCTGTACTCTATCCACACAAAAGACCCTTCTTACTCAACTCGGCCAATCTGCACTCACTCATATGACCAAGTCTCATATGCCATAATCTGGTAGTATCAACTCCTGACATCGATGATGCAACTGCAGTCGAACCGGTAATGGTAGAACCCTGCAAAACATACAAGCTGCCGATCTTCTTTCCTTTCATAACCATAAGAGAGTCTTTTGTAACCCTAAGAACTCCACCTTCACCTCAAAAATTGCACCCAAGACGATCAAGAGTGCCCAAAGAGATGAGATTTTTCCTTAAATTTGGAACATGCCTAATATCAGTCAAAGTCCTGATGACTCCATCATGCATCTTAATCTGAATTGTGCCTATCCCGACAATCTT
Source organism: Asparagus setaceus (assembly GCA_012295165.1). Classification (NCBI taxonomy): domain Eukaryota; kingdom Viridiplantae; phylum Streptophyta; class Magnoliopsida; order Asparagales; family Asparagaceae; genus Asparagus; species Asparagus setaceus. The sequence goes on from CM022708.1 coordinate 4,415,512, forward strand.
GCATGAGGCGTTATTCCCCATGAGAATAATTTCACCATCAATAGCTTCATAAGTGGTGAACCAGTCCCGATTAGGACACATATGATAGGAACAGCCCGAATCTAAAATCCAATCATCCATGCTCCTGTTTTTATCACCTATAACCAACAAAATCATATCTTCAGCAATATCAACTTTAGCGGAGTCCTCCTTAGAGTTTTCTTCATACTCTTCTTATTTATTCTTGTTCTTCAATCTGTAACAATCGGTCTTGATGTGCCCTTTTCTTTTTGCAATATCTGCTGGTCAAATTCTTGTGCTTCGACTTATACATGTTGCCTCCAATGCCCATTTCTTCCGATCTTTCTTAAACAAACAAGCTATCAGCTTTATCACCATTTTGCTTGTGGTTAACTCTTTGTCGATCTTCTCCTTATTCAAAAAGCTCTCTTTGACGTCCTTGATGCCAATAGAATCTCGACCGTAAACCATAGTATCCCTGAAGTGCTTGTAGGAAGGTGGCAAAGAACATAATAATAATAGGGCTTGATCTTCATCATCGATTTTAACATCAATCTTACTCAAATCTGTAATCACAGAATTAAATTCACCAATATGAGATTTGATAGATGTACCTTCCGACATCCAAAGTGTGTACAACCGTTGCTTCAAGAGGAGGCGATTAGTGAGCGACTTCTTCAAATACAAATCCTCCAACTTAGACCACAAATCAGCGGCTGTCTTCTCTATGAGTCTCTATGAGAATTTCTTGTAAAACTTCGTTTGTCAAACATAACTGGATCGTTGTGAGAGCCTTATCATCCAACCCGTCCCAATCTTCCTCCGTCATTGTAGCCGGTTTCTTCGACTTCCCTAACAAAGCCTTCTTCAATCCACTCTGTGTCAACACGGCGATCATCCTAACTTGTCAAAGGCTGAAACTAATATTGTCGTCGAACTTCTCGATATCCCACTTCGTAGTGATTGTCGTCATCTTTTCGTTCGATTGATAGCTGAGGGCTCTGATACCAATTTGTTATGACAAACCCCAGGAATAAACTAATATCAATCAAACGAAAGCACGAAAAATATCAAGAACACACGAACACAAAGATATACGTGGTTCGGCTTGTAGCCTACGTCCACAGGCGAAGGAGGAGAATAGCTTTACTAATTGTGATGAATACAATGTGGAGATCTCTCAATCACTTAATCCCAAATCACACCCCAAAAGCCTAATACAATCTCTCTCAAATAAAAAATAAAAGAGAAAATACCAAATAGGCTTCACAAAAGAACTCTTTCTTCTTGATTGGTGCTCTGAAGATTGATGATCATAATTGGCTTGAAAGACTGTTCTTATATAGCCTTGAAGACTCCAACAAGAGTCCAAATAGGAATAGACTTCTAATTTGATTGGTTGTGCAAAGTCTAATGTAAGTAGGACTCTTGACCAAAACAAACCAAGTCAAAAAAGAATTCCCAAAGTAATATGGATTTGAGTATTTGAGGCAACCTATAACATATTTCTATAAGTTTTTTGAACCAAACATAGTTTATAAAAATCTACAGAAATCTATTATTTACGAAAATGTCATTGTCAAATATTTTCCCAAAAGTTTTCTATCAAATGGGTGAACTAAACACCCCGTTAGCTACATGGATAAGTTATAGAAAACTGAGAAAATTGGTGACTAGAGTAATGCCCAAGTTTGACTTGTCTACGAGGTAGGCCAATAGAAGCACGTAACTCAATAAATTAAGTAAAATACTTGAATATTGTTAGGCCAATGTGGTTAACTTTATTCTTTTCTACTCTAATATTATTAATTATTCTGGGTGAGAAGAAGTTTGTAATAAGAAAAAAAGTGTAAGAAGAATCACATTTCAAGTTGATATTACATGACCTCTCTACTATTCAAATAGTGTTAAAAAGTTATATTAATTTAAGGGTAAATTACACTAAACCCCAAGAACATTCAGCATCATGCACTAAGCCCTCAATAACTTTCAAAATAGCACGAAATTTCCCAAGAAATTTCAGTGATTTGTAGTAAACTCACAATAACTTTCAAAATCTCACTAAACCCTCATTAACTTTTGGAATTGCAGAAAACCCCCAATAAGTTTCCTCATTTTGCAAATCCCATAAATCAAAATAAAAAACAATAAAAAAGGCATTTTGAAGATAAATTTTAGCCAAAAAAAATTAGTGCTTGAATCCCAACCTGGAGGCAAGCAAGAGGAGAACGAATGATAAAATATGAGAGATTTCTGTTTTAGGGTTTGAAAATATACATAAGGTCATAAAGGGATTTTTTTAATTATAAATAATTTAAGGTGTATTTTGATCTTTTCAAATCATGAGAGTTGCAATGGTGTTAACTTTAGGGATTTTCTATAAAAATTATTAGGGCTTAGTGTGATTTTGAAAGTTATTTGGGGTTTACTACAAAACAAAGAAAGTTCTTGGGGGTTTAGTGTGATTTTAAAACGAATTGGAGGTTTTACTAAAAAATGCTGAAAGTTCTTGGGGGTTTAGTGCAATTTACCTTAATTTAATAAAGACTATTACTTCATAATTCAATTGGTTAATCTTTTAAATAAAGTTGGGATACTTAACATGATATCAAGCATTTCAGATCTTAAACCCCCGATTCAATCCTGTCCTTACAAAAATTTAGAACACATATATTTGCTTTCCTGTCTCCAATTATTTAGTTTTTCCAAGTAAAACTTAAAATCAAGGTCTTTTAGGTTAATTTTGATAAGTGGAATCAAAGGACGTAGTCACTTAAATTTATGAGAATAGTGGCATGATTTATGCCAAATATGTACTTATGGGATAAATAACACATGCAATAACATCAACCACAAGAAGTTGTACAATTTCTATTTCTAACCTTTATTCTTTGGGAATAAATGACTTCATCCTGTTTCACTCCACGTCATGGAAATGAGCATGAGATTCTTGATTCGATAAATATCTTGACGTTGGAGAATTATACATCTCAGTAGTCATTAATTGCAAAGTCTCCATCTTTGTTGGAAATGCATTGTAAATTTGGCCGCCGCTTTATTCTTTTGGTGGTAACTTTTAAAGATTCTAATCTATTATTTTTGCCTTTTATTGCTAATGTTTTATGTCAAGGACAAAAGCATAAATGAGATTTGAGAGGAGAACGAATTTTTCGTAGAACACCTCACGTACGATACGAGCATGATGTCATGAGTTATTCATGAAGAAGATAAGAGGATAATTTGCAAGATTTAACAGCCTCCTTCATGGTCCAAGATATCTCACTCGCATGCAGAGGACAATTTGCAAGATTTAACAACCTTCTTCATGGTCCAAGATATCTCACTCACATGCAGAGTGTTCTTATAAGGTTTGTATTCCTAAGACGGGAAGGTGACCTTTTGAGCTATAGGTGGAAATGTTAAGATGACAATTAGAAGATTTCAATTGCCGCTTTATGGTTTAGAACATTTCGCTGGCATGTGTGATGTTCTGATAAGATTTGTATTGATTGGAGGGCTTGACAACTAATTAGTCCGAGGCTCTAGACATCTATGATAAAAATAAAAATAAAAAGATCCATCTTGTTAGAAATATTTTCAAGCCCAATTAGTTATTAAAAAAGGTAGATATAAGTAAAATTATAACTGTTTACAATTATAAGAAGTAAAGTTCTTATAAACTTAAGTGGACAAGAACATTTTGTCCACTAACTTTTTTATCCATTGATTTTATTTGACATTTGTGTTACAAATCAAGTCTATCTTTGAGATACTTGGTGGATACATATCACATATTAGCATGAATTTCAAAGCGAAAGCAATGGATAAAAAGCTGGTGAATAAATGTTTTTATCCACTTAAGTTTACAAGAGTTTTACTCTAATTATAATGTCGAAAGATATCATTTATTGTAGAAGTGGCTTTAATTGCTAATGGTTTGCAAATACTATTCACATCAAGTTGGTCTTACAAAAGTGACATATTGTTTAGTTATTAAAAAAACCTGTACTTATAGTTAAAACAAATAACCATCTATGACTAGACAACAACAATAAAATACCTTCATCCCAAATTTTTAGGTGGACTATATAAATCTTTTACTTCCATTCGGTTTTATTAAGTATTATCTCTCCACTAATAACTACTACATATCATATTCTTCTTAATTGTCTCTAAAGTTCATAGCTTTGCACGTCACTTATTGTTTGAGCTAATATGACTTGATTATCTTACATGATCAATGATTATGGATATTGATTTAATCTACGCAAGGAGAGGTGCATATATTATGTCTATCCATACACGAGAGAGAAAGACAGAGAGAGAGAGAGAGATCCACTAATGGCTCTCTCCACACTAGCCGTTACACCCTCTCTCCCGCCAAATTCAAATCCAAAAACAAACTCAAAAACCCACAAATTCCAACTCTCAAAAGACCCAACTCCTCCCTCTCCTCAAAACCTGCAAAACACTAACCCAATTCCCCCAAATCCACTCCCTAATCCTCAAATCCGGCCAGACTCAAAGCCCTCAACTCCTCTTCGTCACTCTCCGCCTCCTCTCCACCCTCAAATCCCCAAATTACGCCTCAAAACTCTTCGCAACCATCGAAAACCCCGATATATATCACTACACAACCCTAATAAGTACACTAACCGCCTCCGGTTCTTATAAAGAAGCCCTTAAACTCTACTCCCAAATGCTCCATAGATCCGTAATCCCTGACCCTGTTATTATCTCATCGGTCCTAAGACTCTGTGGTTTTCTTTTGGCTCTAAATGAAGGAAAACATATACATAACCAGGTCGTAAAATATGGTTTTGGGCTTGAAAGGCTTGTGAAAATGAAGCTCATTGAGTTATATGGTAAATGTGTCAGGTTTGAGGATGCATTGTTGGTGCTAGATGAAATGCCAAAGAGAGATGCGTTGCTTCAACTGTTCTATTTAATTCATACTCTGATTGTGGTCGAATTGATGAAACAATGGCAGATTTTAGGGCAGCGTTTGATAAGGATATGGTGTGTTGGACTTCAATCATCGATGGGTGTGTTCGAAATGGGAAGTATAATTTGGCTTTGGATTTGTTCGGAGAAATGCAAAAGGAGAAAGTTCGAGCTAATGAGGTCACTATTGTTTGTGTACTCTCGGCATGTGCTCAATTGGGCGCCCTTGAGTTAGGGAGATGGATCGAGTCTTATATCGACAAATATAACATCACGAGAAACACATTTGTGTGCTCAGCGCTCGTTGATATGTACTCAAAGTGCGGCAGCTTGGACGAGGCAGGAAAATATTCAATGAGATGAAGGAGAGAGACGTGATATCATATAACTCCATGATCACTGGCCTCTCATTGCATGGAAAAAGCAATGAGGCAGTTCAGCTATATCACAAATTGATTAGAGAGGGACTATCACCAACGCACATCACGTTCGTTGGTGCCCTAAATGCTTGTCGCCATGGCGGTCTAGTCAATCTAGGCTTCGAGATTTTCAAATCCATGACCAAAAACTATGGCTTAGAGCCTAAAATTGAGCACTACGGTTGCATTGTTGATCTCCTAGGTCGTTCTGGTCGCCTAGAGGAGGCTTATGAGTTTGTTTCGAGAATGAGAATCGAACCAGATCATGTCATTTGGGGTTCTTTGCTTGGTGCTTGTAGACTCCATGGAAATTTAACCTTAGCAGAGAAAGTAGTGAAAATTATGACCGATAACGAGAAAGCTGATTCTGGAACTTTTGTCATGTTATCTAATGTTTATGCTTCTCTCGGGAAATGGAAGGAGGCGGTTAGGGTCAGGGTGACAATGAAGCACAAAGGGATTCAGAAAGAACCTGGTTGCAGTTCGATCGAGGTTCACAATGAAATCCATGAGTTCTTACTAGGCGACATCAGGCACCCTCGAAAGAGGAGATATACAAGAAACTTGAAGATCTGAACAATGTATTGAAGAACGAAGGGTATTTTCCCGAGAGAAATGAAGTGTTGCAGGATATCGAAGAGGGGGAAAAAGATTGGGCATTGGCGATCCATAGTGAGAGACTGGCGATATGTTATGGACTTATAACGATGGAGAAAGGGACGACAATTAGGGTTGTGAAGAATTTGAGAGTTTGTAGGGATTGTCATGAGATGATTAAGATTGTGTCAAGGGTTGAGAGGAGGAAGATTGTGGTGAGAGATAGGAATAGGTTTCACCATTTTGAAGATGGTGTTTGTTCTTGTGGGGATTATTGGTGAGTTTTCAGGAGGAAATAATGTTGTATTTATCAAAAGATCAAGAACTGATCGTTGAGAATTGATTGTTGCTGTGCCAATGAAATTAGTTTGGGCTCAGTTAAAGTTGATACAGTTGTGTATATTGTGCATGAAGAAAAGGATTCATGTCATTATTCTTTACTAGATCCCTACAGTGTTGCATTAGTCAAAAGAAACTTATATGCTGCATTTCCAAATGAGATAGCACGAATTTGCTTATACGTGATCTTGTACAAAAAAATTGACTTGAGAGAAATGCTTTTTGTACCTCCCACTTAGGGGTGGTAAGCGATCGAATCGAATCGAATACTAAGGTGTTCGTATTTGTATTTGTTTTAAATTATCAAATTGAATGTGGACTCTAATATTCATATATGGAGTTTTAATTGAACTCGAATACTTGGTATTTGATAAATATTCATGAATATTCACGAATACTTATCGAATATCAAAGTATATTTATTCCCCTAAAGAATTTAAATTTTAAATAATATTTAAATCCATAAATAAAAATTATTCATTTATAATATATGATGTATATATATTTAAATTAAAATTTTATTAGAAAACATATTTAAGATTATTTAAGTCTTAAAATTAGTATTTAAGTCTTAAAATTGGTACGTAAAACTTAAGTAGAAATGGTAAGTTGGTTAAAAATATGGCGTCATTTGTGCAATAATACAAATAATAAGTGATCAAATTTTAAACGAATATTTGATAGACAAGCGAATTGAATATACATCGGTTAAATTCTATTAGTTAGTAAACTCGAATACTAAAAGTATTTGTTTAGTGGTAAATGAACTACCGACTTCGAATATGACCGAATAGTTACTCGAACAATTATTGAACTATTTGTTAATTATTTGGTTCATTTCCACCCCTACAGTCCCACTTGTATCTGAAGAACAACGTGTCCAAATCTGAAATTGGGATTGCAAAATTTAAAATATCTACACATATCTACTACACATCAACTGTCTAGAAATAAAATTTTGAAGAATTTCAACATTATTATCAAAGTCAAAATTTATGTTCGTAAAGTTGTTTGACTTTTCGCCCATTGATACATGATAAAAAAACGCATTGAAATTATTAGAAATTCTGTTTATAGGCAGTTCATGTGAATTACATCATGTCCGACAGTACAAATTTTTATTTTTGGATTGGACTTTTCAGTTCCAATTGATAATATCCACACATTGGATATTACGAAAGTTGCTTAGCCCGTGTGTGCATGAGTCTATGTTTCTTCGTTACTTTGTACATGACCACACTTGGCAATTCATGCCTCTTCTGAAGGACACAGTTGCCCAAATAAAAAAATAAAATAAAAAAAGTTAATTGAGAATAGACCTCATACACTATCTCTTGTTGCAGATAGACCCCCTCAATGAAATTCTTTGAATCTTTCACCCTTTAGGAAAGAGAAAATGTTTTTTTTTTAAATTAACAAATAGACCTCTTAAGAGTAAAAGAATTAATAATAAAAAAAATCACAATCGAGTGATAATACAGGGAGCTTACTCACAACAATAGAACTGCATAGGATCTGTCTGCAATTGCGCAATAGTACATAAGGTCTATTTAGGGATCTACAAGCAATAAAGTGATAATACAGGGAGCTTATCCGCAACAATAAAACTACATAGGGTCAGTTTGCAATTGGGCAATAGTATATAAGGTCTATCCGCAATTAACTCCAAAAATAAACAAATAGGATATTCTAGATATATTCTTTTCCAATATTTCTTATTTATACGTACCATATGCTAAAAAAACACGTTTCTTTGAAATCTTTAAATTTTTTGCATATAACCCAAAATGATTTAATTGAAGATTCAAGTTTAAGACATAAACCACTTGTATTCGATAAATAGCAGCCAGCTCCCTCAACATTTCAGAGAACAAGGGTCCCAAAGAGACATGGATGAGGCAATTCCTCATCAGCTGAATGCGCAGATCATGCAACTGAGAATTAGAAGGGCAACAAACTTAACACTACTCAAGTTCTTTCAAGCTTTTTACATAACAAGAAACGAACTCCTCACATTCACCAGCAGAACTCTGAAGCTCAGAACCGACAACATATTTATTAGAAAGAACAAAAAAACCCATGATTTATGGATTGCTACATTCAGAGGGCATCCATGTTGCTGGGGACAAACTCCAATTATAAAGTTACAAAAGCAGATCTTTGCATTGCATGACAATAAATAATTGACATCGGAGAGAAAGTAGCTATATTAGAGAGAGAGAGAGAGAGAGAGAGAGAGAGAGAGAGAGAGAGAGATACCATTACTGCCGCATTCATTTCTTCCCCCTTTCCATTTCAATCAGCCAAATAAGAAACAACCAACATTGTAAAAGAACAGAACTTGCAGAATGTTGTACAAAAACTTAAGATATCCGAAAAAGGCCAAGAAAAAGGAACAAAAATAAAAGAAACCATATAAAACACAGCAAGCAAGAATCTCACCACAAGCATGCATAGCAAAAGAGGTCAACTGGCTCTGTAAGGCAAGAAAGATGATATCCTCACCGTAACTTTTAGGTTTGAGAAATCTAGGATAATATAAGATCGCAAGACATAATTATTAAAACCATTCCACTTCCTCCAGATATGTTAATTTCATGTAGGATTTCCACTATTATCTTGAAAACTACTATTGTCTTGAAAAACACTAATGTGATAATAGACATCCTACACGGCCTCATCTCATCACTTGAAATTGGAATAAAAGATAATGATTATCATAATTAGATTCTCTCAAATTACCACCTAATTTGAGAGGATCTGAATCCCTGCCTACCTATATATGATGCCTACCTATATATGATGGTGCTTCAACTTTTACAATGCACAAGAAGTCCTTTATAACATCTAGAATTTACTATGAAATTCATGATGATCCAAAATGATTAGAGGAATACTTGACTTTTTATATAAAGAGTTTAAGTTATTATAGCTTAATTTAAATAAAAAACTAAGTGGCCTTAGACTCAATGTTTTATAGATCTAACCTCACTACTTTCTTCTCTTTAACAAGTTGTTGATACTTATGTGACTTAAAAACTTGAAGTCGTCATCTTTATATATATTAGGGTTTTTCATGTAGACTGGGTAATATCTTAAGCAAGTGAATGCATTAGAAACTATTGAGGGACGGCAGTAGGGGTATAGAATTAGGATTCAAATACACTTTGATTCGATGGTAATTAGAGAGGATGCAATTATCATAATCATTAAGGTCTTCCAATTTCAATGTATGATGTCATGGAGGATTTCTATTATCACATAATGCTTTTCAAGACATTACTGGTTTTCAAGATACTAGTGGAAATCCTATGTTGCCCCATCTCACCCCGAGAAATTTGAATAGACAACATGGATCGGGATATTTGAACCCTCTCCAATTACCACCTAATCAGGGAGGATCTAGATCCCGTAGGCGATAAAAAAGGTTTCAAGCATTTAAGAGTTAAGTTTAAAAATATTTATGATGGAAGAATATCCATGAAAAAACCCTAAATATATGGAAAGAGAATGACAAAAGAAATTAAAGTCACATAGGTATCAACAACTTGTTAAAGAGAAGGGAAGGCAATCAAATCTTTAAAAAATCGGGCGATCAGAATCTTTAAAAATCGGGCGATCAGAATCTTTAAAAAATCGAGTCTAAGGCTACTTAAATATTTGGAAATTAAACTACCAGAACTTTTCAGATCTAAAATCTACCACTACCACCCCTCTAATCCTTCTAGATCGTCTCATATCTTATGGGTGGGTTATTGGTTGGTGTAATTTTGGGATAAGGGGGATAATTTGTAGGACTTTACTTTATGGTGTTATTCATTAGGACAATGGGATTGGGATTTCACTTTAAGATGTTATTCATTGAGACAATGAGATTGGAACAATTATCCCACTTGACACCAACTTGTCCAAACCAATAACCCCCCTATAGTGAATTCTAGATGAAGCAAATAACTTTTTGTGCCTCATAAAAGGTTGAAGCACCACCACACATAAGCAGACAATAAGAGAGGATACAAGCTTTAAGAATAATGCAAAGCAAAGTGAATTGTTACTGATAAAGATCAAATCCTTTTACGGGGTATCTCAAGGTGTGAACTCAGAGGATGCCAAAACCATCCCCTCGAGCTCCTAATCACGCATGACCGGGCACCTGAGCCTGGAGTGCTTATCCAAGATGCTCATCCATTCTGAAGAGATTGAAAATTTTCTTGGAGGTTGATAACTACTTAAGTATTATCATCAAGACCAAGAACCAACTCTTTCTACAATAATCTAGCTCCCTACTCTAAGGATCCTCTAAAGATCATTAAGGTCAGGCATTATCCTATAAAATGAATGCACATCAATCCTTACTGGCAAAAACACTAACTTTGCCTATTGATATCTCCATCCATCTTTGAGAACCCCACTAAAAGTAGCAAAGTTGCAACCAGACAGTGATAGAATCCTAATATCAATCTATCATCAAAACCCCACTAGAGATCAACTTACATGAAATTTTTCAGCCAGGAAAAGGAAGGCCTCGCATTTCCAAGATCATTAAGGTCAGGCATTATCCTATAAAATGAATGCACATCAATCCTTACTGGCAAAAACACTAACTTTGCCTATTGATATCTCCATCCATCTTTGAGAACCCCACTAAAAGTAGCAAAGTTGCAACCAGATAGTGATAGAATCCTAATATCAATCTATCATCAAAACCCCACTAGAGATCAACTTACATGAAATTTTTCAGCCAGGAAAAGGAAGGCCTCGCATTTCCAAGATCATTAAGGTCAGGCATTATCCTATAAAATGAATGCACATCAATCCTTACTGGCAAAAACACTAACTTTGCCTATTGATATCTCCATCCATCTTTGAGAACCCCAATAAAAGTAGCAAAGTTGCAACCAGACAGTGATAGAATCCTAATATCAATCTATCATCAAAACCCCACTAGAGATCAACTTACATGAAATTTTTCAGCCAGGAAAAGGAAGGCCTCGCATTTCCATGATATCCAGCAAAATTCCCAATCAATAAACATAAATCATGGGGATATTTAATCATTACACTACAGAGAAAAAAGAACACATTTCATGATCGGCTATTAACCATCAGCACTATTGTGCGATAAATAAATATGATAAAAAGAACTGACTAGAGCGTGGCATGTGTCGTTCGGTTCACCCTCATCTCCCTCCCTCCTTCTCTACATCCTACCGCATAATCTCCTATAAATAGGAAGACCGATGGTAACATTTCTCTAAGGTAAATTTACCTAACCTAGGGTTTATTGTCACCTCTTTACTGTTTGATTCATCTTCACATAGGAAGGCACTAGCTTAACCGTTGGAGGGTCACCGGAGTACCCCACTCTGATGCCTTCTAACGAGCTCCTCCCTAGTGTAGATGAGAGCTAGAAGAAGCATGCCATTCACTCATCCAGCGGTTTCGTCAAAGGCCCTCTCCCCTTCATCTTCAGCGTCAGAACGCGACTCAACTAAATTACACCGTGCTTTCAAACAAGTAATTCCATTGATTCCTCAAAAAAAACCCATAATCAAAAGGCAAGCAATAAACTAGCCCCAACTACGTGTCATTGGGAAAATCACAAAGGCCTTGCATTGTCACAAAACCCAGGGATTTCCAAATCAATACAACACATTTCACAGTCCTTATAGTATCATCAAATTCCATTTATTCAGATCGAATCAAAAGCAAAAGATTACCGAATTCGCCCCGGCCCTCGTTACGGGATATCCCACGGCTTGGGCTCGGGAATCGCCACCACCATCCCATCAAGCTCCTTATCAAGCACGACCTGGCACCCAAGCCTCGAGTGCTTGTTCAGGATCCGGTTCCTGGAGCTCCTCGTCAGCACGTACTTCTCGTCGTACGACGGCGGCGGGAGCTTCTCGAGCCACTCCTGTGCGATGTGGACCTCGCACTCGCCGGAGCAGGCGTCGATCTCCTCGAGGCGGTGGGAGGCGGGATCGATGAGGCTGGTGTTGGTTAGGGCCCTGAGTAGGGTTTGGCCGGAGAGGCCGATGATCGGGCGCTTGTTGCCGTCGAGATCGATGGCGAAGAGGTTGACGATGCGGTCGGAGACCTTGGCGGAGCCGGCGGCGGCGGAGGTGGCGGTGGTGCGGGTGAGGGAGGGGGAGAGGAGGAGGCGGGGGAGGCGGCGGAGGGCGGAGGAGAGAGCCATGGGAGGTTGAGATTGGGGGAGATCCCTAATTTCTAGGGTTTGGGAAATTTTTTGGAGGAAATTGGGTTGATGGGGGGTTCTTCGATCTTTGTTCTCGAGGGGTATAAGGGTGATTTTGTAATAATCGGCGGCGGTAAAGGGCTTAGCGTGGAGCGATGCTAGTTCTTGGGTGGTTTTTGCAATAAATGAATTGGGAAATTTACATGAAGTGGAGGTTATTTTTTAAGGGTGTTTTCAATATTGTTCCAAGATTTTCCCTTAATAAATCTTCATCAATATTTTGACGCTACTAATTTACATGGTGTTAGTTGCTAACTGCAGGTGGTAAATTACATTAGTAAACTCAATTTACTCTTTTCTTCTAGCAAAACTTCCAAAAAATTAAGGAAATGGGTTTGAAGAAATAAGCTTAAACGGGTTCGAGAGAGGTATAATCAATGTTTTAAGAAGCGGGCGTCTCACCCGCCTAGGTGCCTCCCTAGATTTATGATGTACGTAAACCGTTTGCCTAGTTCTTGAAAATATCTAGAAGAGCGTGATTTTCTTCGCTACAACCTTTATGTCCTCCAATCTCCTCCGAACTCCTCGACTAACTATGAACACCTTATCCACCTCCGACTTTCAAAAAATATCTTCACCACCATTTAAACAAACAAAGAAATCTGCTTAGGTTCTAGTCTGTCGCTTAGCACTGCCTAGCTTTTTCTATAACATTGACATTTATCATCAATTATTATAATTAAAAAAATAAAAAGATTGAAAAGCTGCCTAGGCTCCAGGCGCCAAGACCGATGCCTTCATTGCCTGGTGCTTTTTGTAACCTTGGGTATAACTAGAAGCCATGACAAATAAATAAGTTAAATAAAATATGCCCCCTCACAAAATGGTAGCTAAACTAAAAACATTTTTAAACTGATATCAATTAGCCTCATTTTCCCCCCCTAACTACGCTAAACGCCACCAGACGTGAAATTGGTTTCGCTTGACAGCATATTTATTTACAATATTAATGATGCTAGATAAGATGGAAATATGATAATATCAGAAGCTAGTTGGGTTAGGGGGTTTAGGTTTAGAAGAGAAACTTTCTAACCTGCTGGGATTAATTCTTTTTTTTTTTTTTGATGGCGCCTTTGGCGCTAACGGGAAATGAACTCAGGCCTCCCACGAGGAGAGCTTATTAATGGCTATGACGTGACTCTAATAGTACCAACCTGGGATTAATTCTAGAGAGTGAATATTGTCAACGGCGTACTCCCATTACGTACGATTCTAGTATTTACTCTACTTTGTATTACATACGTTATGTTGCAAAGCTCATATATTAACATTACCAATGATTACAGGTACCATATACCACATATATTGTTTATCATGTCACTTAATTACAATTATACTTCCACAGGGAGCAAAAGGAAAAACAATCTGCTTTGGGAGAAAGGACTTTCTTGATAAGTACTATTTATTTCCAGAAGCAATGTGAGAGCACTTCAATATGAAAAGTTGAAAACTAACCGAGAAAGAAATTGCTGAGAACTCAACGAGGGGCTCTTGTAAATTGCTTATCACAAAAAGAAAATTGCAACATTTCAGAGAGTCTACTGTACACTTTTTATTGACGACAAGGAAATTGCTGACAAACTCGAGGTTTGTTTTCGCTTCCAACTCTTGGTTCTGCAGATTTCCATTAAAACCCCGCAAAAATTATACACCAACAAAAGAAAGAATCAAGCAGCAGCATTGGGGGTTCATTCCAAAAATCCCCTACAAAATTGTGAGATGCAGTGACTGTTTCAGAGTAACATGGATGCCGGGTTCTCTATGTAACCCTTGAATGCTTTCAACCATTCCGCTCCAATTGCACCTAAAAATAACCAGAATTTAGACTCAAAATGATGCTTAATGAAAGACGGAGTCAACAGACAAAAATATTTAGAAAGAGAGGTCTTAGAGAGGGCGACGTTTACCATCAATCACACGGTGATCGCAGCTCAATGTTACCGACATAAAGGAACCAAAATCATATTGTTCGGGACCAGCACCAGGAATAACCCTTCTCTCAGCTGCTCAAGCACCATAAAAACATGTCATAAGTTTAAAGATATCATGCAAAATTCCTATAGTAGGTCAGTGTAGACATATTCACTTTATTATAGAGAGATGTATCGTGTTGGATGATGTAGAAGATTTACCAATTACGTGAAGGAAAAAATGAATCAAAATCAGTGCAAAATTTGAATGTGGAAAGCAATACCAGAGCCCACAGCAAGAATGCCAGATTGAGGAGGATTTATTATGGCGCAGAATTGTTTGATCCCAAATGGACCTCCCAAATTTGATACAGTAAACGTGCCTCCCTGCAAATGCAAAAGCGTAGCAATTGTCAAACTTAAATAACTTAGTACAAAAAGTAATGCCATCTGATAATAGTAGCCCCCACCTCATAATCTGCTGGTTTCAGACTGTTATCTTTGGCCTTCTGGGCTAATTGTTTAACCTCTTCCGAAATTGTTGCCAATCCCTTTTTATCTGCATCCTGCAGAATCAGTTATTTGTGTTATGAATGAGCAGAATAAATATGGGTAAGGTGTCCTCATTTGAATCCTTTATTCATGCCATATGAATGCAAATAAATAAATAGCAAAGGTTCTCATGTCACCCTTCTTCCAGACTCTTTTCTACTCTAAAATATTTTTGAAGGTTTTTGCTCCTTGCTTACATGATCTTGAACAGCATGACCAGCAAATTAGAATTTCCTGACTACCAGTTTAGGTTACTGGTTTTCATACAACTCAGAGCTCAAAAAATTGAACCGTCTGCCAAAATTTTACCAGGTCATCATGGAGCTTTCTCAATTGAGAGTTTTGCTCCAAATCAGACCCATCTTAATGGGAAAAAGCTTAGATTATAATGACGATACCGCATCAAAAAGAACAACAGACAGGAAGTTAAGAAGATATTGATGGCACTGGTACCTTGATAACAGGAACAAACAGTCCATTATCAGTTTGCACAGCGACATTAACGTTCACATTGTTATACCTGAATAAATTTAAAAGAAAAAAACATCATTTTCAGAGCAAATAATACTAGCTTGTGCTGCAGAAAGGAATGACAGAGTTATCCAAAACTTACTGGCGAATGAAATCATTCATCCAGGAACTATTACATGCTGGAACTTTCCGAAGAGCCAAAGCAGCAGCCTGATGATAAAAAAATATTCAATATCAAACTTTTTTGCACATATCTTTACCAAGTCGTATCAAAGTTGCAGGAATAAATAAAACATTACCAACTACCAAGTTTACTCTGCTAAGTTCAACCATGAAGAAACAAATACTAATTTTCTCCTCTATCAATTTAAAGTAATATAAAAAATACAGATGAAACTATTACCTAATCTAGTCTACAACTCTATACATTCTCATGAAACCACTTCATATTTAAAAAGAAAAAAGACGATGATGTTGTCCAATATCCTTATCCAGCATCTTTGGCAAAGTAACCCCATGCATGTGAGTATGAAGTGCATATGCATCCATTAACACATTCAGTAAAACTACTAATACATGCAAAAGAAAAGTATGACTTTATTTATTAAATAGTCTGGCTTCTTATTCAGATTTATGCATAAATAAATTGTTACAAGACTTAGAAACAGTTACACACGACTCTTCTACAATCTCAGAACTCATAAAGTATTTCCAAAAAACACACACACACACACACAAGATTCTTCTCGGACAGGTCTTAATCTATCAAACAAGAAAGTTTCATTAGATAAGCATGACTTGCCATGTGGTTTGGATTTATGCTATGTTTTTCATTTGGAGCTCAGATCTGCCTCCTTAATTGTTGTCAAAAGACTCAAACAAGACAGGCAAAACTGGCCAGTTACCAGTCTGGTTCAGTAGAGAATCTGAAAATGTACTAAATCGCATGAACAGGCCAGTGCAGCTTATGAAAATTGAGCCGACTATTTTAGTGAATTTCATCAGATCACAAATTCATTAATGGATGCTTTTGGTATCACCAATTTAATTAAAATGGTTCGGACAGGATGGAACCCATGCTAATATGAAAAGATAATTTTTTATTAATATATAAGAATTATGCACTCGCACACGCATTGCTAAAGGACATTTCTCCTATGCAAACCCTCTTCAATTAATGAGAATAGACGGATGAAACATGGAGAGGACTGCATGCTGAACCTAAAAGTATTTACATTGTCAGTAAAGCAATAGTCAATTGGTCAGGACATGATGGAACTTGTAACCATATAAGAAAACAAATTTATTTGAAAAAGATATCCTTGGTCTAAATTCAGTGGAATGTGCTTGCAATTATCAAAACGTGCCAATGATAAACTGAGCAAGAAACACAATTTAAATTCAGTCATGTGCTTCTCCCACTTTAGTTACTTGTCTAATCTTTCAGCATGGAGAACAATATTGCTTATTTCAGCACTGCAAGTACTGCTGAAGTGACATATTTCATGAAGACAGCAGATATATAAGCCTTTTTATACAGCAACAACATCAAAGTTCCAGTTGCCAGCTGGCATCTCCAGATAAAGATAGCACAAGATGTTAGAAAGACAGGATACCTTTATCACAAGATCATTCACAGAAATTCTTTTTCCACCAGAAGCTTCTTGTAAAGAATTAAGTTGGCTTCGCAACCTGCACGTGACACCAATATGGGTGATGTTTTCTAATGTGCGAACAGAGACAACAAAGAACCAGATACAGCAACAAAAACTTTAGTAGATACTCACTCCATAAGTTTGTCTACACAAGTATCTACTGTTAAATAGTAATGAGGAATGGTCTGCTTGGAGAGCAGCAATCGTGATGCTGTGACCTGCAAACAAGAATAACATTCATTGTGTAATCACTCACTTAGAAATCTAAATAGAGAAATAAAAGACGTAAAACTGTGAGAAATATGATTACTTTTCTTATCTGGGAAACGGGAATGTCTGCATAATTTAGTGCTTGAACTGCTGCTGTATCCTGTACCTTCGGACCCTTAGCGGCCGATGCTAAATTATCAAAGTATAATCAAAGAGAACAAGTCAGTAAGTGTTAGATGAAAGTTGACTATATACATCTTGAATTGGCTCTCTTGGGAAAAGGCTCCGAAGGAAACCGAAATTAATTTCAGTAAAGTATGTCAATAAAAAATGTCATTGCATAAAGAACAGAAATTAAATTATAATGAGCAACCATCACTGTGACCTAGCAGGATTCTGTAATTAAGAATAAATATTCAGAGCACGACTGAAGCTTAATGAATCAAAACTTACTACACACATCCCATAAAATCCACAAGAAAAGGATAAGGCTTCACTGAGAGGGGAACATGCATGAAAAACATAGCATTGAATCTTTATAGCATATGTTTCCAATTTACTAGATATTCTCATAATAAGCTAAAGTCTAAATGCTGGTTTAAATATGAAACAAACACTGATCTTCGCTCTGTTGTTGAGTAGATTACATGGTTGCAGTAGGTTGTCTCCCACCCCAACCCCCAGAAAAGTAGAACAAAAGGTTAAATTGCAGTGTATGGTTCTGAAAGAATGCAACAAAAATATATATGCTATGGAGTGGTGATAGTACATTTCACTGTGCAGACTATTAGATAAAATTCTAACCACCAAATCTCATATTTCTACGTGAAGCTTAAGCTTCTCTTATTAAATCCATCGCTCCCAGTTGAACTATTAATTGTTGGTTTACAATGTATGCAAAAAGAAAAAAGAATTCAGGTGCCTTTATGGTGATGAAAGTCTGTGTAGATTACCAGATAAATTTCTACCTATTAACAAAAACTTAACCCCCACCCCCACCCCCACCCAACCCACCCAAAGAAAATAAATCCTCTCTGCTATAGTAAAATCTTGTGATATGCAGAATGAAATCATCACATACAAAAAGATAATGGATAATAGATGAAATTAGAAGTTAAAAACTGAAAGTTTATACCTAAGTAGTCTTCAACATCAGCTTTCAAAATGCGCCCATCAGGACCAGTACCCTTTATGCTGGAAAGAGGCACCTGTATGAGACTATGTGAGGGAGAGGTGCCACAGAAACTGCTATAAATGCTAGATCAAACGTGTCAAAGTACTTTACATTGACCAGATGCTCAAAACAAATGATTCAATTCTTCTAACTAGAAGTTGTGATTTGTTTATCCAAGAAAAATCTAGTTTAAATATGAGAAAACACTGATTAGCTCACATTGTTATCTTCTGCCAATTTTCGTGCAAGTGGACTGGTGAAGATACGCTCTCCTGCATGTGAAGTTCCTTCAGGCCTTGAAACCTTAGGCTCAGGAGCTTTAGGAGGCTCTGGCTCTGTCTTCCTAGGTACAGTAGGCTCAGGTGATGGCTTGGATTCAGCAGGTGCAGCAGGTGCTGAAGGTTTATAATCTTTAAATTTTCCAATGTCATCTTCTTCCTCAACAGTTATAGCAATTATCTAATCCAATACATGATTAAACTTGGGTTAGAAAAAGGTATGTTATCAGGAGGGAAAAAGCTAAACCTTTTGCTCAAAGAAGTCACATAAAGCATGACTCATGTCATCGAATAAATATGGGCTAATTAGTTATCAGAATTTGAACCAAACAATGTCCTGACTGTTCAATGACTAAAGAGGCAGCTCTAAACAAATTTATTTATGAAACATTGATAGAGCTTTTCTCTTGATAATGTAACCATGCCCATGACCCTAAGATTTATCATCATTTATATAGTTTAAAGAATCCATTATCACATTGTGAATTCTTCCAACAGAAGTACCACAAACGTGTCATCTAATGGTGATTGTATTTCTGTTCGAATTTTCATGATTAAATAATTGCTTTTACAAACTCGTGTAAAAGAGCAACAAAATTTTAGAGAGAGCGAGAGAGAGAGAGAGAGAGAGAGAGAGAGAGAGAGAGAGAGGAGGAGGGGGAGTGATGACAGAAGGAAAGAAGAGGAAAACGCAAGGCAAATATGGTGGAAGAGGGAACAAAATAAAATAAAATAAAAGTTATACACTCTGAGTCAACACTACCTACTACTTAATAAAGAGAGTCGATAAGCTATTTCAAGAGATCGGGGATTTAGACCTTCAACCCTAACATCATCTTCTCATTTCCTGTAAAGACACAGCAGCAGCAGCTGGAGTAGGAACACAAAGAAGTGGAGAAATCAATATGAGGAGTTCAGGATTTCAATTTAATCTATTTTTTCTTCTCACTGTCTTGCTCCTTTGCCTCTGCATTGCATCTGCTACTCCAACAAAACTTACGAGATTATCATCCACACAGATAAATGCAGCCACATATAGCATGTTTAAGAACCCGTATTCCACAAAAGAATGAGCAAACTAAGGATTAAAAAACAGATAATTCATTAAGCTGTTAGCTATTAGTTAGAGCTATAACAATGTCAATGACTGAGGTATTTTGACAATGCCACTTCTCAGCAGTTTAGCATAGCATGCTATTCACTGCTTCATTTTGCGTCTTAGATTAGAACTTGGGGTGCAAACGGTTCGGATATGAATATGGCTCGATAAG
Organism: Asparagus setaceus; assembly: GCA_012295165.1. Lineage (NCBI taxonomy): Eukaryota > Viridiplantae > Streptophyta > Magnoliopsida > Asparagales > Asparagaceae > Asparagus > Asparagus setaceus. The sequence goes on from CM022708.1 coordinate 4,435,591, forward strand.
GAAAATTCATGTCCATATCCGCTAAAATCGGATACGGATATATATATATATATATATATATATATATATATATATATATATATATATATATATATATATATATATATATATATATATATATATATATAGAGAGAGAGAGCAATATGGAGGAACTTGGTACCAAGCACAAGTTTTGTGCTTGGTAGGGAGTTGGCACATCCCATCCACTCATTTAAATGGGGCAACCATTAACCCGGATTAGGAAATGATACTTTTGTAGTGCTACATTGTGGTTGTGTTTAGTCTATGAACTCGTTTGGGTTGAATTGTCCATAACCCAATTTCAAGAAGAGAAGAGGTATGGGTATACTCTTTATTGCGAAGCTTCTTTCTGGCGTAGCTTCTTTTTTTTTTACGCTATATGCCAATTGAAGTCGCGCATTACTACCGATCCTTAGTTGTCGTAAGAAGTGTTAATTTTACTGCTATATATTTTTGAATATATAATCTAAATCTAAATATCCCAACTGGGCGGGAACAGTTGCCCGAGCCTTGGGGCGCAGGAATGGCATAGGGAGATTCTTTCCCATGGAGTGAGACCCACTTTCCTCCACGCATTGTACTTCCACCCTTCAAATATTTCATCGCATTCGATCACTCATTACAAAACTCCTCTTCTTTGATATCTGGCTGTCCCTCCCTCGGCCCGTCAGTTGTTCCACTGGCCAGACTGCTATATATTTTTGTGCTTGGTAGTGAGGTGGCACATCCCATCCACTCATTTAAATGGAGGACCACATTCACATGGGTTAGAAAGTGGATAGGAATGTGCCACCTCACTACCAAGCACAAAATTTGTGCTTGGTACCAAGTTCTATATTTTTCTCATATATATATATATATATATATATATATATATATATATATATCTATGAACTTAAGTTCACAATGAATAGTGGTGCACCAACTTTTTATCCACTCATCTTGTCTTGAGATTTGTGATGCACAAATCTCAAAGTGAAACTTATATCTTTCACGAATCCCAAAGCAAGATGAGTGGTTAGAAAATATATATATATATATATATATATATATATATATATATATATATATATATATATATATATATATATATATATATATATATATATATATATATATATATTGTATCTGGTTACATGCGAATGCAAAATGCATATGAGAAAAACCGGATAATATTGAAAAAAATATAGTTTATATATATATATATATATATATATATATATATATATATATATATATATATATATATATATATATATATATATATATATATATATATATATATATATATATATATATATTTACATGCGAATGCAAAATGCATATGAGAAAAACCATATAATATTGAAAAAAATATAGTTTATATATATATATATATATATATATATATATATATATATATATATATATATATATATATATATATATATATATATATATATATATATATATATATATATATGATTTACATGCTAATGCAAAATGCTTATGAGAAAAACAGGATAATATTGAAAAAAATATAGTTTATATGATACATGAAAGTTCATTAATATGCTCCTAATAACCGAAAAGCTTAAGATTAGATCTCTTGCTCATCAAAATCCCTCAAACCCATTAATTTTGGATTGGGAATTATTTTGAGGTAATAAACCTTTATCCTTTAAAATGAAATAGTGGGGTGTTTGGTTCAAAATTTAACAAGAGACTAGGTTGGACTAATTAGTCCTTTAAAATCAAAGTCTAAAGATTTAGACTAAACAAAGGAGGGAGGGAGAGTTATAGTCCTGGTATTATTCTCCTAGTGGGATTAGATCTAAAAAGACTGCACTACCCCTTAAATTAAAAAAAAAAATCACCTAAGATTTTCTCTCTAATTATTTCTCTAACACACGTCCTTTTCAACGCCTTTTCTTTCTTCGTGCGGGTTCGGTCCCGGTACTCATCTATTATTAGCATCTCCCCCCTCTCTCTCTCTCTCTCCATCCTCGTCCCTCCTCCTCCCTCCCTCTCGCTCTAGCCCTCTCCCTCTCCCTCTCCCTCTCCCTCTCACTCTCCCTCCCCCCCCCCCTCTCTCCCCTCCCTCTCACACACACACTCTCTCTCTGGTATTGCAAGGATTTATGAAAAGTTCTTTCCCAGCCAAGCTTCATTTTTTAACCTATGAATGTGTGCTCTTCTAAATGCTAACGCTTCTTTTCATTATATTTTATTATTTAGCTTCAACTATAAGTGCGGGCTAATTTTTTAAGCTATAAGTGCAAGGTATGAGTACATGAATTCATCCAAATACCTCAAATAAAAAATCTACCAATTCACTATAATACTAATCATAAATTATATCTAACACAATAGGAATAAAGTCAAACACCAAAGCTCGAGATTACTTTGCTTGTTCATCATTAATAAGCTATAATTCATTCTTGGCAAGAAGAAGGGCATGTTTAACATTTACTGTTATTTCGTAATTCTATACCTCTTTATAATGATAAGTTTCCAAACATGATATAGGTATTAGAGGTGTTAATAACAAATTGAGCCACACAAATTATAAAAATTTAACTCATCATAGTCTCCTAGATTATTATATCCAGGACTATAGTAAGTTAAATTAGTCCCGGGATAAAATAAGTCCCTAATCCAAATATGGCCTAAGAATTAAAGCAATTGTAACTGTGACCAACATATATTCAGATATTCCATTGAGCCGCCATCCCGCGTTATTGGCCTGTGGGCCGATATATTCGGATATTTTAGATACGAATATTTCACTATTTATCCGTATCTGTAATCATATCCTATCAGATATAGATATAGTAACCATATTTGTATCCTAACATATACGGATAAATCCTCAGATACAGAGATTTTTTTGCCCTCCTAAAGAACTAGAAGTCTATTTTAAACCATAAAGCGATAAGGAGTAGGAATTCACTTGCGCTCTTCTTTCAAGCACCAATGTTCTTTTCCCTTTTTCTAATCAAAACTTACAAACATAAAGAGATTGCTAGAAAACTGATGTATCTTACTCTTAAAATTTTTTATCAAACCAAGAAAGAGCTAAATTGTGGGTCACAGAAAAATGCTGGTTTCCCACTTCATTCTGCAATTGATTGACCACAATTCATTCAGCCACTGTGATGAACTTAGTAACAAGATCCAAAATATGGAATGTGAAATCCAACAATACATCTAAAAACTCAGAGCATTCACCATCCATGTCTACAAGAACAAGCAGGCCTTGCATAACCTAAATCTCAGATCTGGATCATGATGCCTATGATTAACACCAGACGCTTTTGAAAACATTTGGAAATAGTTTCTTCGCGCTGTCAATTTGACCAATCATCAACATATACCAGGCTACAAGCTTATCAAATATGAAAAGTAATAAAATTAGGATGGAAACTCTTAACACCCTTAACCAGTGTAGAACACGTGAGGGAAAGGGCAGTTACCCTCCTCTGGAGATAGTAGGGAATCATGCTCATCCATCTCCACAGTAATCAGGCATGACCTCCCCTAATAAAATTGACCCTTTTTTCCTGGCTTGCCGTTGCAAAGAGAAAATTAGTGCTTTCCATTGGACAAACTACGAATCACCCTGCCACTGACTTTTCATTTTCTTTCTTTTGTCTCAAATCTGCCATTAGATAAGAGGTCATAGTAGCTTTCCATTTTTTCCCATTAGAAATAATAATAATAATAACTCTGCCACTGCTCACACAGAGATCCAAAATTGTAAGATGACATTTGAAATTACAGTGCTGCCTTAGATGAGTGCATGTGCCCACTCCAATATTTTGATTATCCACTCCCTTATGATCAGTTATAACCAATTATGCAAGCTCCTGGGCACTGGTATAATGGACAAATGAAATATAAACAAGTCACACAGCAAGCATCTCTATGAACAAGTGAATTAGGTAAATAAATTTCAGCTCTGTTGTGAGCGGAGCAGGAAGAAGAAGAGCATCCAATCACCACTTCTGAAGTTGACAAGTGAAGAAGTTTCATGGAACTTCTTTCCCAGTGTTCAGCACAGATTTTACTACAGATTCGTACTTGCTAGGGATTCTATGCACCTGGCTAATGTGTTTCCTTCTTAGATATTTTTTTTTAATAAATAGCAACACCCTCACATATGATACCTTCAAAAAGATCAAAAGGAATTACAAATGGATGATGATATATACATATGTCATACTGTATTCTTTATATAAAATACTGTATGGTGTTGAAAGTTATTCCTCTAACAGTGCATTCAGATTACACCAAAGCCGGAATAATAAGAGAAATGTATATTCATATAACCGTTCCTATGGTTATACTTGTGTGACCTACGATCTAGGGTGGGGGGTAAGGGTCAAGGTCTACCATAATACGTAGAACAAATAGCTTACTGGTTTTAATGTCTCTTTTATATGCTGCTTTGTATCACATGTATCTTTCAGTTTCTTTCCCCTAAACTGACTACATTTATCATCCCCAACTCTCGCATCTACGTGCACTAATACTCCGAAGAAATACAATAGTCAAAGATCAAGTGGGAAAAACTCTGCCACTGCACTAGTCCTGTACAGAAACAAAGGTAATCCATATACACTAAAAGAGAACTCAAAACCATATGATGGATTCAGTACTGAAGCGACAGCTTCAGGAAAAAAAATATTTCTACAGAAAATATTTGTATAGAACAGATGACATACCTCCCCAACTTTAATGTTTTGGACCCCATCTCCTTGAATTATCTTTGCAATATAACCTTCTTCCATGCATTCCATTTCGACGGTTGCTTTATCCTACAAGATATGGATGACTTACTTCATCAATACAAATAAATAATTGTTGATAGAGTGTAAGCTAAAATATATACCATTTATATTAGTATCCTACCGTTTCAACTTCACACAATACTTCTCCAGGAGAAACTTTATCCCCTTCCTTCTTCAGCCACCTTGCAATATTTCCCTATAGCCAATACAAACAAGAACCATCACTTGCAGTCCATTCTTTAGCGGATGTAGTCTTGAGTAAGCAAGACAACAGGTCATACCTCAGTCATGGTTGGAGAAAGAGATGGCATTCCAATTTCTTGATGAGGAGGTAGATCTGAAACCCAATGATACATAAGTTTTTTCAGTCAGAAAATAGATCTGACAGCTTCCAGTTGTAGTGAACTAGAAACAGACTCGTTCACATATAATATTCAAAAAGAAACACAAAATATGACACAGCAAAAATAATTCAAATTGATTGCGAAACAGAAAATCTGAAGAGCCAATTTTGTGAAAAAGAAATTTCTAAAAGTCCCAATAATGACAATTATCTAGCTGATGGATGAATAGAATATTGCAGTTATTTTTACATCTTGACCTTCCCACACAAGATACATACATGTATCCTTAGGGAGACCATGATACTAGATAACCAAAAATTTTGAGGGTGTTTCATCACAAAACTTCTCATGACATAAAGCCAGCGGTGGATGAAAACTCTAGGTTGATATCATCAAAAGATAAAAGTACAGTTTCATATGTATCAAAAACAGGAACATACCTGAATTACTTGAATAACATCTCTGCGCTGCACGTACACTGGTCATAACAAAGCAATTAGAAATTTGTGTTTGTATATTAACTAAATGGCAAAGAGAAGGATGGAAAGTCTTCACAAACCCTGAAAGTGAACTTCTGAGCACCATCCCAGTCATCGGTGTACTAATTTTAGATGAAACTCTAGAGAAAGCACTCAAAGACTTTCCTGGAGGAGATGTCTAAACAAAACAAACAGTTACAATCAGGTTAATACATACAAAAATTAAGATATCAAGAGAAATGGAAATATTTCCCTTTTCCATTACCTTGAAGACGTCAAAATATTCTGGCTGGCATCCACCCTTCGATTTCTGAGCTTTGACGGGAATGTCTCCAACACAAAGACTGGAATCTCCGGCCTTTTTGCCATGCAAACCACATTGGTTACTTCCTAAATTTGGAAAACAATCAAAAAGGGAGGGAGAAGCCATGGTATATACTAACAAAATTGACAAGTAAGAAAACTATAAAGAGATCATTTAAGTAAAACGTCACTCAGGCTGATTCAACAAAAAAAAGTATATGGTAAATAATCCATCGACCACTTCCCCTGTATGGTCAAATTATGTCCTGAAAAACACGTGACACATAAGTAATTAAGCAGTTATTGTGTTTCAACAATCAGTCTATTTCTCAGATAAACCACGAACACTCCATGTAGAACAGATGGTATAATTAACTGCTGATTCATAGATCTTAAAGTCACAAGAGGATGTATGCTCTATTATAAAGTATAAACCTAGAAAGTTCTAGGACTTTTGATGTTTGAAAGCACTATAACTTTGACATCTATTATCACTATGGTGACTGGTAATCCAAGATCATTTTCACTAATTGTTTCTCACACATTAGTGTGAATGTGAGCATGAAGCTGTTGTATAACTAACTTTACAGAAACATTTTTTTACAGTAATTTTCTCATTCATAAGAAAAAATTAAGATGATAAAACAGGTCTCCCAGTCCTGTGCAGTATGCAATGATCTAATTCAGTAATATTCTCTGCATATTGTTTAAAAGGATGTGTATGAGTTCAGTTATATTAAGTTGTTAATCCTATGGCTTCCTCGCGTGAACGAGGTGATGGGATCTCAGAGCGTATTACATAAGAAAAAAGGTGGTTGTAGAGGCATTCAGATCATCATTTATATTAGGACAGAGCAAAAAAAACTCTGGTTATTACGAAAAGAAAAGCACAATTATGAAACAAAAAAGAATATAACCTTCACAAATCTCCTTTTCTACTTACTAGTATAAAGCACATGTTGTGCACGTACATACTTGTTTTACATCATAAATTTATTTCGCCGATAGGAAAATGAAAGAAGTTTTGAGTGTTATACAATTTTCTCTAAAGGAGACATACATTCAATTATTGAATTCTCAAACATTTAAATTTTATATTGGAGTCCTTCTTTTCCTTCTCGTTGAAATTTACTTGTCGAATCGCTCAAATAATTAGTTGAATGACTTCTGTACGAAAATTATCTTTTTAATTAAAAGGATTTTGTCATATTAGACCCTTAAATCTTTATTAATTTTATATTAGACCCTCAGGTCTTCATATTTCTGAAATTTGCTCTAATATCTTCACATTTCTTGAAATGGGGTTTTTAAAAAAGGGTTGTTTTAAGGGAACCACCCTTAACTTTGGCCCAATTTTACGTAACCATCCTTAAATATCCTAGTTTTAGAAAACCACTCCTATCTACCATTCCATTATCATACAACCACCCAAGTACTTTCCATACAAAATATTATAATTTGATGGTTTTACCGTTACATAGGTCTAACTTTATTGAATTTTGGGTATTAAAGTTAAATTTTTGATTTATTGAACGTTGGGGTATCAAAATAAATTTTACTGAACTTTACGGTATTAAAGTTTAATTTTGTTGAACTTTGGGCAAAAAAGAACTTTGGGGTATCAAAGTGAAAAATCAAGTAGACTTTGGGGTACTTTTGGGAAAAAACTTTATGGTAAAAATAATTTGGGGTATTTAATTTTGATACCCAAAGTTCAACAAAATTTAACTTTGATATTCAAAATCGGTGTTTTAAATGTCTTACATGTCGGTTTGAGACTCGGCGACACGACTTGGACTTTGAAAAATCGTAGGAAATATCCATTTTCTAACATTTTCTTGAGGGTTTTGGTTAGTGCTGAAAATCCAAACCCGTTTGACCTATTAGAGATATGAACAGATAGCAAAAAACTAGGGCAAAATGGTAGATGTTAGATCTCTCTCTCGTCCTAAATCCATTTGGGTTGAACCATCAGCCTCGTCCTCTCTCTCTCTCTCTCTCTCTCTCTCTCTCTCTCTCTCTCTCTCTCTCTCTCTCTCTCTCTCTCTCTCTCTCTCTCTCTCTCTCTCTCTCTCTCTCTCTCTCTCTCTCTCTCTCTCTCTCTCTCTCTCTCTCTCTCTCTCTCTCTCTCTCTCTCTCTCTCTCTCTCTCTCTCTCTCTCTCTCTCTCTCTCTCTCTCTCTCTCTCTCTCTCTCTCTCTCTCTCTCTCTCTCTCTCTCTCTCTCTCTCTCTCTCTCTCTCTCTCTCTCTCTCTCTCTCTCTCTCTCTCTCTCTCTCTCTCTCTCTCTCTCTCTCTCTCTCTCTCTCTCTCTCTCTCTCTCTCTCTCTCTCTCTCTCTCTCTCTCTCTCTCTCTCTCTCTCTCTCTCTCTCTCTCTCTCTCTCTCTCTCTCTCTCTCTCTCTCTCTCTCTCTCTCTCTCTCTCTCTCTCTCTCTCTCTCTCTCTCTCTCTCTCTCTCTCTCTCTCTCTCTCTCTCTCTCTCTCTCTCTCTCTCTCTCTCTCTCTCTCTCTCTCTCTCTCTCTCTCTCTCTCTCTCTCTCTCTCTCTCTCTCTCTCTCTCTCTCTCTCTCTCTCTCTCTCTCTCTCTCTCTCTCTCTCTCTCTCTCTCTCTCTCTCTCTCTCTCTCTCTCTCTCTCTCTCTCTCTCTCTCTCTCTCTCTCTCTCTCTCTCTCTCTCTCTCTCTCTCTCTCTCTCTCTCTCTCTCTCTCTCTCTCTCTCTCTCTCTCTCTCTCTCTCTCTCTCTCTCTCTCTCTCTCTCTCTCTCTCTCTCTCTCTCTCTCTCTCTCTCTCTCTCTCTCTCTCTCTCTCTCTCTCTCTCTCTCTCTCTCTCTCTCTCTCTCTCTCTCTCTCTCTCTCTCTCTCTCTCTCTCTCTCTCTCTCTCTCTCTCTCTCTCTCTCTCTCTCTCTCTCTCTCTCTCTCTCTCTCTCTCTCTCTCTCTCTCTCTCTCTCTCTCTCTCTCTCTCTCTCTCTCTCTCTCTCTCTCTCTCTCTCTCTCTCTCTCTCTCTCTCTCTCTCTCTCTCTCTCTCTCTCTCTCTCTCTCTCTCTCTCTCTCTCTCTCTCTCTCTCTCTCTCTCTCTCTCTCTCTCTCTCTCTCTCTCTCTCTCTCTCTCTCTCTCTCTCTCTCTCTCTCTCTCTCTCTCTCTCTCTCTCTCTCTCTCTCTCTCTCTCTCTCTCTCTCTCTCTCTCTCTCTCTCTCTCTCTCTCTCTCTCTCTCTCTCTCTCTCTCTCTCTCTCTCTCTCTCTCTCTCTCTCTCTCTCTCTCTCTCTCTCTCTACAATCGGTTAGTGACCCTAAACATCATATATTATTTACTTTTATATGTTTAGACTATAGAATTTATAAAGTATGCTTAAATTGGATTTAGGAATGCTTAGATTGCATTTAGGATATGATATTATACATAGAGCATCACCACGATATGACAATCAGATATTTAGTCCATGTCTCCGATATATCTCAGATTTTAAGCTATCAGACATGGATTCAATTTGTCAGACATGAACAGACATCCGACATTTAAAACTTTGCTCAAAATTCAATGACATTAAGCGTTAATATACAAAGTTCAACACCATTAAACACATGCAAGGGTAAAACCGTCAAATTGTAATATTTTGGATGGAAATTAGATGGAAAAATACCTAGGTGGTTATATGATAATGGAGTGGTAGATAGGGGTGGTTATCTGAAATGCGGGTACTTAAGGGTGGTTACATGAAATAGAACCTAAGTTAGGGGTGGTTCCATGAAAAAAATCCTTTAAAAATAAATAATAGATCTAGGAGTCTAATGAGAAACAACTTAATAAATAATAGAAATGTGGTAATTATCTAAAGAGTGCTTTCCCTTATTTCTCTATTCTTACAATACCAACATAGGATTTTGAATCCTATATATCAGAATACTTTCTAAATTAAATTTCAATTTTAATAGCTAAAAAAATTAAAATCCATAACATTCACATCTTTAACAAATAGTATGACTGTTCAAATTCAGAGCCATCATTGGCCCACAAGTCTACAATGATGCTCAGGTTGGAGTTTATTATGCTCAGGGAATTACACTGCTTCTTCTCTCAGACATTTCATCAAACAGATTTTTGTCAATCCTCCTCCCACTCCCTAATGATCCTATCCATAACCTCCCCAACCTCACCATCACCATTTCCTCCATTACCAACCAAAGAAGCATCGATCTCCCTCGCCACCTCAACATTGCCACCCTAACCTCCTCTCCAATCTCAACCCCACTATAATCCCTAAATATCTCCCCTCACTATCCTCACCACCTCCACCACCCCCCTCCATTCCTCCCATCGCACAACCCCCAAACAAACACTATGTACATCTCCCCATCAGACCGGCACGCAGAATCCTCCCACAGCAACTAAGAAAAGACCCTGGAAGATTCTTGAAGGCATCGGTGTTGAAGGAGGGCGGAGATGAGGAGGTGGGAGGAGAAGGGGGGGGAGAAAGGGGGTTGTGGTGGTGGAGAGTGGAGAGGAAGAAGAAGATGGAGGGTGGGGATGGGGAGGGGAGGGAGGTGGAGAAGAGGCGGACGGCTTCTTGGAAGGGGTTGGAGTTGCTCAGTAATTTTGATCGGTAATGCTAGTGAATTGTGTTGTGAGGAGTTGGGGAAAGGGCGAGGTTATATTAGGTTTAAAATGAAACTGATGGAGTTGGAGAGGTTTTATGGTTCATATTTGGAGAATGGAATTTTTCAACTTCTCTGCTGCGATCAATTAGTAGGATAGTGGGGAAATATAATGGTCAGTGAAGGATTTTAATAGGTTGAATTAAGGGGTAGTAGAAAGTGCCAAAGTGGAGATCATGGGAGAAATAAATTGAAGGGATTTCATATATGTGTTTGTGTATTTTTCATATCTACTCTAGAAAACACCTATTATTTTATTTTTCAATATGAATATATACCCCAACATTTATTATAGCAATTATTATATTAAATATGCATACTCATGTATGTACATTTTTCATCATGAAGATGCAAAATAACATGAACACTCATAACAATATAAAGAATATTTTTATAGTTGTACATACAAAAGGGAGGACATTTCCGGAAGAAATGCTTTAACATCCTTCACACTTTTAGAATAGTATTAGATAAACAATTCTTGATTTTGATTTAAATATGAAATAGAAACTAAACATCTTAGGGAGTGGGAGGGGGGAGCCTAAGCCGCTAAAAAATGAAATGAAAAAGAACTATCATGTATATAAGTAACCAATAAATCATAGATAAGGACTCAGCTGAGAAAAGGGGTTGATGTTACTGTTGACAAATAGTTGGATGTTTCATTTAATAAAGTCGAATAGTCAATAGTCAGAATATAGGATATAAGAGTTGGTCATGGCTACCGTCAGAGAATCACCGAATTCTTGGTGAGCCAGCAGATAAATTGAGGAAGAACTTTTACTAAAACAATTAAGAATTAGCTCTTTCATCCTAAAACTGTCAGCTTCATATATTAGAACTTTATCTAATGGAGTATGTAGCATGTACGGAAAGACTATTGTCTTGCTTCAATTTTAACTGTGGTGAGCTTAAAAACCGATTTATGTAAGCTATATAGACTACTTTGAATGGTCTCAAAGTGATAAGCTGTTAAACACCCAACATATAATTCTCTGATTGTGTGCATAGATGTGAATTTTTATATGCACATGACAAGTCTTTATTCCAGCCTAGATGAATCCTTTTACTGCATTCAGCATCCTCAAGATTCATCTCCTCTACAACTCTGTTAACCAAAAATTAGAATGCCCATTCTAACTTACTAAATCCATGTCTCCTTTCGGTTTAATCCTATGCCCTGTTGCTACATCAATTATGACCCTAAGTTTCCTAACTCGTGGAGTTGTTATTCTCAATTGCATGTGTTCAGACTATCTCAATCAATTCTTTCATTCTTTTTACCTGAACTGAGATCACATTTAACTTCAAAATATGCACTCTTCATTTCTCCTCTTTTACCTCATATTGTTGCTCATCCATCTAAACATTATCTCCACATAATATTAGTTTTCTGCTTGTGTTCCAATGACCTTCTCTATCACTTGGTTCTCCAAATCTATCAAGTTTTCACCTTCCACAGTTCATTGCCTCCTCCTTACTACAGTTATTCTCTTTCAATTCTAAATATTAAATATCTTAAAATTATTTGATTCACTTTTAAATGATATATCAAATGCCCCTCACTTTCATCGTCCTTCAATAACATGTAGTTGATACTGTAAAGGTCATATGATAATTACAAAATCAAAAATCTATGTCTCAACTTTTTTTTTTAGTTCAATATCAAGACATTCAAACAAATTGAAGTAAATGAAACAACTTTATTGCTCCTTTTTGGGTCCTAACAAATTAAAAGAAAGAAATTTTGCATACCATCTATTCCGCCGATAAAAACACCAGAATCCTTCGAAAAATACCGGACAAGAACCGCAGGCTCATTCCGAGCATTGCTCAGCTGCCAAAATACAAACAATTGTTAGCATAAAAAAACCCTTAAAATTTAAAAACCAAAATTTCAGATCGAGTAGTATTTTTCTAGCAAATTGAACAGATTCGGATAGATTTTTTTGAAAATATAACAGTGATCTCGAGAAAAACTGAAGGAATCAAAGAAGAAGAGAGTAGAGACCCGTCGATTAGCGATGCTCGTAACGCGCCACATATCGCCGATAAATCGCTGCCGCTACGATCGGGATCGGTCTTCGCCGGAGATTTATTAGAGAGTAGACGATGACTAGGGCTGGGTTTGAACTTTGTACTATGCTAATGGGTTTGGGCAATGTGGTCTCAGGCATAATAATGTTTTTATGGCTCCGGTAGATCCTTAACGGGTCGGGTTGTATACAAAGGGATTTTATTTTTGTGGTTTTTTCCGATATTAGTTCGTTAAGCCTTCCATAAGTCTAAGTTACGTCCCTCAAATCTTCCAAATCCTTGCAATTTCGTCGCTCTGCTTAGGGCCTGTTTGGTTGATAAGAAGTATTAAAAGTAAGAAGTAAATCAAATCTATTACTTCTGAAATTATGAAGTAGGAAGTAGCAGAAATACTATTTTTTTATTTGTTTCGTAAAATTTTGGAAGTAGAGGAAATAATGTTTCTTCCACTTCATTAAACTTTTGTTTGGTAGTAATTAAAATATTGTTAAGAGAGAAAGATGATCTTCGATTTTACTTAGACTATGAGAATATCCATATAATAACAAAATTAATTTTATTCCTAAACTGACTCAATTTCATCTACTTCCGAGATACTTGAGCTTTGAGGGGAGGAAAAAAATTCAAGAAGTAAAGACGACACGTAGACGCCGCCTTTAAGGAAGTCTAAGAATGCTTTAGAAACAAACATACTTTTCTTCTGTAAGTAGCAGAAATGACGTCTATTTCAACTACTTCACCTACTTCATAGCTACTTCCATGCAAACAAACATGCCCTTAGTTGATGTTCGATTGAAGAATTCCGTTTTAGTTAACAATTTTGAGTTGTTTTCTCATTATGCCCTCATATAGTTAAGACCAAACCCAACCCATTTACGTAAATGGGTATATGACAATGCCTTGAATGGGTTTAAAGCCAAACCCAACGACGACTACAACAACAACGAAGCCTTCATCTCAAATGTTTGGGGTCAGCTATATAAATCTTATTCTTTCATTCTATTCTATTATGGGACATCTCCTCCGTTAAGCTAAACATAGTCATATTCTTCTTAATTGCTTTCAACCAAGTTTTTTTAGATATACCTCTAGATCTCATATCCTCATTAACTATAATACTATCACATTTCCTAACCGGTGCACTAACAGGTCTCCATTGTACATAACAAACTATTTTTGTCAATTCTCTTTCATTTTATCCTCAATAGGAGTAACCTCTAATTTATTACAGACGCACTCATTTCTTATCTTATCTTTTAGTGTATACCCACAAGACCATCACAATATTCTCATTTATGCTATACTCATTTTTTGCACATGTTATTTTTTAATTGCCCAACACTCTGATCCATAAAGCATTATTGGTCTTATAACCGTCCTATAGAAATTTCCTTTAGTCTCATTGGTATTCTATGATTACATAAGATTCTCGAAGCACTCTACTATTTCAACCATCCCGATTTGATTCGATGAACAACATCATCCTCAATCTCACCATCATGCCAAATGACTGATCCTAAATAGCGAAAATAATTACTTTTTTATATTTCTTAACCATCAATATGTACTATAGGTTCTTTTCTTTTCTTCTTTTTACTAAAAATGCACTTCGTATATTCTTTTTTTCTTCTACTAATTTTAAAATATTTAGATTCAAGAGTTTGTCTCGATCTTTCTACTTTAAAAATTATACATCTTCTAGTTTCATCAACTAACACTATATCATCCGTAAATAACATACACCATGGGATTTTATCCTGAATGTGCCTAGTAAGTTGATCAATAGCTAATGCAAAAAGATAAGGACTTAAGGCTGACCCTTGATGTAATCGTATGGTAATAGGAAACAGTTTAGTCACTCCTTCATTAGTTCTTATTCTAGTTGTTACTCTATCATACATATCTTTAATCACATCAATATATATAATAGATACATATTTTTTTCTAAAACCCACCACATTACCTCTTTAGGCACTTCATCATAAGTTTTTTCTAGATCTATAAAATTACATGTAGATCCTTTCTCTTCTCTCTATATCTCTCCATCAACCGTCTCAAAAATATGTATAAGCTCCATAGTTGACCTCCGGGCATAAAACCAAATTAATATTTAGATACACTTGTCTCCTTTCTTAGTCTATGCTCAATTACCCTCTCCTAAAGTTTCGTAGTATGACTCATGAGTTTTATACCACGATAATTTGAACAACTTTGTATATCTCCTTTATTCTTGTATATCGGTATTAAAGTACTAATCCTCCACTCATCAGACATCCTCATTGTCTCGAAAATCTTATTAAATAATTTAGTTAACCATCCTAAGTCTATATCTCCAATATATTTTCAAACTTCAATAGGGATACTGTCCGGTCCTATAGCTCTTCCACTTTTTATTTTCTTTAGATCTTTAACTCGATAATCCTATTTTTTCGATAATATCTATAGTTTCTATTATTCACTATATGGTCAAGTTCTCTATGTTGCTCACTTGTTTGTTTAAAAGCCAAACCTGTTAAGTGTTAAGTAAAACCCAACCCAACTCACTTAAGGTTCTGATTTCTCTAAACCCATATGACAACGTCTTCACCCCTCTCTTCTCTATAAAATCTCAAGAATAATTCCATGAATCCATCTCCAAGATAACCCCTTTCATTATCTCTCTTAGTTCTAACATATAGAAGACCGTTAACCTCTATAAATATATTCCATGGTTCTACTACATATGCTAGCGCGGCTACAAGTTGTGAAGCAAATAAGAAATATGGTGGAAACTTGAAAGGAGATTTGAATGAGGCCAATGGTCCTTTCTTTCAATGTTTGCCTTAATGTTTCTTACAAGCCTTCAATCTCATATAAGTACGTGTGATCTGAATGATGATTGAAAAAAAGATGGAAACTTGAGAGGAGATTTGAAGAAACTGGAGAGGATCTTGGGAGCAATTTTCCCCAAATCTATCATGGGAAAAGAGAGCAGAAGAGAGAAAGCTTGTTTTTTAGGAAAAATTCATCAAGGGCAATTTGGTGATTCTGTATGTTGGGTAAATGCTAAACCAACCCTGGTCAGGTAATCACATGGTAATTTTAACAAAAGGAAGAAATTGCAAGGAATTGGAAGATTTGAGGGATCTTAATAGCATTTTCAATGATTTGATGGACTAATTTGGAATTATGGAAGATTTAAGTGACTAATATAATATTTTTATCACCTCATTAAACAAAATGGGATTAATAAGCTATAAGAATATATTACGGATCATATCATAATCGCCTCGCATACAAGCAGACAGTTCTAAATCGTGTAATGGGGCAAATGACGATTCTGATAAAATCTGGACTCATATAAATATGGTATTCACAATCTTAACATTGCAAGGGGTTGTTTGGTTGTTTCTGAAAAGGATAATAAAATAATTTTCTTTATTGAAATGCATTTCTTTAGTTTCCTTTTCTATGGAAAAAATTTTGTTATTAGTTACACGGTTGGAAACGATGGGGAAATTAGTTTATGACTAATTTAGTTGTTTGGAAAGGAAGGAAAATAAGAATCCAAACTTGAGAGAGAGAGAGAGAGAGAGAGAGAGAGAGAGAGAGAGAGAGAGAGAGAGAGAATTAGATCAACTTATATTTTGCATTTCAATCCCTAACATCATTATCTTACTTTGAAAAATTGCTATTTACCACTTTTCCACCTGTTTTCCAAGCCTAATGCTTGGAAATTCATTTTTTAGAAGCATGATGTGTGGACGACTTTATAGAAACATCTCATCCGGAAAAATAGTTCATCCAAATAAAATAAATGAACTTTGGGAAATCATTTTTTGGATGAATACGTCATAGCATAGTTTTCATATTTTGCATTTTTTTCCAAACAAAACTGGCAAGAGTGAATATCATCATTTTCTGATCACTTGGTAAGCATTTAGTAAAATAAATATAAGGCACATCACCACATTTTTGAAATTACTGCCCTTGTCTCACTGACAGATTATTTTTCTAAATATCTTACAAGTACATATATATATAGTGAAGTATGGATATTCAATTCAAGTTATCATCTCATTAAGTAAAAATTAGCCACTTAAATAAGATGGAAGTGATAAATTAACCCAGTTACGATATGATTACGAGGATGGACTCACTACTGATCTATTTCTAATAGCTTGTTTATTAAAATATTTTTTGCCTCATTTTCACACACACACACACATACAAAACATGCACAATTTTTGCCTCATTTTCACACACACACACACACATCAAAACATGCACATATATATCGAGAGAGAGAAGGAAGTGAGGGAGACAATCGATTTACTATTTGTTGAATCAATAGTAAGTTTTGTTCATCCAAATTTTTAGCTATTGCATAGATGGATCAATATGTAATTAGATGAAAGTTATTACCCTTTAGCAATAACTTGTGTCGCATCATCTAATTAAATTTTCATCCTTTATACTATCCGATGGCTAATCAACTTCATCCACTTGAATGGATGGTAGTTCAACTCTCTTTATATGTATGCATGCGTAAATGATATAACAATATGGTGAGACAAAATTCATGTCTTGATCTAACCTAATAGGTTACACAAACAATGATTAGTATGCCCATCTTGATTTATACATTATAATATCTCTCTCATTTTTATATATAGCTAGAATTTTTATTTAAGACAAATGGATAAATAATAGATTGGGGCTACATACGAATCTGAGTTTGGTGACTTACATGACATATGTCTCTATTCCTTGATTAAATATGATGAATCCATGTCTGCATCATATTTATTTAAATGAGTTATACTCTACATGAGCTTATCCATATTTCCAACTTCCAGGAGAAATTATTTACTTATATCGATCAATAGCATTAATGACCCATCATAAGGATGTTTATTGTTTGATCATCACAATGGTCTTAAAAAACAATAATTCTAATGACGGAATTTCATCCGATGCATCATTAATGCAATAGATAGAAGCAAGAGTATATCTTTTCGCCTTTTAAACACAATACATATCCCCAATCCACAAAAAGCGGGTAAAGTCCGTGTTCGGATCGGGTCCAACTATCCGGTTTCTATCATCCTATCCCCAAACGAACGGGTACAGGTCAGTTCGGACCCCGTTATATACCCGATCCACTACGCTCCTACAGCGGCACGGTATTTCGCTGGATATCGTCTGCATCCGGTACATGATCCAAATAAAAACAAATCCTCTTTCAAAACCCCTCGATACACTGAATTTTATTATGCAATAAAAAAAGGTAAATAAATAAAAAACAGCGTAGTCTCTCTCTAAACTCCTGTTCCCAAATCCATTTCCTTCTGTTTGAAATCTGATTGCGAGCTCGATCGAGAACCAGCGGGCGTCTCCTTAGATTCTGGTATAATTTTCCCCTCATTTTCTCGTCATTTTCTTGCTCTATTTCTCATTTTTTTGTTGGAGTTTGATGATTCTCTGTTCGAGCGGGGTTCCTGGGTTTCATAAAGGAGAAAACCCTAATCACATTGATGAAACCCTAGAGTTAGTCGAGTCCGAGCCTAAATTTGAGTTCAGTACGCCTCTGTTCAATTTGTTCATCAGTTCATTTTCAAATATGTTAATGCCTATGTTTGATGGGATTATGAATTCATTCTGAGAAACTGCAATCGGCTGAGAAATAGTAATTCCAGTTAGAATTTGTTAAATTGTTTTTTAAATTTGGGGATGTGGATGTTTTGACCATTTCTGCTGGAATTGTTTATGAGATTATTGAATTCAAAAGCACGAGTTGTTTTGTTTTTGGATTGGGTACAACCTTCTCCTGGATTCTTAATTGTTGATAGAAAATTGGGTTGGTTTATAATTGTGTAACAATCATTGTTTATGGAACTTTTCCTGGTTTTAATCTTTATTTGGAATTTACTGTGGATCATTTAAATAACTGCAACATATTTTTTTAACTCCATTCAGGATGTTGCTCTTGGGCCTCTTGGTGCACGTAGCTTAACATGTATTCTTTATTTTACTTTGATGTTTTGTTATCAATAGCTTGAATTAAACCTTTACTTGGTATTACTGTCGATCACTCGATTGTAGTTGTAAATGATATGGCACTGCATGTAATTATATGATTGAGTTTGCTATTAAGGATCTACATTTATTGCACCTTGAATGATGGGAATATTTTTGGGGGTTGGTATCTTTTTATTGGATTATTCAAATACACTTCTGTTTTCATGTGAGATTCTACCATAAATTCACCTTTGTCAATGTCTTTGGTCATTACAGGAAACTACACACACGTACGCACACACCCACCCACCCACACACACACACACACACTTCATTTTTCCTTTTTTCTAGATTCAATATTAAAATGAATTTGTTAGTGAACTAGGACAGAAGTACCATACCATGTCCGTGTATGGATACTTGCCATACATAGGAGCTAAACTATAATTCGTAGGAGATTGTAGAGATTGCCCTTTCCCCCCTAAATACTGGCTCATTATAAGTGTTTGTAGCATATTGCAGCTGATAGATATGCTATGCTTAAAAAATATTTAAAGTACCTATAGTCATCTTAGGAGAATCTATGCATGTCGATAACTAGTAAAAAAAAAAAAATGAACTCTTGAGCTTACTTCAAGCAAAGAGTAAAAAGGTGGTAATGTTGAAATGCAAGAGGACAAGTTTTATTGTTTCCAAAGTTTCAAAGAGTTATAAAGGATCACCTTGAGGTTTATGTTAGTTTGACTGGAACATGATGATTGGATGGCCAAATATCAAGTTAGAACACAAGTGCTGTTTTCCATCATTTGTTAATGTTCTTCTACTTAGTTTTTTTGATGGAGTTGTATATTTTTTGTGTGAGTGAACTAGTTGGTTTCTACTTCTAGTGTACCTTTAACTTTTTTTTAAAATTATTTCTTTAGGTTGTTTTCTCCAAAGTTTTAATTTTCTAGCATAACAAATATGGTGGTTTTTCGAACCGGAAGTTAGTTGACTCGTCTGCAGCTTCAAATTAGTTTTTCTTTGTACTTTTGAGTGTGAAAAAATGGCGCACCTTCAGCCTGAATCAGTGGAGTACCAGGAGAACTTAGAATCTTACCTCAGATTCTCGCGCAAAGAGCTTCAAGTACTGTGTAAACATAATAAGCTTCCAGCAAACAGAAGTCATAGTGAATTAGCGAAATCACTGGCATCACGTTTTGAGGTAAATATTTGTTTTTGGTTGTTTCAATCTTCTGAATAAAAGAGAGTTTCAAATTGTATATTTTTTAACTTGATTCTCTTAATTGAAGTTAAAGGTCAAATTTAGCCTTAATTTTTAAAACAATTGTTGCAGAAGAAAAATGCTGGTCCAAGTCCTTTGGAGGAGAAATGTATAAGTTTTGTGCCATATATGGAGCCTACAAATTCAGAAAATCATTTAGAAGATAAGTCCAAAGGTAGAGTTTCTACTATACTCTTTTTTCTTGGAAATTGTGGTTTTATATGTATTAGAGTAATGTCTACACCAATGAAGAATACATCATAGAAAAGAATTCTTATATAAACTCATCATGTTTGAAGATCTTACTGGAGTGTGTCAGAGAAGAAGGCCGTTTGATTCTACTAATAAGGCTGGAAATGGTGACCGAGGACCTGTTGTGGCTAATAACCAGCAGATTGAGAAAGACTCAGGACTTTTTTCCAAGTGGCGTTTAGGTGAAACTTTGAAGGACTCGAAGAAATATTCGGAGATGTGCGCCAATTGCCAGATAGTTCGGGGTCATCCTTCCTCTAATAGTGAAACTCATAATTCAGTTCCAAATATAATGCCGAGAGCTGCTAAGGATTCAACAACAGATAGTTTGTCATCTGATGAAGGGATCTCCACTAGTGAGATGCCTTCATTTCAGTTTTTTGTAATGTCTGAGGAGGGACTAAATCTTTATGTTGATTTGAATTCAAGCCCTACAGAATGGATGACTAGCTTGAAGAATGAAACCAGCATCAGTCTTAAAATGCAGGAATCTAAGTCAAGAATTCTTCCCAGTCATACGGGAAACTTCTCAGAAGAAGCTGATGCAATGAAAAGTTCACAATTTCAAGATATAGGAAGGAACCTCCATTGTGAGACAGTTGGTAGGAACAATAGATGCACGGTTTCTAATCTGAGTTCAAATAGTGAGAATTGTCAGTCTGTGGCTCCTCAGCTAGAACATCACTTCGGATCTTCTGATTCCTCTGCAATAACATCAACTAGCATTCCTGCCAGCACACTTGAATATTTGGATGGGAATCAAACATTTCACTCTCATGCAACTACACTGAGTGATCAAGTGATCATGGCATATGATAGTTCTTGTCCAGGAGATAATAATGCTTTTTCTGATGACTTGATAGATGCTTCTTCTGGAATGGAAATTGGCAATGCGCAGGTACCTTGTATTTCTGGTGGACCCACAGGAACAACAGATTTAGAGCAAATGGAGTGCCCCTCTCTAAAGAATTATGATGAGTCAAATAATAATGAAATTAATGGCTTTGGTAACTCACTGGGAAGCATTTCTGAGAAAAATGACCTTCTGAAGTCTGATGGAACTGAAATGATTGTATTGACATCTCATAAGGTCAATCTTGTAGAAGATAATGACACATGCGGAGTCTCTATTGAAAGAGGGACCAAGGTAGATCCAGCAGAAGGTGCAGATGACCATGATAGATCATCAAATTTCTGTGGATTTGATGGGCATCTGGGACTTGATTGTTCAGTGACTCAGGCACATTCAGATGAGGTATCAGCAGACGACCTTCACGCATGTAACCTTGAGAACTCTTTTGGCAAAGATCCAGTTCCTTTATTCAATCATGAACTGGTATTCTCTTCTCCCATTACTAGGAAATTGCGTTTTGTAATATTTGGGACTTGCAATTTCTCGTGGTTTCTAAGATTTATTTGTCAGTTTTAAGTTAAAGATTATTAGCTTATCCAGAATTAATCACCATGCATGAAATTTCCTATCACTTAGTTTTTATTGAATAACGCTCCATATTTGTAGCAACACTGAAGGCTTGACTTGGTTATTTTTTAATTATCAGTATATCTTTATTTAATTTAGTACATCATGTAACTGTATTATGGTGACAAAGAAACCTCATATTAGTGATCAATGACTTTTAGGGCCTTTCGGATATTCTTAGATCTCATTGGTGTTGGTGCGAATGAAGAGAGACTGTTCGACGGTTAATTGTTGAACCACAGGGTTGTGAATGTATGTTTAGGTAATATGCCATCATCCTCATTTTGTTTACATAACCGCAAACACAAAAACTTTATCTACTGTAGAAGGAAAAAGAAAGGAAAAGAAAAGAAAGGAAAAGAGAAGAAAAGTAAAATGGTTCCGTTCTTGCTTTTGGGTACTAAAGAAAATTGTAAGAAAACTTTAAAGGAAAATAGGAAAATGATTTTTTATTATTTTATTGCTGAATGAAAATTGAGAAGAAAATATTTGTATCTATATTAGTTAAATATTTTTAAAATTATCCAATTTTAAATAATTTACTATAAAATTCCTAACTTGTTAATTTTATACTTCACATAAATTAACCAAAGTTTCTTCTAATAGCAAGATTGTAAAAATAGTATATATTAATAAATTTTTAGAAAAGTAAGTTTTGAAAATTAAATACAAATATAAAACGACAATCTCTATAAATCATAAGCTCCTCGAATTGCACACGGTATCATTGTGTCATAAGATTACTATCTATAATTTGGAGACATTTTAAATAAATATGCAAAGAAAATAAATATACGCATCACCAGACAAAAAATTAGAAAAAAATCATATGTAATGGATGAGATGCTTCTACGCTCGAAAAAGCAGGGCCAAGGCCCAACTGCGCCAAAATACTTCTACACTCGAGCTTAATAAGTTAGTAAAGTAAGAGCTAAATAATGTAACTTTTGACTCATATTACTTATTTTTCTTTTTTGCTTTTCTAACTTCTATTAGTCATACCATACTCCTTGTTTTAGCATTTCAATAAAAAATTTAGAGCACGTATAAATAAGTGAATTAAGGCAGACAAAACCTAAACTATAATAGTTGTTATTGGTTCGAACATAAGAAATCTTCTTTGTAGTGAAATTTAATTGAAAATGTTTCTTCTCAACAAAGAAGTTGCATGAAAAGTTAAAAGAAGCAATCAAACTATTAAGAAAAAATTGACAAATATACAAATAAATTCTAAAATGAATGACAAAACACCATTTCTATTAGTTGTCAAAAATGGAATTCAAGAACCGTTAATAAAAACTAGAAATTTTGATAAAATAGGTAATCTCAAGCAAATTCCAACAGTTTGGAGCTTTTTTTGATGATCTAAATTCAGAGAGCAAGAGCAAATTCCAATGCTCTTGGAGACTTGAAGTATATCTGAGAAAATCAAACTGTACTCTTTGTTCTTAGAGAATATTTGAGCGAAGGTTGACGGGATCGAACGATCTTCAGTCGAGATTTGTTGATCCTTGGTCGAGCTTTGGGATAGTGAACGTAACTTTTTTGAATGGCGATTGATAAGGAGAGAAATTTTAACTTTAATTCGAGCTTTTGATCTCTCGTCGACTTTCTTTTCCTTCACTTTCTCTAGGTTTTAGGAGAGAGATACTAACAAAAAACTTATACCTTTTTTCTCTTATTTTCGCCAACTTTCATTTCTTTACTTTTCTGTCCTACCAAACAAAGAGAAAACTACTTTCTGACTTCTTTTGCTTTAATTTCCTTCAAACCGAACGCAACCTTTACTTCTCACGTTTCTATTCCACTATTTGAAAACCTTAAGCTAAGTTAATATTATTTTAATCACTTCCCAATTAAAATCATACGAATTAGTTAGGAAGACCATATGATGCATGGTCCTTAATCAGATGCATCTAGATGCTGATTTCCTAAACATCTTGCGATGATGAGATGCATCCTAACCCTTCGTTCTCAAATTCTATAATGAAAGAGGAGAGTAGGACATGAAAAAGGCAATGAAGAGAAGAAACTCATGAAACATCAGACTTATTCATTGGAATGACACCATGGACCAGGGGGTTTAAGGATGTGTTTGTTAATGATTATTTCTACTTTTTAATTTGAGAGATGGAAGAATCTTGTGCGACCATATATATATATATATATATATATATATATATATATATATATATATATATATATATATATATATATATATGAAATTTGTGACCCATTTTTCAAAATGGGTCGCTAGTTTATGACATGTGAGCCCCCACATCGATGTGACTAGTAGGGGCTCACATGCCATAAATTTGGAAGCCCATTTTACAAAATGGGTGCCACTCATATACATTTTTCCATATATATATAGCAAGACTCCTATAAACTTAAGTTGATAGGGAATAGTATACACCAACTTTTGTATCCATTTATGTTGCCTTGGGATCCGTGAAATCAAGAGATGCACAAATTTCAAAGTGGGCTTTATATCTTTCATGGATCCCAAGGCAACATCAATGGATAAAAAGTTGGTGTATGACTATTCCCTATACACTTAAGTTTATAGGAGCCTTGCTCTCTCTCTCTCTATATATATATATATATATATATATATATATATATATGGATTTAAAACTGAAAAGAAGGATATATCCCAAATAAAGCAAAAGTCAAATTGAGAGAGTTAGAAAGTCAACATGCAGGCATTGGTTATGTACTCATGCAGGCCGCCTAGGAAGTATGCTCTCTATAGTATATTTCCAAGAAGTCAGCACTCTATAGCACCCGAGCTGTCGCCTCAGTGCTAGAACGAACACCTTTAGAGATTTGCTAAAAATATTTGAACAACTGAATCCTCAAAAATAAGAGAGATAATTGCTCATATTTCTATAGAGAAAGGAGAGTTGGTTGCTATTATGACTATTACAACCATATAACGTCCCATTTGAGTAATATTAAATTGTTATTTATTGTAATGCCCTAAGCCTGCGAACCCATTGGCGCGATGTAAGCCGTGGGAGCCACTGAGTGTAGCACGTTGTTTGGCTCAAACCACTGCTAAAATCGACTATCAGATGCTACACTTGAGTCTTTTCGCTTCACTATTTAAATACTTGTTTTCTCTTACCACTAGAAGATGTGAGACTAACATTGGGGTGTCATAATCATCCCACCTTATATATGCGACATCATTGTCACGATATGACAATTGACACATCTCAGTATCACCACCAGGCGATGTGGACTCTAGAGGTGGTTTCTACTGCGCTCACACAGTATAGCACTTAGCCCCGCATAGCACTTAGCTCTACAATTCCGGCTGGCAAACTGCTCTGATACCATTTATCACGCCTCGAGCCCACGAGCCCGTTGGCGCGATGTAAGCCAGAGGATCCACTAAGTGTAGTGCGTTGTTTGGCGCAAACCACTGTCAAAGTTGACGAGCCGATGGTACACTTGAGTCTTTTAGCTTCACTGTTTAAACACTTATTTTCTCTTCCCACTAGAAGATTTGGGACTAACATTGGGGCATCACATATATTCTCTCAAATTTCCAAATTGGAATGAAATAATGAGTGTATTAAAAGCAATAAGAAAAATGAAATCATCAAAGAAATAATTGCTCTTACTTCCTGTTTCTCATAATCCAACTATCTCCCCAGAGGTTGTGTTTGGGGGAACAGAAATGAACAAAGCTTAATATGCCGTTTGCACTCCTATACAGTTAATTTGCTATAGGTAATTTATGGCTTTGAACCTCCAGTTAGTTATAATTGTTGCAAAGTGGGGGGCAAAATGGACTACGTCTTGAATCGGACCTATTTAGTAGATATTATAAAAGCAAACATATTATACACCCATCCATTGAACAGATAAGTTGGAGCTACAATGACCTTGTTTGTAATAGAAACATGTGCATCTGTACATGATACATATTAAATAAGGAAAAATAATTAGCACATGGTTTTTATGTAGGGTGACCTGGACACTGATGGCACACTTGATGCAAAAGTTAAGCCATGATAGGACAGGCTTTCTAGTATCTGACGTGGCCATGTATTTACTTGTTATAATTGGAGGTTAAAAGTCTTATGCTTGTGGTTGTAGTACTATGCTATTACAGGGCGACACTGGACACATGCTTTCTCATGTGTGTAAATACAATTTTACATGTTTGATTTTGAAGCAAATAAAATGAACCTCGAGGATCTAAGAGACTCAATCTAGTTTACTTTGTGCATGCAGGGTAAAAGCACTCAAATAGAGGAGAAAGAGGCCTCAGAGTAAACTATATTTGAGCTCTGCCTGAATGTTTTGCATCCAAAGGCTTTGATTAATATGTTTTGCTTGGTTTATTTGGTTATGCAGATGTGAACGATCTCAGAAGTCCCCCGAGAATAATTCCAAAAGATCTCATAGTCCAGAGTTTCATGAAGAATTCCCCACTAAGAGGCATCATTCAGATGTTGAAAATAAGAGTGGGATGATGGTGAATTTAAGAATCACAAGAGCATCCGTGAGGGAAACTATACGTGAATCAGTTCCCTGTCCAAGGCGATCTGCTCGTCTACTGAAGGTTTCTTCTAATCTACTGAGAATTTTCATTTTCTATTCCTTTATTTGGATAACTGGTAATGTAGCTCTCATGTTTAGATGATTGCGTATGCTAAGTGATGCATAAGAATTAACTTCCGTAAGTTAGGTGTCTGCATGTATGCAAGTTGACACTTGGTTCTTATCTAGGACCATACTTCCCATGCATGCAGTAGGATTAAAGTAATCCCTTGCGGTGGCATAATGAATGCCTTCTTTTATGTCCCAAGCTCCCAGCTTCTCTTCTGACCATTTACCCAACGTACTGGTCATGCTCCTCCATATATATTCTTGTTCCATTGTTCACACTCATATTTAAATTTTTACTTGTCCCCTTCAAGTTTAGTTTAATAATTTATACATTAGCATGTCTTTAGGTAAATATATCGGTTTTGGACTTGAGATTTTCAATGCTAGAAAGGTGAATTCTTGTTCTTTTGAGTTCCTAGAATTTCAGTCATTAAATTTGAATCAGTGAGCCTATATCAACATGCACTTACTTTTTTGTATTTCAACAGGTTTTTTATAATTGAATGGGTGCATTATTTCATTTCTGACACATCTCACCAGCTTTCAGATGCACTCAACGTAGCTTTTGGCCCTGTTCTATACTTGCACCAGTTCTAGATTTGCATTTTTACTATTTAAAGATACTAATTGTATATTAGCTAAGTGGTTTTTTTTATTCTTTACATTTTCCAAATTTAGGTCATTTGAGCTCTAAAGAAAATTTATAGAAACATTACTATTTTATGTTTACGTTTCAAAGTTTTTGAGATAATCGAATGCCCTACACCAACCATACCAATCCCACCAAGATCAAGAACACAAACTTGTATCACATCAAACATATCATTCTAGTGAGAGAATATATTGAACGTTAATGGTGAGTGAAGAATAAATATTATGCATATTAACTATATCTGGTTACTTTTTGTAACAGATGCCAATCAACAATCCAGTCCGGACCCAGGCCTGATATGGTCTGCATGCTCTCAAACCGATAGCAATTGCGAATACATTTTTGGACTGGATGTGGATCTAATAAACCTGATCCTCGCCCTTCACCAAACATTAATTCAGACCTTGATGGTAGGCAAAGGGATCTAAGGATCCAATGGCCGACCCCGACCTTGATCTGAATCAGAACTTGAACCAAACATCATCTTCATGTTGTTAAGAATTAATAACAGCCACTACGTGTCAGTAAATATAAATTAATAATATACCTTAATTATGTTATTCATACTAAGTACTTTTAAGTCCTTGCTTAGAGCACAGCATGTGTTGTTGAGATAATCATAAACCATCTAGAAATGTACTTGATCCTTACCCGATGAGCATCACATAGGATATCAACAGTATTTTGTGCACCCTATGCCAATACTAAGGAGTACTGAAAGTATGAACCCTAGCAAAAACTTGATTCGTCTCATGACTATGGATATGGATCAAATTCTAGATCTGATTCATTCAAAGTGTGAGCATGGATATGGAAGATCTGAATATGAATTTGGTTTCTTACCAGCCTTAACCTCTTGTTTGTTGGAGATTGAATGTGGAGGTTAAAGAAGGAAAGGATAGTCATTCCAAAAAAGAAAAGGTTGATTCCATGCGTAGTACCGATTTCTTTGGAAATGGGTTTGCAAATCCTTTTATTCTTGGACAATCTAAGGTAGTTATTAGACTTCTTTTGCTGAATTTGATGCCTTTTGATTGATAATCATGGAAAACAATTAATGGAACATGAGAAGTTTTGGCTATGTTGGAAGTGTATATAAATCAAAATGTTATCTGATTTTTCCTTGATTTAAAAAGAAATATTCAATATTCATCAGCAATCTTGGTGCTATAAGTTTCGAATATTAACTACATGTTTTCAAATATCATTCTTTGTGCTTTCTTTGAGCTGTAATATTTCCAACTTTGAAACATCATATTTCTTGCTATTAAATGATTAGAAGATGTTCTTAATTATTTGAGAAAGTTATTACTTTAAAGTATTTCTAAAAGGTGTCTTCCAAATTTGTTAATAAAAACCAACCTCTGACCAGATCCTGGACACAGATGTTGAAACCGACTTAATTGCCTACATGTTGGTTTTGTTGGTTTTTTCTTTATTTTATTTTCTCAAGATTCTATAGTTGTTGTATGGAGTCACCAACCCAAACCCAACACGTTTTTGGAAAAGAGGTCCCTGGTTTGGCAAAACCCAGGTATTTCCTTTTCCTCAAGTCCCCTTCACCAATGTGAAGTATGCAACTTTAGCTCTCCCCAATTCAAATGAGATCCCTCACTTTTCCTAAAGTCGAAAGTTATGTTTTATCACTTGGAACTCTTGTGAATTCTGAGCTTAGACAATGTCCTTGAACATTTGGATTCTAGTTCACGCACCTTCAGTTATGGTGAGTTCTGTGAGATTTTGTTACGGGGTTGTTGAAATGAAGGGCAATTAAAGTTATTGTGCATATTTTTTTGTGAGAACTGACAACGGTGATTGATGAGCGACTGGGTATCTGATGTGTGTGTGGAGAATCTTGTTAGGGGGAGCCAATGGGCATAACTGTGCAGGTCATGTGCTGTGGAATGGGGTAGAGAAAGTAAATTGTAGGTAATATCAATGCACAGGGATTGTTTAAAAAAAAAATCAAGCCTGTCGATTGTAAAACCTCATTTTCAAATATACTGGGTTTGGATCATTGATTTCAGACCAACTCATCTGCATTCCGGAATCGCTATCTTTGGACTCCTAGGGAACAAAAGATAAAAGCTTCATGTAGGCAGGACTTTTGATGCCTATGGGGCAGAGTTTAGGTTGTCAGCTGTCCATATTTATAACTAATCACAGCGCTTTTCACTAATATTTTGAAGTTAATATTTACTCCGAAAAAACATACTTTTCTGGGAATCCTGTAACTTTCAAGTAAAGTAGTATGAATACTAAACTAAGAAGCATGAATACAAAACACCCGATGTGGCATTAAAAAGCAAAAGAGAATGACAAACATAACGTTCTAAAATACTCTTAAAGTCCCTTCCGCTATACAATTACAAAACTTCAAATTTGCGGCGAGGGTTGATGGCTATAACTTTACACTGAAACATGCCTCTTGCAGGTTGAGAGCCCTTTGCATGGGCTGAAACCTGAACTATATTTACACAATGGTGCCTTTTATTTCTTCTAAGATCTGCTTTAAATGCGTGTTTGCTGGTAACTCTTCCTTTCTAATGTACTTCCAAAGTCATGGTGATGGTTGAGGGTTATAATTTTATACTATAACAAATTCCATAAGAAATCAACAATAGCACTGTAAGTGAATCTTTCCATTACTAGGACTTCCTTCCTTTGTGGTAGCCTGTGACTTTGAATCTTTTCATTACACAACGAATGAGGGATTTTTCAAATTACTTTCCAGAAGTGCACTAATGCAAACTGATTATATAATGACTCCAGTCCATAATCAAACACCGTTTCTTGTGCACAGGCAAATGCTCTTTTTTTATCTTTGTGGGAGCTTCTTCCCCCACATCAATGGTTTCTTTCTTCTTTCGTAAGAGCTTTCCTACGAGTCTTTCTCCAATAAAAATACCAAAACCAAACAAGAAGAAGTTTTATTTCTGATAAAGTGTGTTCGTGTGCAGAATGGCTTTATGATAGAAGTTATTGTGTTCCATAGTTAAACCATCGAGATATAGGATTAACTCTTTTCCACTTAACTAAGCAGCCCTCTTCCACTTGTACATTAATTGGACATGTATGTCCCTGGATTGATGAATCTAACCTAATCTACTGCCAAGTTTATCTAGTGTTTTCATAGGTCACAAAATGGAAATTTCTTTCTTGTACTGTCAAAATTTGAAGAGAGTTTTTCATATGGAACATTAATTTTCCTCATGGATGGTTTAGCTGTGTCAAAGTGATTACTCTTGATCTAGACTAGATAACATGTGTCGCAACATGCTCAATGCATTCTACTTTAAGATTGTCGAATGCACTCTTCCTTGAGTTAGAAACTTACATCTTTAAACTGAAAACCTGCCTGCCTTCTTAGTTCATTCTCCTCTAAATTCTATTTAAGTTCTTAGCAAATAGTTTGTTTCAGGAAACTATATTTGCTCAACCTGCTATAAATGTATACATTAACAATGCTTTTGTGTATGACCCCTTTCTCTTGCATTGTCTCCTAAACCCTTGGCAGGAAAATTGAAGCAATGGATTGGATCAAAATCATCTTCTGTTGTTTTGAAATTGAAGGCCATAACGGTTGCAATGAATTTACTTGCTTGCTCATGATCAAACTGCATAAATTCCTTTCGTTTAAGCGCAAGGAGGCTGAGATGACAGTCACAGACAAGAGGCTTCTTTGGTTATCATGGTTGCTTAGTTCTTTACAATTTTTGCTGCATTCTTTCAACATTAGGATCTTTAACATTTATCATTATTGGAGACTATGTTTTTTTTCCAAATTTAATTTGTCATATAGAAATAATACAACATTTACATAGGAGCAGCAGCTACTGAGGTGATTGTTGACGCTGCGAAGAAATAATTATGAAGCCTTGCTCTTCATATTCTTTTGGAAACTTACAGGCTAAAGGTTTACTGAAACTTTCTGTGACTTGAACATATGGTTGTTCATTTTATTTTACTTTCTTAAAGAAGATATATTGCAAGGATGTTGCTTGAATTATGGATGTGTTGCAGCTGATATTTTGGTTGAAATCTTGAATTTTATCTGTGATGAGCTTAGTCCTTTATTTTCCAAAGGTTTTATACAAATAGTGCTGTGAATTTACCTTTCATGAAACTTCCTCAGTTTCAAACAGTAGTAAGTTTAAATAAAAAAAGGTTTTTCTTGCAGAGAATTATATCTTTCTTAATTCAACTTGTAAGCTATATTGAGCATTTATCTCCATGCCATTACTTTTAATAAACTTCATCCAGTTGATAAAGAGTCTCTTTGCATGCGCCTCTAATTAAATTTTTTGTTTTTAAAAAAAAAAAAAAGAAAACAATTTTCATACTTCATTTTTCAGAAGTGCAATTTGATTGAGTTTGAGGATAAGTATCACTGAACAAAGAAAGGTTGAATAAATAGAGTCTATAAAGTGTGAGGATATATACGCAGGATACTGTTGTTCTTGTGTGTTCAATTAAAAAGGAAAAAAAAATAGTTTAGTTAACCTTTTGATAATTAAATCATTAATAAAATAATGAAATCAATATAATAAAATAAAAGAATGAAATTAATATAATAAAATATTTCCATTTTATTTCCTACTTTAGTAGATGGATAGATTATAATTTAAACGGCATAGCCCAAAAAACCAGGAGCGGGAGGGAAAAAGAAAAATAGAAAAATGCCCTCACGCAGGATCGAACTACGGACCTTCAGTTTACAAGACTGACGCTCTACCACTGAGCTATAAGGGCTACAGTCTAGGGTTGTTCTATTTTAAATTAATCATTATAAATTCTTCTCTTTACAGGGCTTGACAAAACCCATACTACTATTTCTCTTCTCCCAACAAAAAAGAGGGGCCAAAAAAAAAAAAAAAGAAAATCAAAAGAAGAAGAAGAAGAACAAGAGAGAAGTAGAGAACGATGTCTGGTCGATTACTGAGAAAAGTGCTCAAAGAACAAGAACAATCCTCCATATCGGATCCAACCCCTGAATCCGAACCCGAATCCGAACCCGATTCCCCCGCAGCCGCCGCCGCCGCCGCTCCTTCTAGAAACCCCTTCGACCTCCTCGATGACGGAGACGGCGACGATAACCAGGTGAGCTCGAAACTAGGGTTTTGATTGCGTAAGAAACCCTGATTTGTTTGTAGCAATAGAAACCCCAATTCTTCTAATTTTCGCTGCTTTTAAAATACAGAAAAAAGTAATCCTATGATCGTCTTATTGCAATTTAGAGGATTTATAGGACTTAATATGCAAATATTAAATATTGGGAGGATTTAGGAAATTATTGTTTTCTCGTCTCATGGATTAGACTGTTATTTCTCATCTCTAGGTAACTCTTTGTTATATTTTTTTATATATCTAGATTCACTTTGTTCAAGGAGTAATTTTGTTTTCGGCGCAAGTTTCCTTTGTAGTCTTTTTCATTGGATAGTTTGATGGATGCAATAAGTTATTGAAAATTATGTTGGAGCATAGGTTTGTAAAACATAAGACATGCGCAAGTGCATAACCTGTGTTATCAAATTAGTCTTTGCTACGTCAAACCTCGGATTTTGACACCGATACCAGTCGTTGTCAGTCAATGTTGGTATGTGTTTTTAGTTCATCCATTCTCGGCAGTGTCTGTTAGCTTCGGTTGGATCAGATTGGTATTGCTTAATGTTCAAGTTAGTCTTCTTGGTGGACATCAGTCTAGAAGATAGAACCAACCTTGATAATAACAAATGCGAGTTGTGTTTAGAAGATTTGATTTTTCGGTTCCCTATGTTGTTAGGGTTTCCTCTAATTGCGCAAGTGAATTGCTTCACCTTATGGAAATAAATTATGCAAGATAATGGGGAAAAAAAAACATCTAAAGTTCATCACCGTATTCTACCATGAACTGTACATTCCATGACTGTTTGAGATAAAGGTTTTGTTGTTGTTGCTGTATCTTGCATGATTGCATCGCTGCTTGCTAGTAGATATCCATATTACTTTAATTCCTGAGGATCTGAACTTTCACTTTCATAATTACATGACAACTATAGAAATAGAATGAGCGGATGGAGAGGAATTTTGCATTATTATACTAATTTTTTCGTATTTGATATGACACTACTTGACACTCCTTTTACATGGTTGCAACACTCTCCAGTTGTTTCACAGCTTATGAATGTGCTCCTAAAATATGTCTCTGGATGGGACATTTTTCTGATCTTATAGGACAGTGGATAGATAGATGGTTAAAATTGTCTCCTGAAGTCCTGATATTACCTTGGCTACCAAATAAAGAACAGACAAAAAACTATTCTTATCTACTCTGCATATAATGCTGATTGCTGACAATGAAAATCATATATCTTACAAGTGTCATCTGCATTTAATGAACAAGAATGTGACACATCATCTAAGATAATATCATGATTCATGATAAATATCACTTTATTACCAGCTCCAGCCCTGAATGATCTCCGTTTTTACAGAGTGCACATTGTGATGTGTAATTTATCCTTTTCACTGTAGTCAGAGGAGATATTAGGTGCCCACCGATAGTGCAAAACTGATGTTGGATTTTTTATCATGAGTTTTTACTGGAGACAGTATTCATATAGTAGAGTCGGATATAGGTAAAACAATGCTTCATTGTTTCTAATACATACTTTATATGTTTTCATTTGATTTGTTCTGTTGCAAATAAAAAAAAAAGAATTCTTACTCTCCCTTCTGAGAAACATCTAATTCTGGCTCCATTTATTTTGTCTGTTTAAGTGTTTGATGTTTTAACATTTGATGCAGGAGGATGAAGAGGAGATTGTTGAGAAGGTCATTGAACAAGAACATCCTGTTGTCAAGAACAATTCTGATGTAACAACTGCATCTAACCGCAAATCCAAGAAAAAGAAGAAAAAGAACAAAGATTGCTCGACATCCACAAAAGTCAAAGCTGAAAAGTCAATCGATTCAGTTCTAGCTGATCTATCTATTAACACAAAGTCCTCTCAGGAAGCTGAGATTGACAATAGTAAAGCTCAGAAAAATGAGGTTCAGCCTGGGAAAAAGAAACATGGTGTTAAATCTGTCCTACTGGTGGACCCTAAACATTTAAAGGCTGAAAATGAGCTCCGAAAAATATTTGGTTCTAAGGTCGTCAATTCATTTGAAAATAATCACAGTGCTGGGACCTCAAGGCAGATGCATGGTGGAAGACGCATAGGTCACAACCCGAGGAAGACACTTCTTGTATCTCCAGCAAATTTTTGGCCTCGTTGGGACGGGTCCATCTCCATGGAAATGCTGGAGACAAAAAACGGATTACATTATTTTAGGTATGTTTTCTATTGACAAGAGTAATTGAAATTTGTTGATATATTTTTATCTTTCCTCTCTGCTCTACGATCTTATGGAGACCATACATCAAAGATACCAAACTCGTTAACTTGAGCTAAGTAGTGGAATTAAGTTTGCAATCCATGTATCTGCATGTGCTATGTGGCTGAATTATATAATTCAAGCTAGTCACTTTACATTTTTCTCGATCCTCTCTTTCCCTGCATAGCCTCTTGTGTGT
Source organism: Asparagus setaceus (assembly GCA_012295165.1). Lineage (NCBI taxonomy): Eukaryota > Viridiplantae > Streptophyta > Magnoliopsida > Asparagales > Asparagaceae > Asparagus > Asparagus setaceus. The sequence continues at coordinate 4,470,033 of CM022708.1, forward strand.
GATGTTAATAGAAATGAGATTAATGTGTGCCAAAACTAAATTAGGGATTAACTGCTTAATATGATGTGGACTATGAAGCACAAACACTTCAAAGTGAGCGGTGCCCATGCCCGCTATGTATGGATGAGGGCAGTTGCATAACTATTCTTGATGCATAATAAACACTCCGGAGCCTTCATATTGTAGTTGCATCAGCTTTTGCGAAATTCTAAAGATCCTAAGTCGAACACCATAAATATGAGGTATAATACTGCATACCTTATGGTGTTCGCTACTTCCTACTGTGAACCTTCTAATCTTTTACGTCTATCTATGTTTTTGCCTAACTTACAGGGTCTTGAGATTAAATATATTAGGCACTTGTATTTGTTTCTTCCTTTGATATTAGCTTATGTGATCTCCGTTCATACATAACATAATGGCATTGCCGACATGTATTATTATATACATAATCTTCCTCAAATTCTTCTTTGCTTCGTATCCTACATAAGTTCATCTGTTTTAGTTATCTTGACAAAATTAAATATGTAGAAGTAATTATGGGATGCTATCCCCTTTATCAACTCTAATCATAACTGCTTTTGTCTTGGGTTCATGGTAGTCTGTTTATTTTCACATCAAAAGAATGAAAGATATGTGTTCTACTCTTGTATTTTTCTAGGGACATAAAGGGATTGGTAATTTCAATGCTATCTATCACTTGATACAATTACGCGCTGTTTCACCTTGTTTCTTCACATCCTTTAAGCATTCTTTACTTATTGTAGTCATACCATGCCACCAACTTATTCTCTTTTCCTTGGATCTTCACTCGTTTTGTATGCCTGTGATCAACCTAATTGAAACCAATCAAAAATTTACATCTTTTACTTGGACATGCGAGTCATAACCTGGTACCTAAAAATGTTCACAGTTGAAACTTTTTGAAGCACCTGAGTGCACTCTCAGTGTATGTGGAGCTTGAATAACCAATAGAGGCAATCCCTTTACAGTTCAGTAAGTTGATTTAGAGGGTGTTTGGGAAGGCTTGTTTTTTGAAGCTTATAAGTTATGCTAGCTTTTAGTGGCTTTTGACTTTTATGATAGAAATATTTATAAAAATTGTTTGGGTAGTATAGTAATTTGTTTGGTCAAACCTAGCTTATTTAGGTGAGCTTATAAGTTAGTTTTTCAAAAGTTGAGGTATACCAGCTTTTTCAAATGTGACTTATAAGCTAACTTATTTTGTATTTTACCAAACAGGTAGAAATGAAAAAGCTAGCTTAAAAGCTTGTTTGACCAAAAAGCAAGCCGCCCCAAACACCCTCTTAGACCTTTGCCAGATGCTATCTGCATGTGAAATTAATTGTGGAAACATCTTGATTTGATTTAATTTGATGATGAATTTCTCAAGGTGTTTGAGTGCTTGACACATCAAAGAAATGGAAATTCAGAAGTATCTGGATAACATCAAGAATTATGCGTGTTTCTGTAGTATTATCCTCAGCTCTGCGAGTCTTTGATCTTTCCCTCCAGTTTGTGGGCTTTTTTTTCTCTACTCTTTCTTGGCCTTTAGCGTCCAAATTAACATCAGGCTCTTGTGTTAATGTGCCTGTAGCTTTATAGCTGCCTTTAGATCTAAAGTAAATATTAGGTTCATGTTATTGGAACTGACTAGCTAAATGTGGAAGGTTGTGCCTGTAGATCTAAAGTACATATTGGCTTCAAATTTCTTGTAACCTGCTTGTAATATCCTTTCAGTTTGCAAATTAACCAAGCTCCCTCTCCTCCTCTCTTACTACTGATACTACATCCTCTTATCTCATCTCCTTCTCCTCTCTTTTCCTCTTTCTTACATCATCAACAGGTTGTAGCTTGTTAGAATCAGTATTGGACCTATGTCCCTCTCTCCCTCTCTTTTCTTCTTATTTGACCAGTTAACTTTAGCTTCTGAAAGTGAGGATCAAACCTATATGACCGAACAAATGTACTATTGCGGCATCAAGTGTCATGACTGCTTCACTAGAAGTTGATAGCCTCATTTCTTCTTCGGAAATTGTTAGTGTTTCCGTAAATCAGGGATCTGGTTGAAGCTTTGTACAAGACTGTGTACTGTGTAGTGACGGATGAACTTTGACGGGCTTGTTTTATATCATTTGATCTAAAAATTATTCCTACTACACGAAGTAGTATAAGCCTATAAATGCGGTGACATGCCACCTCTTTATCATTTCCATCAATTTCTTTGGATTTTAGCATTATATTTGCAGCTTCACTATATTATTTGCTATAAACCAGATAAACTTCTCTATTTCTTCCTATATTCTTTGAAATTTGCACAACATTTTTGTTACAAAAGATATCAACTCACATATAAAGAAAACATGTAAAACATATTCATCTTAATTAAACAATCATTATCAATGCAGAACTTATAGTACTACATACAGTTATCATCATCTGACCTGATATTCACTTTCATATGATAGCTAAGGGCATTCAATTTTCCACATCTTGATGTTCTTGACGTAGTAAAGCCATTTCACTCTCCTTTTTACAAGTATGACATGGGTTTTTGGCAATTTCTTCTGTCTCTTAAGCCAAGATCTTTATATGCATTGGTAATAACGTTAGGTGCTAGCTTTTGGGTGGAAGCGTGTTTGCTATTTGATTCCCATTTTGATGTGCTGATTTTGGTGGGTTCTGTTGGATATCAGTAATGTTCCTTTATAATGGTGTTCTGTACCCACTTGCGCCTTTGGTTGCAGAATTATCATCATTATATATGTTTCAACTTTCAAATATTTTGATACGGGTATTATGATAATCTTGTTGCAAATACGTCCCTGACTTGTTACTAAACCCATCTATTAGGTATGTGCATTCAGCATCTTACCAGCATGCACAACAAGCATTTGAAGCTGCAAAAGCCATCAATGATATCAATGCGATTGCAAGTATCTTAGCACATTATCCTTACCATATCGAATCCCTGCTGACTTTTGCTGAGTTATACAAGTATTCAGGAGAACATCAGGCATCTGCAGATGCCATTTCAAAGTGTTTGTTTGCACTGGAGTGTGCATGGCATCCAATGTTCACCCCCTTGCAGGGAAATTGTCAATTGAAGTACACTCATGAAACAAACAAGCCTCTATTCACTGCGCTTTTCAGCCATATGAAGAATATGGATAGACGTGGCTGCCATCGTTCAGCTTTAGAGGTCTGCAAGCTTTTGCTGTCTTTAGATTCGGATGATCCAAAGGGAGCACTATTCTGTATCGATTATTTCTCTCTCAGGGCACAAGAATACAAATGGTTAGAACAGTTTACTGAGGAGTATGGTAGTGATACCTCCCTGTGGTTGTTTCCAAATTTCTCATATTCTCTTGCTGTTGCTCGTTTCCATCTTGAACGTGAGACTACTATGGAGATTGAGAAATCCTCGTCAATTGATCTTATGAAGCAGGCGTTAATGCTTCATCCTTTAGTGCTTCAGAAATTAGTTGAGAAGGCGCCTCTGAAGGATTCAGTGTGGACCCAAATACTGAAGAACTCACTGTTTGGGTCTGCCAAAGCTGGAGGGCCTACGCTAGAGCACCTTATTAATATGTATGTGCAGCGAAATTATCTTATATGGAGATTTCCGGAGCTGCAGGGTCTACTGAAAGATGCAGCACTGCAAGTGATTGAGTCGTCGAAACAAAACAGCAGTGAAGCCAAGGATTGGGCATGTGTTAGGAAAGAAGCATTCTCATCAGAGAAAAACGAGTAAGTTTTGCTTGTCCTATAGCCTGCCCCTAGAAATATTAATATTCCATTTTAATTCTTTTTATGAATCAGCAATGCTGACATCAAATTTCTTCTGAGTGACATGGCAATTTCTACATGCATGGATTTGGCATCCTCCTTTAAGTTTAAAGATGAAAATACTGGAGACCTAAGATATAACTAAAGATGGCAAATTCCTTTTGCAGACTGATTTTTTACTGCAGTAACTCATGCAAAATTTATCAAGGGTCATTAAGTAAGGTGAATAGGAAAAAGAAAGAAACGAAACCTGCACGGAGACCTTAATCTACAATGTGCTATGTCAAAAATCAAATGAAGAATCCAAGTTTATTTTTGGTTACACGTCCAGTGCTTCTACTATTGTCGGTCTTCACTGTGCAGATTGCTATTCTAATTCAGTTCATTAGTTTTGAACTAGCCTTATTCTTGTTATGTATAATATATTGTCAATAATTCATTTGTAATATAAATAGGATAAATTTCACAAATACCATGAACTTTCTGGGGTTTTGCACGAAACTATCGTTAACTTTTTATTAGAGATGACTACCATGCACTTTCAAAACTGCAGAAAGATACAAACTATTGGAAATTGTTCATAACGGCATTGACATTTTGGATAAAACATCAAAACTACCCCTATTAATATCTATGAAGAGAAAGAGGGGAAGAGGGTAAAATAGAAGTATGTAAAGCGCATAAGGGCAAAATTGTCCAAAGTCACGTGTGAAATACTTACCCTCACTACTGTCAACACTTTCATTGTAGTTTTCTCTTATACAAAAAAGTTTATGGTAGTGTTCATGGCACCTTTTTTGTGAAATTTACCGCTGTAAATAGCATACCTACACTATTGTTTCCCTTTCATCAGATTGCTGGTTCATGAATTTGTAGTCCTTGCTCCTGATGATAATAACATTTCCTCCCTTTTGCAGGTATTCACATCTGCTTGTCTCCGATTTCTCCGATACAACACCATCACTTCCTCCTGAGGAGCTACAACAGTTTATGGCCGGTCCACAAATGGTGCACGAGATGCACGCTGACGATATGGGAGCTGCCGCTGGAAGAGTGCCTCCCCCTCGTGAGGTTGAGGGGCGAAATGCAGCCATAGTTTTCTTGGAATCTCTTCTTCCTTGGATTCATTATGGAGATGATAGAGATGAGCATGATCAAAACATTAACTAGAGAAGGAGAGAGGTCTGCGATTCTTTTGTCTGGTAGTTCATTTCTTGGACCATTGAAGTTTTTTGTTGGTTTTTTAATCTGCATATCTTGTTTTTCTCATTTGACAATCCTCAAAAGAGTTAGGCAGGCCATGTATATTATTGGAGCTTTTGAGAAACTTTACTTGAACGACATTAATTTTGATTATATATACATTTTATTTGAAGCTGTCTCTTGTGGTTGTTTTGTGAGTCAGGCTCAAATAAATTGGTGGGGGTAGTAACGCATTACAGTGGCATAGTTTGGTGTTAGGAATGGTGAATGGCAATTTCTTCTGGGTTTTACAGTGAGAAACTGGACTGTGTTTCTACTAGTGAAAGGTAACATATGAATTCAATTATGGGTCGAATCTTTTTTTTTTTTTTTTTAAAATAATTTTTAATTTTTTAAAAATTTTTGTGTATTGCTCAAGGGATATGTATCATATAAAGAGTTAAATCTCGAGCAAGCATTTTCTGTGGAATTATAAGAAAATGAAGAAATATAAGAGAGACTAATTTGGCCAACACAATTTGCCTGTCCTGGGACATTCTTATTATATAATGTAATAAATCGGATATAATCATTGGAGTAAGTTGAGAAGTAATTCTTGGATCAAGAGGTGATTGAGGAATTTATGGAATTACCTCATCTGTATACGGTAACTGTAGGAGTGATTCTTGAATATAAAGGTGATTGAAGGATTCGTCTTCTACATATATACCATATGCACATGAAATTATAGGAGTAATTAGTTTCAGTTTCGACAGGTAATGTAGAAGTGGATGTAAGGCTTGTCACAAATCACGTTCAATCTTGTGCCGTTTCTTTTTCTGTTTGGTTGATTGTTTGAGAACTCAATTTCTCAAGGCAAAACCTCTGTATAATCTGTACTCTCTTGTTTAATTAGTGAAGATTGATGCTATTGTTTGTGGGCATAGGACTTTCTCCGAAACTACGTAACATCTCTTGTTTTAGCGATTCCTGTTTCTTTTCAGTATTTTGTTCTTTGCTTTGTGTTCTTAATATCAGTATTGCTTTTGCACTATACACAACAAAGTGGTAACTAAGTGGTATCAGAACTAATTTCATTCTATGAAGATTAAGATAACATCACCAAATATCAAGCTTTCGACAGCTTTACTGGTAATAATAGCCTCAGCGTCTTCAGCATGAAGATGCACGCTTTGTCGAAGAAATTGAGAATTCAGACTACATTGACAGGAAAGTAACCGAAGAAGATGGAACAAGAAGATTACGTGAGCAAGAGATACATACAACAATCCAGTTGCGCCTCTCCGATAAAATCCTACGCAAAATAGCAGATGAAGAAAATGCCACATGTTTATGGGCGAAGTCGAAAAAATTGTTTGTTATTATTTTCTGAAGAGTTTGATCTGAGCAACGCCATCTCCTCAGCTTCATCTTTCTGATGTTCATGGTTATGTATGAACATAGATGGGGACTGATCAATAGAGCATAGTAATTATATATCTGTCGTGTTAAACTCAAGAATTGCATTGCATAAGAACATGCACAACACGGTAACAAAAGTAACTCTCTTCATTGAACTTTAAGATGACCTCCACTTTACAAGCTTCATAGGAAAGTCTACATGGAGAAGCTGGAAATTAAACTATGTATGAAAAACTAAACCTACGCAAACATAGGTGTGATACCAGATAATTCAATCGTCAAAATGAAGTTGTAGTTAATTTATTTATGGAATAACTAGCTTCCTTAATTCCAAGCTGATATGGAATAACTAGCTTCCTTAATTCCAAGTTGTAGTTAATTTATTTATGGAAATGATTTTAAGACTAGATTCTTTGTTTTGATTCTCTTTTCAATTTTGATTTTTCTTGTATTATAAAAAAGTTAGCTCAATATTTCCTATCAAAATATTAACAGTTTAAACTAATTATTAATTGTTTATGGTGTTTCCCTATATTGGTCCCCTTTCAACCTTTCATAATTCAAAGTTAGTGCCTCAATAATATTTCGTCCTCATTTTCTATTACTTATTTCAAATTAGTCCTCTGTTTTTTCCCCAATGTCTTAAGTCTGGTTGGATTAGTGATTAACTTAACATGATTACCTATTTCCTTAAAAAAAAAGATTAACTATACTTTAACCTCGCTCGGTCTAGCTCTGATTCTTGCTGCTGAAAAGGGAAAATGCGTTTGGTCTTAGGAGTGAAAAACTAATAGTTGGGAAAGAAAGAAGAAAAGATTGTGTTTGGATTTTACACATGCTTTGAGTTTATATATAACTTAATCAAAATCGAGATACAAAGTTAAATTAAATTAAATATTCCTCCAAATTCAAACAGTAGCAAAATTTGAAATAATAATAGTAATTGAGGGAGTGAATAGCAATTTTAATGATTTGATGGACTAATTTCAAAATATTAAAGAATTTTATATTAAGTTACAACTAAAAACATTCAACTAACTTTTTCTAATTACGAGATTAACCACAACAGCAGCATTTATTCAAGTAATTCCCATTATTGTCATCATTTGGAAGGGAATGGAATCGGAACTACACCTTGGCCACTAGAAGCAGCTCTAAATCTTTATATGCTCAAATGAAATCGTCACTGAAATAGATTATGATAACTAACAACTATAAAGGCCATTACACTCTGCAATATATTCAAGTTGACAATTTTACCTTGCAATGTTCATGACTAATAAGAATATTTGTAGCCATTGCACTAGCATAATATAGTAACCCTTTCTTACGGATAGACCGCATCATGTAGTATTGCCTAGTTGTGGATAGATCCCATGTACTATTTGCCCAAATGTGAATGACTACCCTCAGTGAACTTTCTTTTTACTATTTAAGTGTAAAACAATTGGCATTAGAGCGTCTATCTGCACCAATAAAATTGTAAAGGGGTCTACCCGCCTCAATAAAACCTTTTAAATTTTTTAACAGTAAAATTCAATTAGGAGTCTATCTGCTTAATTAGAACTCTAGGTGTCTATATGCAATTAACTCTTTCCCCTTCTCTTTTCCTTTCTCTTTTTACTTTTCATGAATTTTGCCTTTGGATCAATTTTATTAAATTCTAAGATAGAGCAATGATAACTATATCCATTGAATTGGCAACATCTCAGATAAAATTATAACATTCTCTTCTACATTGATTTTCTAAAATTGGATAATATAAGAAAAGAGTAGGAAACCACTCCTAAATTTGCAAAAGTTTTTCCCTAAAATTATTAAACCCAATATTATAGACCACTAATAAATTAGCAAATCGATAATTATGGTTGGTAAATCCACCTATTTGACCTTCTTAATTATAGTCTAATAAGTTGTATATAACTGCTTTTCTTTCTTGCAATTAAACAAAAATAAAAACATTACAAGAGAGAAAAATGAGAAAGAGAAAAGAGGAAAAAATTATCGCATCAACAGAAGGATCAAGAGGAGATTCATATCCTACTGCAAATGTCATCAGTGAATTGGAAAGTGGCATGCTAAAGCACTCGTCAGATGGGGCTACTACAGAATTCAAGGTACTATTAAATTTGAAGTTAAACACATAAGAGGAAATATTATGGAAAATGACATATTGTGTAAGGTAATATTTATATTAGGCTAAATATCGTAAAACCCCCCTTATCTTCGGATGATTGTCAGAAAACCCCCCTTAACTTTAAAAATATCAGAAAACCCCCCTTAAGTTTGGGGGTTATCAGAAAACCCTCCTTAACTTTGAGATTTTATCAGAAATTCCCCCTAATTTAGGGGGTTTTCTGATAAAATCTGAAAGTTAAAAGGTATTTTCTGATAAAATCTAAAAGTTAGAGGAGCTTTTGTGATAATATCGATACTTAAAGGGGGTTTTTATGATATTTTGAAAGTTAAGAGGGATTTTCCGATAATTGTCCAAAGTTAAAAGAAGTTTTTTCTGATATTTAGCCTTTATATTACTTTGGTAATAAAACAGTATCTTGATTTTATTTTTATTTTCTTTTGATTTGTACCGAAGGAGCATACAGAGGCAAGGGAGAGGGTGGTCCCCATCTCATCTGAGGAGGCTTCGGTGGACACAGTCTCATTTGACATTGGAAAAATCAAGGTACTGCAATGGTTGATTAGATTTTACATGCATTAAATAGATATAAGAGGAAATATTATGGGTATAATGACATAATATGATTATGAATATCCATATATCAGGTACTAATAATATTATGTAATAATTACCACAGTATAAAAGATATGTAAAGTAATAGTTATATTACCTTGTCAAAAAGCATTATCCTCATTTTATTTTCATTTATATTACAGCCGGGCTCAAAGAGGAGAAGGAGAGGAATGGAGCCGAAGAGGACAAAAAATTCAAGTGGTGCTACCTAGGTGATGTTCTCGCGTATGTCGCTGTTATTGTCGCGGTTGTGGTGTGCCTTGCAGTGTGCCTTCTGGCTGCGATTGTGGTTGGTTATATTATCATCAAAATATGGAATGGCACACCGCTCTCTGAGTCTGAGAGAATCATCGTTCTTTTGTTGCTTCTCAGACGTTAAAAAATGATATATCTCACTTTATCACGGAAGCGGCTGCCATATATATCCATCTTTGGAGATTTCAGAAACTATAAAATATTATATGAGAGTGTTATTTTGCAAGAGTTTGTGCATGGTATATAAATATAAAGTGGAAGGAAACTTATTTGTCTATATGAGATCGTTCTCTAATTTGTAACGTCTGATAAGTACTAGTTCCTTTTCTGATTGAGAAAATCTCAGTATATTGTTGAGAGAGTTTTGTACTTGTCTTGTTCTATTTTGGTATTAAATAAAAATAAATATTCACTGCAAAAAAAAAAAAAAAAATGCTATGGCTTGGCCGCACATGACCAAATAACTGTCAAAGGGATAAAAAGTAGGGAAATGTCTGCATAAAAAAGAGGGTTAAGGAAGAAGGATTAAGGAGAAGGGTTAACATAGTCAGCCTATTCGATAATCCGAAGGAGTAAATTATTAACCTGTTGTATAATTTTTATTTTAGCTCTTGTAATCATTTTTAGTGTTTGGGAATAATAAGGATTTTGACTATTTTCTTTATAATTAGAGGGGTTAACTCTTAATCCTGCTAAATAAGAGTATTAATAAACCCCTCATTTTGTGGGGTTAACTCATGTTCATCCCTCTAGAGGGATTAGCTTAACCCTTCTGCATTTTTTGCGTTCGGCAAATTGTAGAGGGTTAACTCACTTCAACCATTGTATAGATTTTTTGTGTTTGGCGGGTTAAGAAGAGGTTAATTCACCTTAACCCCTCACTTAACCCTTTGCCAAACAACACCTTTATGTTTTTTTAAATGTCAACTTTAACCTTATTGAAAAGGACAATGTTCATTGCTCAACATTTTGTCGCCGAGATATGCATAGAAAGATGGCTAAAAAGCTATCTTGTTCTCAAATAAATACTATTTTTCTTATTAGTAATTAAGAGCCACATAGGCATATCAATTTATTTCTTCATTCTCTACACCATTACATTATTTGAATTATTAGATTACATTAGGTTAGATACTAAATTAGATCACATAATCGAACATCATTGGAGAGCTGCCGTGCTTTCGTGAACGTTGAGCGGAGAACCGCGGTGGTCTTCATGACCTCATCCTTCGTACTCCCGATTGCCTCGCTCCAGCACTCGAGTGATGTCATCTCTTCGAGAAGACCCTCTTCAGAAAAACTGCGGATAGCAAACCCTTTGTCGATCGATGTCCTCAAAGCCGAAGGAGGCCATTATTAAATAGGTATTATTAAAAAGATTAAATAGGTTAAAGAGTAATTTAGCCCTAAAATTTGTTAAAATTTTAGCAGTTGTTGAAGATAGGGATAAACATGTGGGAATAAAGCAATTTAAAGGATACATTTAGAATTGTTATGTTTTGGAGGGAAATTTTAAATATAACCTACAATTTAGGGTGTACATTGAAAAAACCAATAAAATAATACTAGAGGACCGGATCTTCTAAAATTAATTTCCTTGCTGAATAGTACAATCAAATAGTTGCTTCTCATTAAAAAAAATTCACTGGAAGTTGCCATATAAGTTTTTTCTAGGGTTAATCTTGTGCAATATCCTGCCCCTAAGCAGGGGGCACATGAGAGAGAACAATTCATAGACAAGACAATGTTTTTAACAACAAAAAAAAAAGAAGAAAATAGTGGAATAATTGAAGCAGAACGCCTGCTAAATCCAATCAAGCACTTTCTGCTCTAACTCCACAAATAGGCACCATTAATGTTCTTTGCAAGACTTTAATAATGTCCTTAACAGTGAGGATAGAATGGGGGGTGCATTAGTTGATAGATATGAGACGAAAGACTTTCAAGACTATATTAATTTTTGCCATCTTCAGCATATGAAGCAAACTGGATGTCATTTTACATGGTCAAATAATCAAGACTGTGGTACTAGAGTTTGGACTAAGATTGACAGAGTGCTTATAAATTCTGCATGGATAAATACCTATACCTCAAGTCAGGTAGAGTTCTTAAGTCCTTCATTTTCAGATCACTCTCCAGGGGTAATATCCATATTTGAAGACCAGAATTTCTCCAAGAAGCCTTTCAGATTTTATAATATGTGGGCAGAGCATCCAAAGTTCAAAATACTTGTAGAAAAAGTTTGGAAACAGAGAATTAAGGGATGTGCTATGTTTAAACTTGTATCAAGATTGAAGGAACTTAAAGGGGAATTGAAAGCTTTGAATGATAAGGAGTTTGGACATATCAGTAACCAAGTTATTAAAGCTAAAAAGGAGTTAGATGAGGTACAACAGAAAATGCAAACCAACTTGTTCAATCAGGAACTCATAAATATGGAGAAGGAAAAGCTTGACAAATTTATGAAACTTGCCAAAGCTGAAATGCAATTTTTTCAACAAAAAGCAAGAATCAATTGGAATATTAAGGGAGACAAATGCACTCAGTTCTTTCACAATGCTATGAAGAGTAGAAGGCACTACAATAAAGTGTTTGTTTTGTATAATTCAAAAGAAGAGAGATTGACAGAGGAGCATGAGATTATAGAAGAGATTACCCAATTTTACAAAGGATTGATGGGATAGCTGATGAAAATACACAAAAGCTGGACATAGAGGTGCTTCAAAGAGGGCCTTGTCTAACCAATGATCAACAAGAACTGCTTGCCCAACCTGTGACTATTGAAGAGATCAAGGAAGCAGCATTTTCGATTTCTGATTTGAAGGCCCCTGGACCGGATGGATATTCTGCAAAATTCTTCAAAAGTGCTTGGGAGATTGTTGGAGAAGACCTCACTTATGCAGTTAAGGAATTTTTTGATAACGGGAAGCTCTTGAAACAGGTTAATTCCACAACTATAACCTTGATTCCTAAAAGTTCTTGTCCTAAATATGCTTCTGATTTTCAACCAATCTCCTGCTGCAATGTTATTTACAAAGTTATATCTAAAGTGCTGACAAATAGATTGGGAAAAATCCTGAGCTATCTCATTAGTGATGCACAGAATGCTTTCATCAAGGAGAGAGTGATTTCTAATAATATATTACTAGCACATGAAGTTGCTAAGCATTACAATAGGAAGTACGTCTCTCCTAGAGGACTTATCAATGTTGATATCAAGAAAGCTTATGACACAATGGATTGGTGCTTTTCACAAGAACTACTGAGTGGTATGGGTTTCCCCTCTCAGTTTGTTCACAGAATCATCACATGTGTTACAACCCCAATGTATTATGTATTCTTTAATGGAGCTTTGCATAGCTATTTCCCCGGCAAGAGAGGTCTTAGGCAAGGAGATCCATGTTCGCGGTAAAAGTCGGTTTGTTATTCATTGATTGTTTGAACCTGTTTACAGCTTCGTTGGCCTACAACAAAATTCAAACAAAAAGAAGTGCCTTTTTATTTCAGGCGTACAATGAAAACAAAAATTACAACTTCTTCCTTTTGTGAACAAACGCTCGGATCTCTATTATACGGGATCTTCGCTTGTGTGGGTTCTTCGCCTGTGCCGGGGACTTTTTATTCGTCCGTGGACCACCGCGCAATTTCAGATCCTGGAAGAAACCCGGGTTCTGGAACTACAGATGTAAAGGGGCTCGTTTCACGAAGGAAACGAAGCGCCTAAGGGGATCACACTCACGAAGGAGAGGATCGCCTGCGGGGATCACACTCACGAAGGAGAGGATCGCCGGAGCGGGTGAGATCTACTAGGAGAAATCACAGCGCTATCCCCGAAGGGTAATCTGTAGTCCTGACCCGGATTCGCTTGCCTCATGATTTGTAGATTTGACGTCGACTAAACTCGTGCTCGCCGGTGCTCGGAACTGTGCGTCGACGGCTCGAGAACTCTCTCACAAATGTCAAGAAATCCGAGATCTCCGAAAATCCGACCAAAGTCCAGCTGAAGTCCCCCAAAAATCCCCAAAATCCAGCTGAAGTCCCGCCAAAAAATCCTCCCAAATCCCCCCCGAACTGAGGAAACCCCCCCTATTTATAGGATGGGGGGGTAGGCCGGGCCAAGTGGCTCGGCCATGTTGGTCGAGCCACCTCGGCCACTTGGCCGAGGCACCTCGGCAGCCGAGCCACCTCGGCCACTTGGCCGAGGCTTCTCGGCCAAGTTGGCCGAGGTCCCGTTGCCTTGTTGTTTTGTTGCCTGGCCGACTTTCTCGGTCTTCCGCTTAGTTTTCCTCGTGATGTCGCCGTTGTGTTTGAGTCCGTATCCGATCAACTTTCGAGCTCAAACAACTTCGTTTGCATTGACGGACTGGCACTAAGCATCTGCCTCGGCGGCGCTTGAGTTTAGTCAACTTCGCCTCGTCGAACCGTCGTCGGGTCTCTTCCACGGCACGTCGTTTCGTTGACTTCAGACGCCTTTGTCGACTCACTTCATGCTCGTCGCTCGCTTTATGCGTGGCGGCGTAACCATCGCCGCCGCTAGCCTGGTCGCGTCGGATGGGTCGTCGGTTGTCGCCCACCGCCACGAAGTCTTGTTCGCATCGATAAGCAATTTTTGACGCTTCTACAGATACCCTCCAAAGCGCCTCGCCTCGATTCTTGATGAGTCCGATGCTTTGACATGATGAGCCCTTCACCCTTTAGTTAGCGGATAGGACTTGTGAATGATCTCGGCGTTTGATCTCTCCACTCCCTTCGGCCTTTCCGGTGCTTTGTAGGATTGCCGAGGGTATTACTTGCATCGCATTTTTTCCGACCGTTGTTGAGATCTTGGCCAGAAGTGGATTGATGAGTTTCTTCTTGAGAATAGTCTCAGTATTTTGATTCTTCCAATCCTCTCAGGCTATCCAGTGCTTGGTAGGATACCCGAGGGCGTTACGGTACTGCTTTTATTGCTTGACCGTTTGTTGGAATTTCAAAATGTAGTTGATTGAGTTCATTTGTTGTCGACTCGTGTTGGTGAATTGTCGTCCAATTGACCATCGAGATTCCTCCGTTGATCGGGGGAATCCTTGGCTGCGACGCGTTAATTGGCGCCAAACTATATGGATTTTAGCCTTCAATCGGGCGAGTTGACCGGCGTCGCGATCTTACGTGGATCGAACCGTTGATCGAATTCTTCGCACGACGCTGTAGGCGTCCGCATCGTGCATTCCTTGTTGGAGTACAATTATCCACAGTGGGAGGAATTTTTCCTGGGATTTATTCCCATTCCAAACTGTTGACCGATGGGCTTTCCGGCAGCGACGCACGAATCGGCATTAGTACAGTGGGAGGAGTCCTTCCGGGAACTTCTCGACGAATTAGGGAACAGTTTATACTCGTGTTCCTGATTGGAGTAGGATTAGGCGACATGGGAGAATATTTGGAAAATTGAGTTTGCCCAGGCCATTGCTGATGATTTCGACCATTTGGAGGTTAAGCTCCAAAGTCTACAAGATTTTGAGGCACCGCTCCCTCATATATAGAGACGAGATGAGGCTCGCCTCACGACTCATGTGATGCATGCTATCGGACTCGAAGTTTAAATGCAATGGACCGGTGCATCATTTGAGACTGCTGTCAAGCTTCATCTTCCGTGGGATATTTTCGGTCTTGTGTCAGCTGAGAAGCGAGGATAGTAGAGCTCGAAGGAACTTCAAGCGGCGAGGAAGAGTCGATCATCTTGAAGGCGGCGAAGGCCAACAAAGAAGAGACTCTTACGGTCATGCAGAAATTTGAACTCGGGCGTAAGCCGGTTGACATTGAGAAGGAGATCAAGGCCCTTAATAGCAGCGAGGAGTCCTTCAGGGCTGAGCTTCAAGCGGAACTTCAGCAAACTTTCACTGATAAAGTATAACAAATTCGTTCCCATAAATTTGATGTTTAAGGATTTGTAATCTCATCCTTTTATTAATCAAATATGTCCCTTTTTTCTTTATTATGATTCTTTTATTTCGTCAGAAATAATTAACCATAATACTTATAGGATTTTTGGCAAACCCTCAGCCATCAACGGGTTTGATTAGCCTTTACCAACTACCGTTTGAGTTGGGCTAGCGTATGGTTATTATCCGATCCGCTTCACGCGGGACGTTGTGCTAAAAGAATGAAACTCTCTTAGACTTAATGCTACGATGTTGAATACGTAGGTTTCAGACTTTTACGGGCAAGAGACTCGGCAACGCGTGTTACGCGAGACTCATCCCTTCTTAGGCTTCGGATAAAATACCCTAGAATCAAACTCGGTGTCTTCTTCAATCGGAAAAAGACTAAATCGGAACGCTGTGAGGCGTTGGCTTTATCCCTTCTTAGGCTTCGGATAAAATACCCTAGAATCAAACTCGTGTCTTCTTCAATCGGAAAAAGACTAAACCGCATGCGCGGTGAGGCGCTGGCTTTATCCCTTCTTAGGCTTCGGATAAAATACCCCGAATCAAACTCGTGTCTTCTTCAATCGGAAAAAGACTAAACCGCAACGGGTGAGGCTGGCTTTATCCCTTCTTAGGCTTCGGGATAAAATACCCCAGAATCAAACTCTGGTGTCTTCTTCAATCGGAAAAAGACTAAACCGGCAACACGTGTGAGGCGTTGGCTTTAGGGTTATTGGCCAACCCCCAGCCTTCAACGGGTTTGATGAGCCTTTACCAACTACCGTTTGAGTTGGGCTAGCATGTAGATTATCTAAATCCGTTCTACACACAACGTTATGCTAAAAGAATAAAACTCTCTTAGACTTAATACTACGATGTTGAATACGTAGGCTTCGTCTTTTTCACGGGAAGACCAACCCGCGACGCCAAGAAGGCCGACCTATCCCTGCTTAGGATTCGGGATCAAATTCCCCAAGATGAATCTTGGTGCCTTCTTTTGACCGGAGAATGATTGAACCGGAATAAGATTGATTGAGGTGGGAAAGAAAGAATGTATTCTATTTCCCGGAGGTGGAGAGGAAGGAGGATCTTGTCTCCTATCTCCGGGTAAGGGATGAATCCTGAAACAAGAGAGGAAGGTTTTGTATCCTATCTCTTGCCAGCGGAGAGGAAGGTTTTATGTCCTATCTCCGAAAGCTCACGAATTCGAAATAAGAGAGGAAGGTTTTGTATCCTATCTCTTATTGATGGAGAGGAAGGAGGATCTTGTCTCCTATCTCCGGGTGTTGGAAAGGAAGGATTTTTGTCCTGTTTCCAGTGAAAGAGACTAAAAATGGGATCTCCATTTTGAGAATCTTGAAAGATAAAACTAAGAGTGGGATCTCCACTCCGAGAATCTAAGACAAGAGAGGAAGAATATATTCTATCTCTTGCTTCTGAAGAGGAAGGATGTGTCCTATCTCTAGGTGAATGTGGGAAAGGAAGAATGTATTCTATTTCCCGATGAGAAACTAAGAGTGGGGTCTCCACTCCGAGAATCTTGGAAGGGTACGGATAGCTTTCGCTTTTGTAGGATTGCTAACCAGAATTTGAAAGTGGACCTCTCGTTCGTGGAAGGAATCGAGAGGGGATTTTGCTGGTGGTTGGACCAGGGAGATTTTTAGTGGGCCCACAGTCAATGAATTTGATCGGTGAGAGAATTTTGGAGGAAAACAAAATAACTTAGGGTTATCCTCATGAAAATGAATGAGATATTCTCTGAGGAACTTCCCATCAAAATGGGTTATCCTGAATGTACTAAGGATAATACTTTTTCAGAAACTTCCCATTTATTGGCATTAATTGCCGGTCGCCATTCTGTGTGATAAGGCGATATGCACCGTTTGAATAGATTGTGTCTATTATAAATGGTCCTTCCCATTTGGGTTCGAATTTACCTTTCTTTTTAGAGTTGAGAATTATCGGCCGTCGAGCGGCGAGGACGAGATCTCCCTCCTTAAAGGTTCTCTGTCGAACTTTCTTGTTGAAAGCCCTCGACATCCTAGCTTGATAGAACTCAATGTATTGTTGAGCCTCCAGGCGCTTCTCATCTAGCATCTCAAGCTCTTCGAGACGTTTTTGATGTTGTTCTTCGGTCGTCATCTCCGTTGAAAGGGCGATGCAAAGTGACGAACTGGATTTAACGGAGAATCGCTTCACACCCGTAAACCCGGAGTACGGGTCGCCCGCCATGCGTGTGACGTTGTGCGATATGCCCGAGTGCTTCTCCGAAGTTTTTATCAGTCCGCTTTGTTATTCTTCACAAGCTTCGATAAAATCTTGATAATCGTCTTGTTGAGCGCCTCGCTAATCCATTTGCCGGATTATAGGTCCGTCGACGAGACATCTTGTATCTTGAACTTTCGCAAAACCGATGAAGGAATTGCCGATGAATTGGGACCGCTGTCATGCACGATCCGTTTCGGGACACCATGTCGATAGATGACATGGTGTTTGATAAACTTGATGACGGTACCGCCTTGACTTCTTTTAGCGGGATTGCTTCACCACTTGAGAAGTAATCGGTGATCGCTAGAATAAACCGATCACCTTTGACGACGGAGGAAAAATGGGACCTACAACGCCCATTCCCCATGTCTCAATGGCCGTGGATGTAAGGATGCAACCGCCAGAGGCCGATGCATATAATTCGGCGGAATTTGACACGCGTGGCATTTCCGAATGCATTTCATCGCGTCATTAATCATTGTGGGCCAAAAGTAGCCCATTCTCGACACGATCATAGAGTTTAGGACCGGTTGGTGTCGCCACATTCCCTTCGTGTGCTTCCTCGGGACTTTCCTCCTTCTTTGTTTGAGAGGCATCGGAGTAAAGGCCATCGCACTCCCCGCGATATAACATCCGGGTCTCGTGGTAGAAGAATCTTGGAGCTCTTCGCGGATTGACTCTCCTTACGCCTTTCCTCGAATACCGCAAGACGAAGTCGATGATAGGAAAGCGCCAATCTCGGGGCTCCAATTTGCTTTGGGTTGCATGTACCTCTTTGGTAACTACCCCTTCATCTTCTTGTACCTCATTATATATTGGTACGAAGAGTTGATGAGTCCTGACCGTAACTAATTGCTCGGTCTCAGAAGGTTGTGCTAACGACACAGCTAACGCCGCCAGTACATCCGCGTAAGCGTTTTGGAGGCGCGGGATATATTCGATGAAGAACTCTTCGAACGAGTCTGCCATTTCGATTGCTACCTGATGATAAGGAATTAGATCTGGATTTCTGACTTCGTAGTCTCCGATCCGCTGACTATCGGTTGTGAATCGCCGTATGCCGAGATATTCGACCCCCTCCTTGGCGAAGCTAAGTCCGATAAGTAACGCGTTGTATTCGGCTACGTTATTGGAACAAGGTTTGGTGAGTGAATAAGCACGGGGCATGACATGATTCCCCGGGGAAATCAAGACAACTCCGACTCCAGCGGAGATTTTAGAACATCCGGGGGTACTTGCCACGTTGGTAGCTCGAGAAGCTCCGTCAAAGTACAGTCGCCATATTTGTTGGTGCGATGTAGTGTTGACTTCGTGGACTTCGTCCGGAAGATCATCGTATAGCTCAACTGCGTCCGTTGTCGGGTTGGCAGCTAAGAGATCGCAAATAGCTCGTCCTTTGACCGACTTTTGTTGTTTGAAGTGCAAGTCGTATTGGGACAAGAGCAAGGCCCATTTCGCCAAACGCCAACTCATTGAGGCCGGCTGGGTCATAAATATTCGGACCGGATTTACATTAGAGATAACATAAATCGTCTGTCCGACTAAATAGTGTCGCATTTTCTAAATCGCGAACACTAATGCAAGGCATCGCCACCATTGGGTATCGAGACTCACGACTAATGTTCGCTCGTAATACATCGCTGCTCGTGACCGCCATCGCCTCCCTAGTAAAGGCTTTAACGAAAGTGATCTGTTGCCTTGATGTAAATCAGGAATGGCTTTCCCGACTGCGGTGCGACAAGAATAGGAGGTTTAGAGAGATATGATTTGATCTCTTCGAATGCTTTCTGACAGGCGTCGTCCCAAATAAATGACACGCCCTTCTTGTTCAACTTAGAAAATGGTTGGCACTTCCCAGATAGGTTCGATATGAACCGTCGGATGTACGCTAATCGCCCTTGTAACCCCCTGAGTTCTCTCAGATTTCTCGGAGGTTGCAACTCTTGAATCGCCTTCACTTTGTCAGGATCGACATGGATTCCTTTGTTGGTGACGACGAAGCCAAGGAACTTGCCACTGGACATCCCAAGGAAGGATTTGGCAGGATTCATCTTTAGCTGATGGGTTCGCATGAGCTCGAATACCGTTCTAAGATCTTTGATGTGATCTCCTTTGTCACGGCTTTTCACGACCAAGTCGTCGACGTAGCATTCGACCATTTTCCGGAGATGATCCTGGAAAATCTTAGTCATTGCTCGCTGGTATGTGGCGCCGGCATTTTTGAGGCCGAACGGCATGACCGTGTAGCAATATATACCGATGGGCGTCCTGAACACTGTGTGCTTGGCATCATCGGGGTGCATCTTGATCTGATTGTAACCCGAGAAACCATCCATGAATGACATTCTTTCAAATCCACACGTATTGTCGACTATGACATCAGTGATTGGAAGAGGAAAGTCATCTTCGCAAGCAGCCGTTGAGGTCTCGTAGTCCATACGCATCCTAATCGAACCATTCTTCTTCATGACCGGGACTATATTCGCCACCCAATCCGGATGTTGAATTTCTTTGATGAATCCTGATTCTATGAGTTTCTTCACTTCATCAACGATTGCCTGCAGGATTTGTGGACGAAACCGTCTTTGCGGTTGCTTGACGGGTTTGACATCCACCTTGATGTTGAGGCGATGTGTCGCCACATTAGGGTCGAGTCCTGGCATGTCCTCGTAACTCCAGGCGAATACATCGATATACTCCATGATTAGGGCGATCAACTCTTCCTTCTCTTCCGAGGGAAGAGTATTGCTGATGTTTATGAGCTTAGGACGTTCTTCGTCACCCATATTAACCTGGACTACCTCGTCCTTAGTGGGGGGTTCTCTTTGTTCGAATCTATCCCCAAACTGCTCTTTGTGTTGATGGATCCATGGGTCTTCCCATGTTGGCATATCTTCATCATCCTCAATAGTAGCGGGATCAACTGAAGCCATATTTGACATCAAAGCCTTGAAAGCTTCTCCGAGGCTGGTGTCGAATCCCAAGCCAAGAATCGAACTATGTCCGCCTTCTCATCGGGTGGATTATTATCAATCAGCCACGAGCATTCATCCTCTGAGGAGGATTCGTATCCCAATCCCCTTCTAAAGGCATAGTAGTTATCCGGCTTCCCTCTTGGGACATAAGCCGCTTTGGGAGGGACTCGAGGTCCTCGCCCAAAACATAGACCTTTCCCTTGTGTCAAGTTATACCCCCACTTCTTCATGATACCCTGTTTCGACTATATCCAATGTGTGGAGGATAGGCCCATTATCATCTTCATCTTCTTCTAAGAAATGATTCGTTGGGATCAGATCTCCTTTTCCGTAAACCAAGTCTTTTTCACTACTTGATCTTCGTGGGATGACGAGTGTTGTCCTAAAGGAGTCTCGGAACTGCTTTTGTGTAAAGCAAAATGACCGAATTGGTAGGTGCAACTCCGGATTGTTGTATAATCCTGTCATCACATCATTCAAAGACAAAGGGTACTCTAAATCGTCATTTATTGATTCATTGGCAATTTGCCAATTACAATGTTCATCTGACGATTCTTCATCGTCAAGATTGATTACAAGGGGTACAATGTTATTTAAAACAAAACCACCACTATAACCAAGCCCGCTTCGTATCGCCTTCTTCACCGTCCGCGCCTTGGGCCGATGATTCGCGGACTCATTACCGAGAGGAGAGAATCAAGAAAATAATTCTCCATCCCTTTAAGCGGTTGTTTGTCGCGACCACCGTCTTGACCTCATTATTCGTGTCTACATATTTGAGACACCGATGAAGAGTAGATGGGACTATAACGCACCGCGGGATCCAAGGTCCACCCAACAATAAGTTATAGGAAGTCTGCGTCAATCACATAGCGGTGACTTGGACTTTAAGTCCCCATTTGGCACTTTATCCGGATTTTACCAAGCGCCGAGACCGCCGGTGTTAAATCCATAGATCACCGCGGTGTTGATGCCTGTCGCGTGGGATTCCAAGGTGATACATGAAGCTAGGGTGATGCTCATGCCGAACCCCGGATCGACTTGGATCCGTTAACTTCACCGAGCCAATATACCCTGTGAAGTATAGCGCTATCGTGTTTGAATCCCTCGCCGCATATCCTCCTTTGTAAAAGTAATGCAGGGAAGTGTTTCACGCAAGGTTGTGTGATTGGGCCGACTTTTCCGACTCGGCTTAACTGGGTGAGAAAGACTTGAATCGGCTAGAGCCTCTTGTAAGGCTTCCGAGTCTCCTTCGACAATCGGAGCAACTCGAGAGAGTTATTCTAGCCGGATGTTTGCCAATTGGGCCATGACATCAAAGCGGTATGGAGCTCGATGTTCCCGGTCTATCCCTCACACCCGCGCATTGAATCGGACCGCCGGAGTTGAGCTTCCTGAACCTGAGGCTGTTTCTCCTTTGCTTCAGCTACTTTTTCTTTAGCAGCTGTTTGCTGTTGTCCTTTCTCTGCACAAGTGAGAGGAGTCGGCCACCCCCAGCTTCGACAACGCTCTTCGCTTGGATTTGGAGTCTCTAGATACTTGTAGTCAGATTCGGTCCACTCCTTGTGGCAAAGACCTCATGCTCTTCTTCAAACCGAAAGTCGCCACTTCTTCATCGTCCTTCTCTGGAATTGCTGAAGCGGCATGGCATAGTTTGCCTTTTCCCTTGGACTTCTTTTTGGCCGAGGATGTAGTCCACTGATCGTCTTTCAAGAAGTCGTGGTGGACCCAAAGGATTTCTCCATTTGCTGTCAGGTGCAGATTGAGCCCTTCTCACGCTGTTCGTGAGGATCTTCATTACCATCTTCATTCCTACCTTCACAATCGGCCGGTTGGAACCAATCCAACGGAACTGATCCGAAGCTTATAGAGACTACATTTGCTCCCACCTTCTTCTCTTTAGAGGGTTTCGGAGTAATGACTCCAACATCGATCAAGGCTTGAATCTTGTCCTTGAGATGGTAGCAGAACTTTGTAGGATGATGTGTACTGCGGTGTAGCCAGTACTTAGGATCTGTAACCTTGTTTGCCTCCTCTTGGTTCACAATTGGGGGCAACTGGATCTTATTGTTCTCCAGAAGGTATTTGAAGATGCCCGGAACTTCCTCGTCTTTGAACGAGTAAGTCTTGGGAAACCTCGAACCTAAGGTTTTCGATTTTGAGTTTGTTGGCACCATTGAGGCTGCGATTGCTGTGGTGCACGTTGTTGCGACTGCTGTTGTGGTTGCAGTTCGAACGTTTGATTAGCATCTACAGACTTTGCTGGCGCTTTACCTCTGCCACGTGGCACAAAATTCTATTTGTTCGTGTTTGTTGCCAGCTGGCCTCTTTCTGCTTTCTTCCTCTTAAGGAATCTTTCAGCTTGCTCTCCACGAACCTTCAAATCTCTCCATGTTATAGATGGTGCCATCCCCATTGCTTCAAGCACATCCAAGGACAGATTATTGTGGCAGGTTTGGAGAATAAATTCCTCCGTGATGGGATCCCGACAATTCATTGCTTTGTTACGGAATCGTTTGACGAAGGCGTCTCTTGTTTCTCCGTCTTTTTGCTTTTTGTCGAGCAACGTCCTGATCGATACCTCGGTATCATCATCGAAAAAGTTAGCAAGAAAGCTGGTCTCCATGTCGTCCCAGCTGTGAATGCTCCCCGGCTTGAGACGGCGGTACCAATCGAAGGCAGCCCCGCGAAGGGTACCAACGAATGACCGAACCATCAAGGGCTCGTTTCCGGATATTACCCCCAAGTGGGACTTGAAGTATATTAGGTGTTGAGTTGGTGAACCCTTCCCGTCAAACGGCGTGAAGTTTATTAAGTTAAACTTTGCCGGGTATGCGATTGATTCCCACTCCCTAGGATATGGGCAAGGGATGCCGGTTTTCTTCACCTCTTGGCGGAAATCGAGAGAGTTGATTTTGCTCTCGAGGTCTTTGATCTTCTGCTCTCATGGGCAACAACGTCTACATTATGCCCGGCGTTGCGTGGTTGGGAGGTTATCATCCTCTTGTGCTTCTCTCCCGGTTCAATCACGGCCATCTTGGTCAATGTCGATGTGCTGACTCGATTCCCCTCGATGTTTTGTCAAGGCTTGGATCTGTTGGTCATGCATTTCTCTCATCGTCTGCATGGCCATATCCATTTCTAACTTGAAGTTTTCCCGTTGCTTATTCAATGCTTCGTCTAGCATTTTAGCCACTTGATCTGCACTGATCATAAGCGTTTCTTGAGGGCACCCTTCGCTAGATACAGTATTATCAGAGGCAATTGCGGAGCCAACATCCGACGCATCATCCTCCGCGGGTATCCCTCTCAAACGTTTGTCGTAATTGGACCGTCGGATAGTCCCGGACCGCAAACGAGTTAACCGTTGCGATGCGCTAGGAACAGTCCGTGACGACGGTTCTTTGCCGGTCATATTATTAGTGACCTCTAGCAATTCATCCTCTCGGGATGTCATCCTTCTACGGAATCGCCTTGACCTAGGTCTTGGCGTGTTGGTGCTAAGTCTCTGGAAGACCGAGACTCTTTCTGGAGTTTCTTGACAACAATTACACTCCGAGAGCACTGTTTTGATAAGCTTGGAGCATAAGCATGACTGAGTTGGCTTGGGGGAGCCTCTTCGAGATTTCTTCGTACCCCCGGTACCGTAGTATAATTCGTCGGCATGAGTGCCGGAGCAATCTTCCGTATGTCGGCACGATCTCTCGGGTATAACGCTCTCATCGTCAGATGAAAACGTCTCCTTCCGAGGACGGATTATTTCGTAAAAACTGCCGAAAGTAACCCACCTTGACTTTCGTCGGTGTGAGGGTGAAGTCCCGGCGGACTCTCGGACTTCGACTTTCAGTCCGGTATGCAGAGCTGTAGGAATCTTCTTGTCTTTGTGAGTGCGACCCCCTGTATCAGGAGTGACCCGCGATTCCTTTAGCGGACCCAGGCGACCCTTGATGGTAAGCCTGCTGGTCGTGGCGAGAGTTGGCTTCGCCGAAAGTTTGGATGTAGATGCCGGAGGTAATTTCGGCGTCGATACCACTTTTGTTGAGGTGCTCACAATTTCTGATTTGAGCACGTGATAGGCTAGCTCACGGGCGAGTGGTTTGATGCCGTTCTCGGAGTTGAAGCCGGCGGACTTGGGCTTCAAACTAGTCGATTGTGGCGACTTCTTGGCGCCTCCTTCTTCAACTCGGGCTTGTTGCACCAGCCTGCTTGCGCTGAGGAGCGCTGGCGCTTCCGGATACGCTCCTGAAGCGTAGAACGATTCCGTTTGACTCGGACCCATTCATTTATCGCCGGCTTGTATGAGTCGGCGACGATCTCAGACTTCTGTCTCTGAGTCAACCTGGACCTTAGATTCGACTCATAGCGGACCCCATCCATTGATTGTTTTGCCTGGGCTAATTGTTTCGCCAGGCGCTGACGTCGCCTCTGACGGGCTCTCTTGGAGAGAGTCACGACGCCATTGGCGGAATCGATCCCCTGCAAAGATAGGGGTTCTGAAGATTTGGCCGTTGTTAGGGCCGGGGAACCACCATTGTCCGTAGTCTTGACGGCGGTGGTGGTGGATTTTCTCGCCTCCGCTTCTGAGGCCGATTGGGTCTTCCTTACAGCGGAGACCATCTTGGACTTGCGGGGTGGTGGATCGGGCGAGGAAGAGATACTCCTCGTACTTCTTTTGGTCGAACTTCGAATTGACCTCTTCTATCACCGGATCCGGATCCGGTTTGCGCACGACGCTTCTTTGTTGAAGCCGTTGGCTCCCACTGTGGTCGCCAGCTTGTTCGCGGTAAAAGTCGGTTTGTTATTCATTGCTTGTTTGAACCTGTTTACAGCTTCGTTGTCCTACAACAAAATTCAAACAAAAAGAAGTGCCTTTTTATTTCAGGCGTACAATGAAAACAAAAATTACAACTTCTTCCTTTTGTGAACAAACGCTCGGATCTCTATTATACGGGATCTTCGCTTGTGTAGGTTCTTCGCCTGTGCCGGGGACTTTTTATTCGTCCGTGGACCACCGCGCAATTTCAGATCCTGGAAGAAACCCGGGTTCTGGAAACACAGATGTAAAGGGGCTCGTTTCACGAAGAAAACGAAGCGCCTAAGGGGATCACACTCACGAAGGAGAGGATCGCCTGCGGGGATCACACTCACGAAGGAGAGGATGGCGGGCGGGTGAATCTACTAGGAGAAATCCGGCGCTATCCGAAGGGTAATCAGGTCCCGACCGGATTCTTGCCTCACGATTTGTAGATTTGGCGTCGATCGAACTGCTCTCGTCGGTTTCGAACGTGCATCGACGGCTCAAGAACTCTCTCACAAATGTCAAGAAATCCGAGATCTCTGAAAATCCGACCAAAGTCCAGCTGAAGTCCCCCAAAAATCCCCAAAATCCAGCTGAAGTCCCGCCAAAAAATCCTCCCAAATCCCCCCCGAACTGAGGAAAACCCCCCCTATTTATAGGATGGGGGGGTAGGCCGGGCCAAGTGGCTCGGCCACTTGGCCGAGGCACCTCGGCCAAGTTGGCCGAGGTCCCGTTTTTTCGCCGTCTTGCGTCGTTTTCCGTCGACTTTCTCGGTCTTCCGGGCTTAGTTTTCTCTGGTGATGTCGCCGTTGTGTTTGAGTCCGTATCCGATCAACTTTCAGAGCTCAAACAACTCGTTTGCATTGACGGACTAAGTACGGTTAATTCCGTCTCGTCGGCGTTTGAGTTTAGTCAACTCGCCTCGTCGAACTTCGTCGTCGGGTCTCTTCCACGACACGTCGTTTCGTTGACTCGTACGCCTTGTCGACTCACTTCATGCGTTCGTCGACTCGCTTTATGCGTTTTGCGGCGTAACCACGTCGTCAGCAGTTCTGGGTCGCGTTGTCGGATGGGTCGTCGGTTGTCAGCCCACCGTCACGAGTCTTGTTCGGGTACTGATAAGCAATTTTTGACGCCTACAATCCACTCTCTCCTTACCTATTTGTACTTGGCATGGAATACTTATCTAGATTACTCCAATGCAGACTTCAAGGAAATTTTAAGTATCATCCTAAATTTGCCAGGTTGAAGATTTGTCACCTAATTTTTGCTGATGACCTATTGTTATTTGGAAGAGGTGATTTGGCTAGTATGAAAGGGCTACAAAATTGCCTTCATGAATTTGGGAAAGTATCTGGTCTGAAAGTAAATCCTGCAAAGTGCTCAATTTTCCTTGGTGGAGTTGATGAAAGAACAAAGAATAAAATCATTACATCTCTTGGCTATGCTGAAGGACAATTCCCTATTAGATACCTAGGTGTTCCCTTGGTGTGTAAAAGATTATCTATAGCTGATTGTGATGGCCTAGTGCACAAAATAACAGATAAAATTCAAGGTTGGCATGCAAAACAGTTGTCATATGCAGGCAGATTACAGCTTGTGAAAACAGTGCTGTTTGGAGTGCATGTGTACTGGTCAGTTAACTATATATTACCAAAGAAGGTCCTACAAAAAGTGGATGATCTGTGTAGGAAATTCCTTTGGGGTGGTTCCCATGATTCTCAAAGAATACCTCTAGTTGCCTGGAGCAAAGTGTGTCAAAGTCAGGAAAATGGAGGTCTGGGGGTGTACTCAGCAGTAAACTGGAGAATTGCATCAGCTATAAAACTGATTTGGTGTATTCATATGAAGAAAGATATGCTTTGGATAAAATGGCTCCATGAAAACTATTTAAAAAGGAACACCATTTGGGATGTCCACATGAAACAAAATGATTCTTAGATGTGGAAACAGATTCTTAAGGTAAGAAATGAATTGCTGTTAAGATGGGGAACTGTGAGTGCAATTTTGGAGAAATTTCATACTTGGGAAAGGGAGGACAGTTTAAAATCTCTGAAGCTTTCAAGGATATTGTGCAATACTCCCCTGTTCACAGCTGGCATCATATAGTCTGGAGTTCTCTCAATATACCAAAACACTCCTTTATCCTCTGGTTGGCGATGTTACAGAGACTGTTAACTTTTGACAGACTCTGTAGGATGGGAATTACCACTAACAATTCATGTGTGTTTTGTGATACAGCTCAAGAGAACCATGATCATCTGTTTTTTAACTGTGCTTACACATCAGGAATCTGGAACCAGATAATGGACTGGCTTTGTTTCAAGAGAAGAAGCTGTTCCTGGAACTTGATAGTAGATTGGTTTTCCACAAACTTAAAAGGGAAATCCTACATGAAGAAAGTGAAAAAACTAGCACTAGCTGCTGCAGTATATTGTTTATGGACTGAAAGAAACCGGAGAGTGTACCAAGGCATCAAGTACTCTGCTGATCAGGTTGCAAAGAAAATCAAAGAACTGGTCCTTGTGAGTATACTACATCAACCATTCCCTCAAGTACATAAGAAATGGATTGAGAGTTTGTAAGTTTGTTTCTCTTTTTCTTTTAACAACAAATTGAGATATATAGATGTAAGCACAGGTATGCCTGTGTGTCATGAATGTACATACACTTTCAATGGTAGTGAATAAAATGTTCATTTACCAAAAAAAAAAAAAATGTTCTTTGCAAAGCATCCATCCATCCAATTAACATATTATGGCTAATATCCCCCTCTCCTTTTCCCTCTCTCTTTGCTCCAAAGAATCACCAGCACTTTTCCCTTCTGTCTTCCTTACAACACTTTCCTCGCGATCCACTCTCGAACTCCTCATCGTTGATTTCGACAATATGATATCGGTGGTTCATGACGACATCGAAGCGAAAACATCTTTCTGGCTACATTATGCAAATATCTCTGTGGCTGCATTATCATGATGAGAGCAGAGAGAAAATACCAAGATGGCCTATTCTTTACTCTGGCACAAAAACATAAAAATGCTAAAATGACAAAAAGAATTCAATAAAATGAGCACCGGCTAAATTTAAGTAAATGCAAAATCTTGGCCATCACTTTTTATTGGCTTTTATAAGCACATTAGCAAAGCGCAGCATGATTGTATATATACAAGAATGAAGACAAAAGTCCGATGTTTCAGAGCAACATGTGCACCTGAATACACCAGTACATTTCCTATTTGTTTCAGAACAACTGTGTTGTTTACAATATTTTTTTGTATTACTTATTTACTTTAACGATAGTAAAAAATAAAACGTAAACTTCATCATACATTATTAGTTTTGTAGCAATATTGTAAGTAACATGCAACGCACATGTAAAAAGACTAGCTAGTAGTATATGTATGATGAATTCACACCCACCACTTCTCGATACTACTCATTTAGCACCGAAAATGGTCATTCCAAATCCAAAATTTCATTACTACCATATTCTCTCTAAATTAGTACTTAGTTTCAGAATCCCCTCAAAGGAGGGGGAAAAAAGGTGATCTTCTGTTGAATGCTAAAGCAATACGGCTGAGTTAGTGCGCTCTCTAATTCTAATTTTCTATTCTAGATAAATGTTTGCTTTAGAAAACTAGCAATTGGGATTACCATGATACTACTGAATTTGGATCCTGACAATACAAAGAACATGTTTAAAACTACAATTGCCAATTTTATCTAGAAGAATGGAAAATTGCTTTCAGCCCCTTCGACTGCAGAAATAATTAATGATTGCCCCTCAAAAAGGTTATATGCTTCCTATCCTCCAACCCATAAGCCGGTTGGTGCAATGTAAGTCATTGTTATACATGATTCCCATGACCAACACTATAAATCTATCCAAACTTTCTCAAGTTTCCTATGAGTGAAAATTGGGTATCTCAATCACCTCAGTTGAAATATGTGACGTCCTCGTCACCATATGAGTCCAACAGACAATGTGGATTCTAAAGGTGGCTCCTACAGACTCTACAGGTGGCTACCACAACCCTCTTGCGATGTAAAACTTAGTCTCGCATATCACCTAGTTCCACATTATGCGCAACCACAACATGTAAGGTATCAAACAGAAGTGATTTGGAAAAAGTATCCGAAACCTGAAACATCATAAGGAATTAAATAATTGCAATATATAGTCACAAACAAAATACAAAAGTCTTACATGAGTGACTACAATCATTCTAAGTTCTCACATTCACAACTCTTTTTCACCGACTGTATTTTGAACCATATATGACTTTTATGAAAACCACATGTCCTCACTCTCAGGAGCACATCAAGTAAAAGAATTAACGGGCAAAGATGAAACCAGAATATAGCTAAGCTAATTAGACCAGCACCGCTAATGGAACAAACACTATATATGTGTAAGGACATGATACAGTTGTTATCAAAGATCTACATTAGCATCAAAATGAATTTCCTAACAAATATTCGAAATGAGAACTTAAAAAACTCAAAACTTTAACCAATAGGAAGAAGAACACACCTGCGAATCTAAGGACTAATTAACATAAGTATGTACACGATCCGTCTGTGAAGCATTTGAAATCGGCAAATCCGTCACCTTCCCAGTACCTAAATCGAATGCTCTCTGTGGTGCCATTCCCCTATATTGCCAACCCTTCCCCGTCGAAAAGTATATACACGACCACCAATGTTGTCTACCCTCACTCACATCTTTCTACCATGATCCGCCCTGAACACTTCAAACCCAGCATATTCAGAGAGCGTCAACCACTAACAAATCAATAGAATACACCTCGGGCTCCTCATATTCGGAGAGAATGCAATAATGCTTCCCACCGATGGATACCGACTGTTTCAGGAAAAAATTCTTAGGTGCTCAATGAGCACCAATGTAGCATATACGACACTAATAGAAATAGACCATGTGGCACAAAGTACATGAAAAAGAGAAGATTATGGTATTAGGTAATATTTATTGTGCTACAAGTCCCATTCTTATCGGTGTCGTAGATGCCAATGGTGCTCATGGAGCACCCAAGAATTTCTCCTGTTTCAGGGCCTTCACTGCTCTTGAGAGCTTCAGTTCGACCCAGCTGCGGGGCAAGAAAATGCTTGAGAAGAAAATGATGGAGACTATCTAATTGGGTGGAGGCGAGAGGGCGATGGCACATCAGCCAAGGGAGAGGAGACCATGCGCCCATAAAGTGATGCATGGAGGGAGGGCTGTAAGCAAAGAGGGTTGCGTAATGGGTGGACCGAGAATGAGCCATGGGAGGCTGAGCATCGGAGGAGGCGACGGAGCATGGAGTCCCCGGTGAGAGGTCTGGACGGATCGCCAACGGCTGCAGATCGACGGCGGAGAAGCGGGCGTAGTCGGAGAGAGGAAGGCGCTCGAGGAGCAGGTTTGCGCCCAGCTTTGTGGTGATTTATTGTGGTTTAATAGTGGAAAAGGAAGAAGAAAAGGTCATTGGTTTTTTTTTTTTCCATATTGGTCCCATAAATCTTAAACATTTTGAAATTAGTAATCCAAATATTTAAGTATTTTGAACTAATCCCCAAAATCTACATATTTTAAAATTTGTCCCTCTAAATCTTTATTTGTGAAGTTAGTCCCTCAAATATGTTAAGTATTTTGAAATTAGCCCCCAAATCTTTCGATCATTTCAGTATCGTTCAAGATGGAGATATAAGGTCCTCCCTAGTCCGAAGAAAACACTCTCTTAATCATAATCATTTAAGGGTTTTTGCATATATACCTCTCAAATCTTCCATATCTATAAAATTACCCTCCAAATCTTGTTATTTATAAATTTACCCTCCAATTCTCTCACATAGATTTTTTTTCTAACCCTTCCACTTAATCATAGATTTTTTTTCTAACCCTCCAAATTATTGCATACCTATTAGAAATCTTGACATTGCCCTGTTTGAAACCAACATTCTTAAGTTGGAACGGTAGGAAGACCAAATATGCTAGTTTTTGGGGGTAATTTTGTAAATATCAAGATTTAAGGAGTGATTTTGCAAATGTTAAATATTTAAGAGGTATATGGGAAAAAACTCTAAAAGCTCCGGTAATCCATTGAAGTAACGATTGCTAGTAATTCTTTTCGGTTTTATTCCCTCTCTCATCCCACAATTTAAGGATAAGGTGATTAATGAGTCTTCCACACCTAAAATAGCAAATAACTTGCGTTATTTTAGGAAATAACTTGAAATAAGGTCTATTTGTTACAGTTCTGCAACTAACTATTCATGCAACTAACTATTCATGTAGGATTTTCTAACTCAGTTTTTCTTTTTTCTATCAAAACTCTATTAGATTCATCCGATTTTTTTTCCTACCAAAACATAATTGTCACTGTATTTATATTTTCTAGTTAAGAGTATAAATAAAAGCTTTCAATTAGTATCATGAGCAAGGCTCCTATGAACTTAAGTTCATAATGAATAGTGGTGCACCAACTTTTCTAACCACTCATCTTGTTTTGGGATCCGTGAAAGATATAAAGGTCACTTTGAGATTTGTGCATCACAAATCTCAAGGCAAGATGAGTGGATAAAAAAGTTGGTGCACCACTATTCATTATGAACTTAAGTTCATAGGAGCCTTGCTCTTAGTATCATATCTTAAGTAAAAATAAGAGCATCGCTAGGAGAACCCAAAAATAGGACAATTCTTAGGGACAGGTGAAGTGGCATGTTTACGTGTAAAATGAATCATCAATGAGCTGGTCAATACTAATAGTGAATCAAGGATATTATGGTAATTATATATGGCCATCTCTTCCAATCAATTAACCCAAACACCAGACATTGTTATCTCCTCCCAAATCCAAGACCCCCCGCCAAACATCCTCCCCCACCGTCGACGTTGCCCGCATCGCCAGCATCGCATCTCGCCATATTCGACTTCTCTCTCGCACTTCATCCTCTTCAACTTCCCTTGATCATATTTAACATCTAATAGTCCGAAATGTTGATCGTTAGAACTGATTTTTAGTTGTAATTGAGCTATTAATTGATGAAGCAATAAAATGGCCATGATCTGCATTTGAGGGTTTTTTAAAATTATTTATTTTTGTTGTAATTAAACATAAGAGGTGTGAATTTATCATCTCTTTAGTAATGTAACTGACAATTTCTGTTGGGCATCACAATCAGTGGCTTTCCTCTTTTTTCCAAAATGACCAAGAGGAAACAACAATTTGTTCCTCGACATACTTGTGGAAAACATAACAGCACAGCTGGTCACTCAAGAGCATCGAGAAGGTGGATTGCAAGTATGCTACAATCAATTATGAAGAGGCGTCCATATATCACCCCAACTGACATTAGAAAGGAATTGCACTCTCAATATGGTACAAAAGTCAATTATTCTAAAGGTTAGCGTGCTAAGGAGATAGCAAAAGAGCAAATATTTGGTTGTGCAAGGCATTCATATGATTTACTATCCTGGTTAGTCCATTAATTTCTTGATGTGTCCTTTAGAACTTATATGTGATTTGCTAACCTTAAATGTGACATTTCAGAACGTTATGTGACCGATAAGCATATCATGTGATATTTCAACGACATATGTGACACTTCAGATCTAAATGTGACTCTTATTTGTAACACATTGAATTTTCGATCACGTATTTTTCTAATATTTTCGATGCATTATTTTCTAGTATTATTTTCCTAATATTTTTCGACACGATCTTCTAATATTGCTTTTCTAATGTTAAATATTATTTTCTAGTATTTGAAAGTTAAATATTATTTTCTAGTGTTTAAATATTAAATGTTATTTTTCGGTATTTAAATATTAAATATTATTTTGGTATTTAAAAATTAAATATTATTTTCTAAAAGTATTATTAATATTTTCTCAAATTTTCGGATTCTCTACAATTCAAAATAGAGTTTTATATTTATGTTTATGACTTGGCTACATTATAAATTTAATAATTTGGTAAATACTTTCAGTCATAATCTTGATTATTGATTTTATTTATGATTTTGTAAACTGAGCTTGGTATCCGTACGCTTATCATTATAATAATTAATTTTCTAATTTATATATTGTAATATAGCCAAACCTAACCCTAACCCTATATATATATATATATATATATATATATATATATATATATATATATATATATATATATATATATATATATATATATATATATATATATATATATATATATTATATGAACTTAAGTTCATAATGAATAGTGGTGCACCAACTTTTTATCCACTCATTGCCTTGAGATTTGTGATGCACAAATCTCAAAGTGGCCTTTTATATCTTTTAATGGATCCCAGCAAGATGAGTGGCTAGAAAAGTTGGTGCACCACTATTCATTATGAACTTAAGTTCATAGGAGCTTCTTGCTCTCTCTCTCTCTATATATATATATATATACACACACACACACAATATTTTGTTTTGAAACCTCCCCCAATCCTCTTTTTTCTTTCATCCGTCATTGATCCATTTTCTCGATCCATCGATCGATCCATGCCTTGATCCATGATTCGCCGATTTGATTTGAGCCTGATTTGCCGATTTCGATTTTGCTTTCATCTTCACGACTGATTCACACCTCTATGGCTGACGACCATGACTTCCTACTTCCGCTTGCCCACTGCCTTTAACCGTCCGCCATTACCACTCTCCGGCGATTATCCTTGCTGACTCACCGTTAACCGTTGCTTACCTTCGCTTCTATTTCCTCAACGCCACCGTTATTTACCATAACCTAATAGCCATTATCGTTGCCGATTGCTGTCTGTTTTGCCTCGAGTCAGGCCCCAGGACCGTATCACGATCGGTTGGCCAGAGTCATTCGCGCATTGTTGCCGGGTGTTCAACCGTCATGCGATCAGCCGTTCATCTCGACGCGCCATGCCCCCTACCAACCCCGAACCCACGCCATCATCCGGGCCGCCATTCGGCTCCACGAGTTAGCGTCTCGTCGATCCGCCGGCGCAACGCACGAACGATGGACGCGAAACGGTGGCGCCAGCCCTCATCGTCAGTCCCGACCCGTGAGGCAAGATCCCGATACCGTTGACTCGTATTTTATATTTTAGATTATTTATGAATTATTATATGCAAGATCCCTCTTGCCGTTGTCTCATTTATTTATTTTTATGAATTATTTCGTATATGTATAGTTTAGTTCGTGCCAATTTGATATCATATGCGCAGTTAACATTTACATATTTAGTGAATATTCGATAGTATAAAATTATCCGTGATGATTGGATAGGTCAGAATTGATCTATGCTTAATTTCGTGCTATTTGGAAGTAAGAATATATTTTTAGGATATTTCTAGTATTTATTATAATTATGAAAATATTTTTAAAGAAATTATTTGGTGAAAATAATTTATTTTGAATAAAAAGTATTTTTAAGTAATTGTTATGATTTAAAGAAATTATTTGGGAGAAAAAGAATTTTTGAAATATTTTAAGAGGTTTCTTTGAAAAAGAAAAGAAATAGAGGTGTTTATGAAAAAGAAAATAGTTATCGTTCATAAATAATATTAAAGAGAAAAGATATTTTTGAGATATTGGATAATTACGTCGAGAATTAGTTTAAAGGATTTTTATGGGAATTTATGTTGAAAACTACGTCATTTCATGTGGTTAACCTCTCCTATTTCACATTTTCATGTTGCACCGTTGTTGATAGTTATTCATGTTACTGTTTATGATACATGACGCTGACACGTAGAGTAATTGCACATATGACATGTTAATTGTATTTATTCATAGTTTTGTTGTGTCCAGAACCGTAGTAGTTCATGACTTAGGGACTTGGTTCGTCATGAACATGACCTAGTGACATGTGTGTGTTGACCATGCTTAGGAGGTGAACCCGTGTTTGATATCGACATCGTTGACTTGATTTACCTAAGACCGTGGGATGGAAAAGTCTTGGTTCATGTGATCAGATATGGCTGTTGATGTATCTTCCAGACTCGCACCAGTGAATTTGTGTAGTCACTTTAGTCAGTGTACTTGTGTATTCACCTGAGTCCTGCTTGTGTCCGGACAGGCCGGAATCAGTTTGCGTGTAGTCCTCTGGCCGATTTGTGTAGCGGCATTGGATGCACGTAGGGGATTTGTGAACAGTCAGTTATCCGGTGATATGAATTTCGACTCTGTGAGAGTTATGATCCAGTGACCAGTTATAGGATGGCTAGATACGGACATTGAGTTGAGATATTTGACAGTTAGGGCACCTGGTTGTACGGACACCTGAGATGCACATGTTGATGCTTTATTTACAGTTAGATGTTCCATCCGTGTATAGTTTGGGGTTATTATTTAGTTATTTACAATCTGAGACATACAGTATATACATGAGGGTTTCCTTGTTTGGATTATTTCGCTCGACGTACTACGTCTCGTTTTGTAGATTTCTTAATATTAATCTCATTCGGATCTTTACATGGATGGTTAATCGTATTGTTATATCGGTATCGATCGCATTCGATTACTTGCATTCATTTGTATTATTATTATCTGCTATTGCTTGTGGGATCTTGCCGTGTGTTACGCCGACGCATCCATTCTCTTGGTGTACGCCGATTTAGATGACGGACAGTCCAAGATGCGTCACACTTGAGCCGGAGTTTCTCGCCAGAGAACCTTCCGCATCGCGGAGTAGATCGAGTTGAAGCTAAGTTTTCTTTTGTTTTCAGTAGTTGATGAACTTTAGACGGAGTAGATCGAGTTGAAGCTTAGTTTTCTTTTGTTTTCAGTAGTTGATGAACTTTAGACTTCCTTCAGTATTTCCATTTTAACTCAGTTGACATTTGTTTCATGACTTTCTAGTTTCTTTAGCCACATGAATTGTTTCAGATATGTGGACTCTTTTATAGTCTGGATGTTATTTCATTTTGGTGATATGTACTCTTACATTACGGATTATTATTTATTCTTACCGGCCGTGATTGGGATCTGTGACTGTGATGCATTTTTATGATTACTTGACGCTTGGCGTATTAGATTGAGAAGAAATGTTTTTATTATTCGTATTTCTCCTCAACCTAATACGTCGCGGGCTTGTTCGCATTCCGTTTCCATGTATTTCGGGAAGCGGGGCGTGACATCGACCTTCAATGTGACATTTTGATCAGTTATGTGACATTTTGGTCTTACAAGTGATATTTAGACCTCATATGTGACATTAACGTATTATATGTAACAGTTAGAACTTAGTCATTATTTAACGAGTTATTTGTCCTTTTAATCATCATTTAAAGGTACCAAATGAAGGTGATGGATACAAACATAGGCAGTGTCGTCATCATTGAACAAGAAGAAAGGCGATTCAAGCGTTTATTTGTGTCCTATAGTGCATGCATATAGGGGTTTCTAAAGGGATGTAGGCCATTGCTCTTTCTAGATGGGACCTTTCTGAAAGATCGCTACAAAGGGATCTTATTAGGTGCGACAACTTATGATGGTAATCAAGGCATATTTCCACTCGCCTTTTGCGTTTGTGACTAAGAGAATGAAGCGAATTGGAGTTGATTTATTCAAGGGTTGTGGTATATTTTGTACAATCAAACAGAACCATATAATCCACCACATCCTCTAGTCATTTTGTCAGATGCTGACAAAGGAATAAAATAATCTTTGAAAAATATATTTCCAGATGCGTACCATTTCATATGTGTACTTTATCTTATTGAGTATTACAAATTGAAGCTTAGAGAGATGAGTTTTGCCTCAAGTGCTACTCAATGGATTTCAAAATTATTGGAGTTTGCTGCATACAAGTATACGGAAAAAAAATGTAAAGCCGTTTTACATGAGATTAGGATGATCGATCAAAGAGCTTACCAAGTTGCTCTTAGCTATGGTCCAAATAATTGGGCGAATTCTATATTTCCTGGTATAAAGTACGCCAAATATTATGACACTATAATCATGATCTTTAAACTTTATATGTGATGGTGTTCTGTTATATGTGACGTTATACTTTTATATGTGACTATTGTCTGTTAGCTGTGATAGTAAACTGTTATATGTGACATAATAAATGTACATGTGACGTTTAAATATTATATGTGATAGTTCCTAGTTATATGTGACCTTTAAGTGTTATTTGTGACACTTGATTATTATGTGAGACATTTCGCTGTTACATGTGACGTTTACCTGTAATATGTGATAGTTTATAGCTATATGTGACCTTTATGTGTTGTGTGTGACACTTGATATTTATTTGTGGTATTTCACTGTTACATGTGACGGTTTACTGTATTTTGTGTTAGTGAAGTTTGGTTTGATACATATAATATTAATTTGCGGATATGGTCATTTCACTTTCAATGTTGCTGAATCATTCAACAGTTAGATTCATGTGGCAAGAACGCTTCCTATTTGCGATATGATGGATCACATTCGTATGTAAATTATGGAAAGGATGAATACTCGCCGCGAGATGGCAACAAAATAGAATAGCTATCTATGTCCTGAAGCGGAAAAAATTTTATAAGAAAATTGCATGAAGGGAAGCACTTCTGAAGTCTCGCATTCGACAGCTGAAATTTTTGAGGAATCATCTCAAAAATCTGTACAAGTTGATTTGGAACACAAAACATGCACATGTCGTGCATGGGATATATTACGAATACCATGTAAACATGCGTGTGCTGCTATTAACTTTATGCATAGAGATGTGTACCAGTATTATAATTGGTTCATGACGAGGGAAGCTTTCAAGAAAAGTTATGAACCAATTCTCTTTCCTGTTCCAAATTATGATAAGCCAGATGTCACGGATGAAACAGTTGGCATACTTCTCCCAAAGAAGACAAAGAGACGTGGAAGAAATAAGAATAGACGTATCAACAACTAATCTGAGAGTAGACATACAGTGAAATGCTCAATGTGTCACGCTGAAGGACATAACCGAGCCACGTGCATTGAACCTATCCAAAACTAACATTTCCTGGCAGATTTCATACTCTTTTGTGACTGTTGTCTGTTATATTTTACTTTTGATATTTTATTATGATATTTACGAGTTAAATGTTACATATTACCTGTTCATGTGACTTATTGGTATTAACTGTAACAACTGTAAGCTTTATACTTTCAGATTCCATATAATATGCTAAAGAAAAGTGTATGGAGTAATAACAAATGCACATTTTATCATTATCACCACAAGTCTGAAAATTTATAAATAAATTATGAACATCCAACATCCAACAGAGAATTACGTAATACGTATTTGTCTAATACTTCCACTCAATCAATGATGCATCATTACTTCCAAAATATAAAAGATATTCTGGATCATCTGCATCTAACTTCAGTCCCAGCTTCTTCCATTCTCGGTTTTCACATATAATTTGAGCAGCAAGACCTGCCCGTAACATTTCAGACTCCCTTTGTAAGGCTTCAATATTCATTACCTCCTTTCCTTCTAGGATTGCTTTGAGGTAAAAATATGCATGTATGCCACAATCGTACCTAAATAGAAAAGAGGTAAATTCACACTGAATGTATAAGTGTTACATAACAGCATCATATATCGCTGATAAGGAGTATATGTCACACAGGATGTATAAATGTCACATAACAATAACATATGTCACACAGTATGTGTAAATGTCATATGAGACCAATATATGTCACCGACGAACAGTATATATCACATATAATGTATAATTGTCACATAACACAAGCATATATCACAGATAAGGAGTATATGTCACACAGAATATATAAATGTCACATAACAGCAGCATATGTCACACAGTATGTATAAATATCACATGAGACCAGTATGTATCACCGACAAAGAGTACATATCACATATAATGTATAAGTGTCACAAAACATATAAGGAACAAGTATCACAGCAATTAATAAACTAGTAAGGATAAGGTGTTTGGAGAAACTTACGTGCCTTTTTGCGTTCGACAAGGAACTACTTCATATTCGAATGCTCTGAATGTCGACGTCTAGTCGAATCCACTTACCATCCTATCTAAAAATAGCTGGATTGTCACCACGTCTCTAGCCCATATCTCATGGTCAAGGGAACTGTAGTGTCTGCATTTTTTTTGCCCCAAATTGACCTCAAGGACACGCCAGTGATTAGCGTGACATATCGAAATTAACAGAGCATCCTTCCCATCATCTATATGCTTCTTTATATACTTTTTATATATATTTTTCTCATCCAAATTTGAAGTAGTTAGCAACCAAATCTTTAATAAAAAAAAGAAAAAAGAGGAAGAAAGTCAAATTACATATAAATGCAATATTACTTGTAAAAGCATTATGATCGATATTGCTCATGCTAAAATATGATGTGATTATAGCAATTTTTTTTCCCAATCCGCATTTTCTAGCAACTTAAGCCATTTTTGAAGTCTTGCAATCAATACTTCAATGCACTAATGCTTGCAAATGTAATAAATTTTGTAAATATCAAAACTTGAATAATACCACAAGTTAAATAAAATCTAACCTCATCCTTTAATCTTCCACCACGTAGAAGCTGAAGCATATCATATCTGTTTATAATTTGGTTGTCGATCTCATAAACAGTCCTCTTTCTACATAATATGCACAACACAATCAACGTATAAGTATCACAGGAAAATACTAATGATCACAGAAAAATAGTAACTATCACAGACTAAATGTAAATGTCACAGGAAAATAGTAACTATCGCAGACTAAATGTAAATGTCACAATAAACATGCACGTATCATAGAAAATCACTATCTATCACAGACTGTACGTAAATATCTCACATAAAATTCATAAGTAACTACTTAATACTTACTTGTCCACTTTTAACGTCAGAAAATATTAAAGTCACTTGTTCTCATCATCCAATAAATTAGGAACATCCTGAATAGTGAAATTTTGATAAAATACTTCTTCAATCACTCCCGGGAGCCTGATATTATAGTCTTGTGGAGAAGGAATGCCCATATTCATCATCTCCAATAATTTATTTTCTTCTCCAGTTTTTTCCCTTCTCCATAAGTCATCTACAATTGTTCTTGTATCGGCAAATGAAATTATAAGTTCTTTCTCCTCTTCCTTCTCCCTCTTTTCGTCATCATCTTCCACCACGACGACAGCTTTCTTCCCTTTACTTCTTTTCTTAGTGATATCTGTTTGGAATGGAGATTCTAAGAACTTGGGCATCTTTGTTGTTCTCTGACTCTTTGCCCGCAGCCCCTGAACAAATTCCTTCAACATTTCATCTCTTTCCTTCTTTCTTTTCCTTCCCTTTATCTTTTTTGTAACTTCCTCAGTTACTTTCTTTTCTTCAGGCTGTATAAAGATCACAGTTAATGACTGTATGTCACAGAAAATAGGATATGAGCAAATATCACAGACAAAATTTATGTATCACAAATAATGACCAAATATCATAGGCAAATTGTTTAAGTTACAGAAATAAAGTAACAGTCACAGGAGATGATAAATGTCACAATAAAGAATCAACTGTCACAAATAATAAGGAAGCATCACAGGACAGATGTAAATATCACAGAAAATATGCACATATCACAGGCAATTACTGATTGTCACAGAGTATAAGTAATTGCCACAAGTAATATGTAAGCATCACAGCAAAGAAATAATTATCAAATGATTTACGTAAGTGTTACCTCCTCAACTTCAATTCCCATGTCTGCTCTGTCATCCTTAATTTCCTCCATTTCTTTGCCTTGATCATCTTCTTTCTCTGCCTCATCTTCTCTCTGTATCTGAGGCTGCATAAATGTCAAAATAATAAATGAAACTTTTATAGAGAACGAACGAGCACATGAAAAAGGAGAAAATTTATTACATCCTCATCCTTTTTTCTTTTCCTTGTTTCTGTTCAGCAAATTTTTTCTCAATATCAGCCTTAATGGCCATCGTATCAACGCCGAGAGCAACAAGTGCTTGCTCATAGTCTTCATTCAACATCGGCAGCTTGTCATAAGCTTCAGTCTACATTAACAATTAAGTTTCAGTGAGCAAATATCACATATAAGAAGGTCACACATAAATTTCACATAAACACTACATATATCACAATAAACTGGTAAATATCACAGGGAATAACCAATTGGCATAGATAACAATGTATCACAGTCTACATATAAATGTTACAGAAAATAGATAAAAGTCACAGAGTAACACTTATTACCACAGCCAACATATAACTATAACATGCAATAAATAATAATCACATAAAAGACTATTATCACTGTAAAAATGCAAACAATAATCACATAAGAATTAAACTTGTCTCACCAATGCAACAGTCGATTGACTCCCTTCCTCTTTTTCAACTCTTTTAACTCTTTTAGCCTTCATTCTTGTAGGCTCTTGTTTGATCTCCTCAGGGACATACCGTGGAATATCTTGCTCTGGTATGATGTGGACTGCGGCTTCTGATTTCTTCACAATCATTACACGATGCAATGAACCCACTTTCCTACCTTCCAAAGTCCTGTTTGTCATTGGTGGCTTGGATTCGTTGACTCTGGCTGGCTCTTTAATGTTGGTTATCTCATAGTAGCACATTCAATCAATGAAGTCAGTATCATATATCACATATCTAGGATAAATATCACTTATGGGTGTCAAATGTCACATATTAGTATCATATATCACAAATAAAAGATACTTATCGCATATAAAGAGCAAATGCAACATATGAACTATAAATAGAACAAATAACTCACCGATAGTAAGGGAACACAGCCACTAACGTATGTCAATCCCTTTTTAGCTATCTTGGCAGCTTTTAGAGAATCCCAATATTCATTGTAGATGATGGTCGCCCATGGGAGATGATCAGCTACATCTATTCGAGTCATATACTTCATCATATGCGGCGGTACATTCATTCTAGCAGTTGGAGTCCATATAATTGTGAGTTGATAAATGATTTGAAACATAACAAAATCAAAAACAACCGATTTTTTTTCGACCCAACTAATTCATCCAATAAGGCCTCAAGGTTTTCTCGACCACTCTTGTAAGCATCTTGCTTCTTGTTGTTGAAGTACGTATTCCATATCCTATTCGCTGTATCGCGATTTCCTTCCAGTTTCTCCCCTTCATCCTTAAACCAGGTATGTTTTTGCACCCAACTTAAATCAAATGTGTAGGCCTGTTTATTTCCTGTTTGGCTATCCTTGAAAAAAAACTTTTCGGTAGCTAAATCTATGTGATTTATTAGTAGCATGATCGTGGCTTTGTCGGATGAAATTGCTCCAAAACTAACATAGTTTTGGAAATTGGAGGATCCATAAGCCTTCCAATGTTCGGGCCTCATTTGTGGAACAATTCCATCCATGAATTCACAATATCCACGTATATTACAACATATCCTGATATCTCTCTTACTGTAAATCACAACACAAGAGAAACTAAATCTATCTAGGGTTCTACTGTGGATAAATTCATAATGACAAAAAAAATTAATGAACAAATGTGGATAATTCAGTTGATACTTACAACTCGGCCTTAGTTCTTGCTGATTCAAATGACTCAGATGATGCAGATGATGAATTCGACATCCTGTATTTGTAGCAAATTGAGGATTGGGTGAAGAGGGACTTGTCGGAGCGAGCAGACGACGGACTAAAGACGAGTAGATGACGAGCTTGCGGTTGGCCGGGGACCTTGTCGGAGCGACGACGACAAGCTTCTTTCCCGTCAGAGGGGGCTAACGGAGCGAATCGTGCTGTATGAGTTCTCGACAAAGATGGGGTTTAGCTATAGCGGTTCTCATCGGCGGTCGAGGTTCTCGTCGGCGGCGGTGGAGGAGCGAGATATTGAGAGGAAGAGGGTTTTAAAATTTGGTTGCAGAGGGTTTCGAAAATCGTGCTCAGAAGGGGGATTTTCGGAGCGGTTATTTTTAGATTTTAAATGGGAAGGATAATTTCGGAATAGCTTTATTGGGTAGTGGGTTTGTACAGTATTTGGGGGGTAGTTGCACTCATGTTTCGGTATAAGGGTTGGGGAGCATTGGTTTTTTGGCTAGGGACGAGGATGCATAGCATAAATTTGGTAGTTCCTCCATTTAAAAAAAATTATCTTTTCCTAAATTTCAACAATTTTACACTTTATCCATTAAAAAAAAAACTATTTTCTGAACATCGATGGCACAAAGTGTAATTAAACGCCTTAATCTTCTGAAAAAAGGTGTTTCAACCGAAAGTGAGCTTACATCCACCCTTGTAATTATCCACGCTTTCAAGGGTAGGTAGCAACTCGGTTCATCTTCTTTCTCATTATTCATTGTTCAAGCAACCCATCGCAGGCAACTAGGTCATCAGTTTAATGGGATTTTTTTTTATTTTATAAAATCATTGCTAGCTGTCTATTGCTCATCTTCCATATTTTGGTATAACCATCATCTAGTACTCCGCTTCCATATTGTGCTATACCCATAATCTATTTTTCTTCTTCCATTGTTCCTTATAACTTTTTTCTTATTCTTTCAAAGAAAACTTACAATTTCATTATATTATCATTGGAGTAAGTTGAGAAGTAATTAATTCTTGGATCAAGTGGTGATTGAGGAATTTATGGAATTACCTCATCTGTATACGTTAACTGTAGGAGTGATTCTTGAATATAAAGGTGATTGAAGGATTCGTCTTCTACATATGTACCATATGCACATGAAATTATAGGAGTAATTAGTTTCAGTTTCGACAGGTAATGTAGAAGTGGATGTAGGACTTGTCACAAATCACGTTCAATCTTGTGCCGTTTCTTTTTCTGTTTGGTTGATTGTTTGAGAACTCAATTTCTCAAGGCAAAACCTCTGTATAATCTGCA
Source organism: Asparagus setaceus (assembly GCA_012295165.1). Classification (NCBI taxonomy): domain Eukaryota; kingdom Viridiplantae; phylum Streptophyta; class Magnoliopsida; order Asparagales; family Asparagaceae; genus Asparagus; species Asparagus setaceus. The sequence continues at coordinate 4,514,238 of CM022708.1, forward strand.
CTCTCTTGTTTAATTAGTGAAGATTGATGCTATTGTTTGTGGGCATAGGACTTTCTCCGAAACTACGTAACATCTCTTGTTTTAGCGATTCCTGTTTCTTTTCAGTATTTTGTTCTTTGCTTTGTGTTTTTAATATCAGTATTGCTTTTGCACTATACACAACAAAGTGGTAAATAAGTGGTATTAGAACTAATTTCATTCTATGAAGATTAAGATAACATCACCAAATATCAAGCTTTCGACAACTTCACCGGCAATAATAGCCTCAGCGTCTTCAGCATGAAGATGCATGCTTTGTCCAAGAAATATAGAATCCAGACTACATTGATGTGAAAGTAACCGAAGAAGATGGAGCAAGAAGATTACACGAGCAAGAGATACATACAACGATCCAGTTGCGCCTCTCCGATAAAATCCTACGCAAAATAGCAGATGAAGAAAATGCCACATGTTTATGGGCGAAGTCGAAAAAATTGTTTGTTATTATTTTCTGAAGAGTTTGATCTGAGCAACGCCATCTCATCAGCTTCATCTTTCTGATGTTCATGGTTATGTATGAACGTAGTTGGGGACTGATCAATAGAGCATAGTAATTATATATCTGTCGTGTTAAACTCAAGAATTGCATTGCATAAGAACATGCACAACAAGGTAACAAAAGTAACTCTCTTCATTGAAAGTCTGCATGGAGAAGCTGGAAATAAAACTATGTATGAAAAACTAAACCTACGCAGATAATTCAATCGTCAAAATGAAGATGTCCAATAAATCCAAGCTGATATGGAATAACTAGCTTCCTTAATTCCAAGTTGTAGTTAATTTATTTATGGAAATGATTTTAAGACTAGATTCTTTGTTTTGATTCTCTTTTCAATTTTGATTTTTCTTGTATTATAAAAAAGTTAGCTAAATATTTCCTATCAAAATATTAACAGTTTAAACTAATTATTAATTGTTTATGGTGTTTCCCTATATTGGTCCCCTTTCAACCTTTCATAATTCAAAGTTAGTACCTCAATAATATTTAGTCCTCATTTTCTATTACTTATTTCAAATTAGTCCTCTGTTTTTTCCCCCAATGTCTTAAGTCTGGTTGGATTAGTGATTAACTTAACATGATTACCTATTTCCTTAAAAAAAAAAAGAGATTAACTATACTTTAACCCCGCTCGGTCTAGCTCTGATTCTTGCTGCTGAAAAGGGAAAATGCGTTTGGTCTTAGGAGTGAAAAACTAATAGTTGGGAAAGAAAGAAGAAAAGATTGTGTTTGGATTTTATACATGCTTTGAGTTTATATATAACTTAATCAAAATCGAGATACAAAGTTAAATTAAATTAAATATTCCTCCAAATTCAAACAGTAGCAAAATTTGAAATAATAATAGTAATTGAGGAGTGAATAGCAATTTTAATGATTTGATGGACTAATTTCAAAATATTAAAGAATTTTATATTAAGTTACAACTAAAACATTCAACTAACTTTTTCTAGGGTTAATCTTGTGCAATATCCTGCCCCTAAGCAGGGGGCACATGAGAGAGAACAATTCATAGACAAGACAATGTTTTTAACAACAAAAAAAAAAAAAAAAAAAAAGAAGAAAACAGTGGAATAATTGAAGCAGAACGCCTGCTAAATCCAATCAAGCACTTCCTGTTCTAACTCCACAAATAGGCACCATTAATGTTCTTTGCAAAGCACCATTAATCTTGTGCAATATCCCCCTCTCCTTTTCCCTCTCTCTTTGCTCCAAAGAATCACCAGCACTTTTCCCTTCTGTCTTCCTTACAACACTTTCCTCCCGATCCACTTTCGACAATATGATATCGGTGGTTCATGACGACATCGAAGCGAAAACATCTTTCTGGCTACATTATGCAAATATCTCTGTGGCTGCATTATCATGATGAGAGCAGAGAGAAAATACCTAGATGGCCTATTCTTTACTCTGGCACAAAAACATAAAAATGCTAAAATGACAAAAATAATTCAATAAAATGAGCACCGGCTAGATTTAAGTAAATGCAAAATCTTGGCCATCACTTTTTATTGTCTTTTATAAGCACAGCATGATTGTATATATACAAGAATGAAGACAAAAGTCCGATGTTTCAGAGCAACATGTGCACCAGTACATACACCAGTACATTTCCTATTTGTTTCAGAACAACTGAGTTGTTTACAATATTTTTTTGTATTATTTATTTACTTTAACGATAGTAAAAAATAAAACGTAAACTTCATCATACATTATTAGTTTTGTAGCAATATTGTAAGTAACATGCAACGCACATGTAAAAGACTAGCTAGTAGTATATGTATGATGAATTCACACCCACCACTTCTCGATACTACTCATTTAGCACCGAAAATGGTCATTCCAAATCCAAATTTTCATTACTACCATATTCTCTCTAAATTAGTACTTAGTTTCAGAATCCTCTCAAAGGAGGGGGCAAAAAGGTGATCTTCTGTTGAATGCTAAAGCAATACGGCTGAGTTAGTGCGCTCTCTAATTCTAATTTTCTATTCTAGATAAATGTTTGCTTTAGAAAACTAGCTATTGGGATTACCATGATACTACTGAATTTGGATCCTGACAATACAAAGAACATGTTTAAAACTACAATTGCCAATTTTATCTAGAAGAATGGAAAATTGCTTTCAGCCCCTTCGACTGCAGAAATAATTAATGATTGCCCCTCAAAAAGGTTATATGCTTCCTATCCTCCAACCCATAAGCCGGTTGGTGCAATGTAAGTCATTGTTATACATGATTCCCATGACCAACACTATAAATCTATCCAAACTTTCTCAAGTTTCCCATGAGGGAAAAATGGGCATCTCAATCACCTCAGTTAAAATATGTGACGTCCTCGTCACAATATGACTCCAACAGACAATGTGGATTCTAAAGGTGGCTCCTACAGGCTCTATAGGTGGCTACCACAACCCTCTTGTGATGTAAAAGTTAGTCTCGCATATCACCTAGTTCCACATTATGCGCAACCAGGACATGTAAGGTATCAAACGAAGTGATTTGGAAAAAGTATCCAAACCCGAAACATCATAAGGAATTAAATAATTGCAATATATAGTCACAAACAAAATACAAAAGTCTTACATGAGTGACTACAATCATTCTAAGTTCTCACATTCACAACTCTTTTTCAATCCATTTTGAACTTTGCTGCGACCATGGAAACCGAGAAACCACCACAAACGATAGCAAAAACACAATAAAAGAGTAAAGACGAGATTTACGTGGTTCGCAAGTTGCCTACGCCCACGGGTAAGGAGGGGATTTTCACTAATAGAAAGAGAGAATACAAATTAGGATTACAAGTTCTCACAAAGAAACCCTAAAACAAACCTCTCAATCTCTCAAAAGATCTCCTCTCCAAAGATGCACCAAACTCTCTCAAAGGTCGCTCCAAAACGTGCTTGAAAACTTACCCTAACAATCGTGTTAGGGTTATTAATAGCCTCTAAACGAATTGGGTTTAAAACCAATTCCTAATTAGACCCGTTGGACTGCCTGCATTAGTCGACTACAACTCATATTAGTCGACTAATGCATCAGATTAGTCGACTACAATACGCATTAGTCGACTACTGCACTCCAACGCAGAAATACACCTTCGTTGCTTACGCAGTAGTCGACTACAACTCATATTAGTCGACTACTCGGCCTCACCAAAACTTGCTTTCTGTCACATAGTAGTCGACTACAATGCCTAGTAGTCGACTCATGAACCTGAAAACTGTTTGTGCATGTTTTGTGCATGTTCTACAATTCTCCACCTCGCACATCATTTGATTCACCTCAAATTTTGGACCTAACACCAAGAACACCAAGAACATCTAGAGATCACCATCACCAATCCAGCTAATCCAACATACACTACATCAGACGCTTCACGCATTCTCCACCGGGATCAAGCTCACCGTAGTTCACCTCAAATCATCTCCACCTTACCCATTACCGCCAAGGGCCATGCCCTCTTGGGCAAATTAACAAGAGTTGATATGAAGCAAGTCCAAGCAATGCTTAAACTTACTACTGCGGACCACCTTGGTTAACATGTCCGGGATTCTCATTCGTGTGCACCTTCATGAGAGAAATATCACCTCCTCTATGACATCCCGCACAAAATGATACCGACATCAATATGCTTGGTACGAGCATGATGAACTGATTCTTCGCCAAGTGAATTGCACTCGACCGTCACACCACAAGTTCACGCTTTCCGCCAATCCCTAAATCGCCTAGAAGACCCCATAACCACAATGCTTCCTTCACTCCTCTCGCCATGGCCATGTACTCACCAGAGTAGAAAGTGCCATCAGAGCTCAGTAACATCGACGCCAACTAACCGAGCTCCATGTATCTTGAATACATAACCAGAGTAGATCGCCGCCTATCTAGATCGCCCGATAATCGAGTCCACAAACCCGCAACTGACATGTTTCTCCACCAAAACACGACCCGTATCACGCATTCTTTAAGTACTGAGGACCCACTTCACCGCTTCCCAAGGCTTTTCCGGATTCGCCATGAATCCATCGACCACACTAACCGCCTGTGGAAATATCTCAGGCGGTACACACCATTGCATACATTAAACCGCTAACCGCACTAGCATAGGAACACCCATGTATGCCTTCTCTTCCGGTAGTGGGAGATTGATTACCGAAAGCCTAAAGTGTGTAGCCAATGGAGTCACCACCGACTTAGCACTTTGCATCCCGAACCTCGCGACACCCGCCTATGTAGCCCTTCCGACTAAGAACAATCGCCGATTCGCCCGCTTCTTCTAATCTCCATACCCAGATTTTCCTAGCAAAGACCCATGTCCTTCATCTCAACTCTTCACCAAGTTGAGATTTCAACCTATCTATCTCCACCCCGCTCTTAGAAGCAATAAGCATGTCATCCACATACAAAAGAAGATAGATAAAATTACCTCCACAAGCTTCCGAATGTAAACACAACAATCATGATCACTTGGAAAACCCATGCTTCAAAGATGAAGGAGTCAAATCGCTTGTACCACTGCCGGGAGATTGCTTTAATCCATACAAGGACTTCCTCAAACGACACACATGATTCTCCTTATCCTCAACCTTGTAGCCCTCAGTTGATGCATGTAGATCTCTTCATCCAAGTCTCCGTGTAAGAAGGTCGTTTAACATCGAGTTGATCCAACTCAAAATCACCATGAGCAACAATACTCAATAGCACCGAATAGAAGTATGTTTCACCACCGAGAAAATATCTCATTGTAATCCACACCCTCTTTCTCTGCAAAACCCTTAGCCACTAGCCTTGTATCTTACACCACCGAAGCTCAAAGATCTTCCTTTCTTTTATACACCCACTTACAACCAATAGCTTTTCTTCCTACGGGCAATGGGACCACCTCCCATGTTTGTTCTTCCAAGAGATTCCATCTCTTCCTCCATCGCAGCCAACCAACTCTCACTATCCTTGTCCCGAATAGCTTCCTTGAAGGAGACCGCTCGCCCTCCTCCACCGAGAGTGCGATTCAACCATATTAGCCGCCCATAGTGCTTTAGGGGTTGATCAGCCCCAAGACTGCTGTATGCTCGCTGGCCTAGTGGAAGCCAAATTATCCACGAGCCGTTGTTGTAGTGCCTGTATTTTCCTCTGAACCTCCTCCCGCTCAAACTCATCATCTACCTGACTTCCCACTTGAGCACGATTAGAACCTAGTTGGTCTTTAGGTTCTATTTCAATAACCTGAGACTTAGAGGTCTCACCAGCCATAACACCATCATCCTTGGACGCCCTCGCAATTATGGATTTCTCATCAAAGGTAACATCCCTGCTGACCACGAACTTTGAATCTTCCGTACACCAAAGGCGATAGCCTTTTACGCCTTTGCATATCCCAAGAATATTGCCTTCTTGGCCCTCGGCCAAGCTCGCTGATTTGATAGTAGGCGGTACATCCGAAAATTCGAGCCTATCATAATCGTGATGTTCTCGACCACACCCTATAGGGTGTATCACCATCCAATGTCGAATGTGGTGAACGGTTCACAATGTAACAAGTCAGAGCCACCGCTTCGCCCACCATTCGTTGCCCAATCCTCGCATAAGATCGCGATACTCACGCCTTTCCGCAGTTGTTCGGCTCTCGCCTCCCCATTCGCCGTGGTGTAGACCCGACCGCCTGTCGAATTCCTTCTCGATCACGTAACTCCTTGAAAGCACCATCTCAGATACTCGCATCGCTATCGATCTCGGCGTCTTCAATTTCTTTCCGCCCCGTTTCAACCATTGTTCTCCACTTCTTGAATGTCTCAACACCTCATTCTTGTGCTTCGTAGTAAATCCAAGCATACCTAGAATAATCATCAATAAACGAGACATAATACTCGAACCACCTTGAAGTTGTCTCGAGCCGGACCCCAAACATCCGTGTGCACATAATCTAGTATCCCTCTCGCTCTTAGACTTGTCGCTCAGAACTTGACCGTGTGACTTTCCATACACACAATCCTCGCAAAATCCATGCTAGGTTCCTTCAGATTCTTCAGCCAGACCCTCTTTACCAAGCGAACTAGACTTCTCTCGACATATGCCCAAGCCGCCTATGCCATAACCGTGTGCTCACATGGGTCTCCACCACTTCCTTCGCCTCCAACCACAGATTCTCACACCGCTGCACTGAGAGAGTATATAGATTACCATGACGAACACCCTTCATCACTACTAAGGAACCACGAACAACCTTTCACTTGCCTGGCCACAATCCCGCAACCACCGAGTCCAAAGCACCAACCGAGATAAGATTCTTCCAAGTCGGAACATGCCTCACATCCGCCAAGGTTCGAACCACTCCATCATGCATCTTGATTTTGATATTACCTAGCCCCACTGCTTACAAGCATGGTTATTCCCCATCAATACGCTCCACCATCAATGCCTCTCGTAGGTAGTAAACCACTTCCTATTTGGACACATATGGTAAGAGCAACCGAATCAAGTATCCACTTCCCGAGATATCCTCGCCACCCGCGGACGACATAGCACTCCTTATCGCCTCCTTCCTCCTCAAACGTAGCTCGCTTCTTCCTTGCCCTCTCCTCTCGGCCTTGTTGTTGTTCTTCTTTCCACCTACTCTCTTATTTGATACCGACTTTGAAATGCCCGGCCACCGACTTGAAACATCCTTTTCCGCAAGAGGTCTTAGGCAAGAGATCCACTCTCCCTATTTGTACTTGGCATGGAATACTTGTAGGCAATAAAATTGCCTTAATCCCCGACGCTTCGAACGAGCAAAAGAGCTTAAGGGTCCATCTGAGTGAAGTCGAGGTCCGCCTAAAGGTTAAGTTGAATGCTTGACTTTACAAAATAGACAAAAGTGTCGATATCTCCCAAAGGAAGGAATTTGGCAAAATGACCGAAGCAAACCGAACCCTTGGTGGGTTTGGTTGGCTCCGTCGTTGAGATAGTCGATTTCATATATAATTCGTCCAATTCCGACATACGGTTTGAAAGTGCGACCGTTCTTAAAAGCATATGAGGAAGGTAAAGATCGAGCTCCCCATTAAAAGAGGAGGTTAAGCCACGGCGAGCAACATTCAACCGGGGTTCGCCCAGTAGCGAAAACTCCATTCGACGAGGTTCGGTGGCCGCTTCATTCGAGCGAGGTTGCCAGCGTGACTCTTCACTCAACCGAGGTTCGCCAAGCATCGAAGCCCTTCATTAGAGGTTGCCAAGGCGTAGCTCTTCATTGAGCGAGGTTAGCCAGCGGTGAAGCTCTCCACTCAACCGGGTTCACCTACAGCGTGAATCTCGACATTAAACGCGAGGCTAGACCGTGCAAGCTTCAAAGCGAGACTTGCTCAAGGCGAGACTCGACCTCAATCACGAGGTTCGCGTGGAGGGGAGTTCGATCTTTACACGAGCATCAAAGTGTGACAAGGCTGCTTCACGTCGATTAGTGCGGCGAGGTTAGCCACAACGGTGGCTTGGCGAGACTTCGCCCACAACATCAAAGTTTGGCGAGGCTCGCCCATGACATCAAAGTCAAGCGAGGATGCAAGGCGAGGCTCGACACTCAACGAGGTTAGCCTGGCGGTGAACCTCCGACAACCGAGGTTAGCTGCGGTGAACCTCGACACTCAACGAGGTTAATACAGCGGTGAACCTCGACATTCAACATTTCGCCTACGGCGGTGAACCTCAACACTCAGCGGTTGCCTCTGCCGGTGAACCTCGACATTCAGCAGAGGTTAGCCTATAGCGGTGAACCTCGCACTCCAGCGGTTCGTACCTGGGTGAACCTCGACATTCAACGAGGTTCGCCTCGGCGGTGAACCTCGACATTCAAGAGGTTCGCCTGGCCGATGAACCTCAACACTCAACCGAGGTTAGCCTCGGCCAGGTGAACCTCGACATTCAACAGGGTTCGCTGGCGGTGAACCTCGACATTCAACCGAGTTCACCTACGGTGAACCTCGACATTCAGCCGAGGCTAGCCGATTGCAGCTTCAAAGCGAGATTTGCTCAAGAGGGCTTCGACCTCAATACGAGGTTCGTGCGTGGGCGGAGTTCGATCTTTACCGAGCATCAAAGTGTGACAAGGCTGGCCCGCGGCATCAAAGTTTGGCGAGGTTAAGCCATCAGCGCTGCGGCGGCTCAGCGTTCGCGTGCGGTTCCGTACTAAAAGCGACGGCGTTCGCATGCGACCTCATGATTACTGCGGCTCCGCTTCTTTAGCGACCCCTCGTTCAGCGTAGCGGCGTTTTTTGCGTAGCGAACTCAAGGCCACGAAGGCCACAACAACTTCGTGGGTTAAGTAGTGGGCATCGGTTATGCCCACTTCCATTAACCGTTCCCAATTCTAGCATGATAGTTACATGCTAAAAACCCTATAAATAGCGGTGACTATGGAAAACGGCTTTTTGAGGCTTTTGGAAGAGATCAACACTTGTGCGAAGAGATCAAGCTCTAATCTCAAGATCATCGCAACTATGTTCGATCGTCAGCGAGAATCTCGACTTGAGCATCGAGTGAAGCATCTATCATACCAAGAACCCATACAAAGAAAGTAAATCAATCTTCTCTTCCTCACATGTCGAGAATTTTGATTGTAACACATTCGTCCAATCAATAAACATTTTTCAACCCTACAATACTTATCTAGATTACTCCAATGCAGACTTCATGGAAATTTTAAGTATCATCCTAAATTTGCGGGTTGAAGATTTGTCACCTAATTTTTGATGACCTATTGTTATTTGGAAGAGGTGATTTGGCTAGTATGAAAAGGCTACAAAATTGCCTTCATGAATTTGGGAAAGTATCTGGTCTGAAAGTAAATCCTGCAAAGTGCTCAATTTTCCTTGGTGGAGTTGATGAAATAACAAAGAATGAAATCATTACATCTCTTGGCTATGCTGAAGGACAATTCCCTATTAGATACCTAGGTGTTCCCTTGGTGTGTAAAAGATTATCTATAGCTGATTGTGATGGCCTAGTGCACAAAATAACAGATAAAATTCAAGGTTGGCATGCAATACAGTTGTCATGTGCAGGCAGATTACAGCTTGTGAAAACAGTGCTGTTTAGAGTGCATGTGTACTGGTAAGCTAACTATATATTACCAAAGAAGGTCCTACAAAAAGTGGATGATCTGTGTAGGAAATTCCTTTGGGGTGGTTCCCATGATAAGGAACCACGAACAACCTTCTTTCACTCCGCCTGCCACAACTCGCAACCACCGAGTCCAAAGCACCAACTGAGATAAGATTCTTCCGCAAGCGGGAACATGCCTCACATCCGCCAAGGTTCGAACCACTCCATCATGCATCTTGATTTTGATATTACCTAGCCCCACTGCTTACAAGCATGGTTATTCCCCATCAATACAGCCCACCATCAATGCCTCTCAGAGGTAGTAAACCACTTCCTATTTGGACACATATGGTAAGAGCAACCGAATCAAGTATCCACTTCCCGAGATATCCTCGCCACCCGTGACGACATAGCACTCTTATCGCTCCCTTCCTCAAACGTAGCTCGCTTCTTCCTTGCCCTCTCTCCTCTCGGTCTTGTTGTTGTTCTTCTTTCCACCTACTCTCTTATTTGACGGCCGACTTTGAAATGCCCAAATTTCACCGCACTTGAAACATCCTTTTCCCCGCAAGAGGTCTTGATTTAGATCTAGACTTTCCTCCTTGCCTTTTCCTCGCTCATTGCTCCTTCCTCTTGCAAATTCCCGCGCTTGTTCCCGTTATCGCCAAGGTGTCACTAGTTGCGATCTTCCGAAGATCGTCGCTAGAAGTGCCGTTCTAGTCTCATCCATCTTCGATTTTCTCCCACAAGCCTCGTGTTTGCACCAGGTTCTCATAAGACTTCTAGAGAGTGGCGTAGTAAAGCGCCGATCCTCGTCTCCTACTTTAACATCTATGTCTTTCAAATCGATATGATCCTATCAAACTTGTTGATGTGTTCCCTGATTGATGAGCCCTCCTCCATCTTGCAAGTATACAATTTGGATTTTAAGTAGATCCGGTTAGTTAGACTCTTCGTCATGAAGGTACCCTCTAACTTCTTCCACACTGCACCAAGCTTCCTCTCCATCTACCAAGAAAGCTACATCCCTCTCGAGGCATAGGATAATCGATGCCCGTGCTTCCAGATCCAACTCCTCCCAATCCTCATCAGACATATCCTTGTTCTTCTTCTCCTTTCCATCCAAAGTCTTGTGCAATTTTTGCGAAATTAGAAAGTTTTTCATCTCGCATCCTCCAATAAGAAAAATCGTTCTTCCCATTGAACTTTTCAATCTCGAATTTTCCCACTTTGACTGATTTACTGGTTGACGCCATCCTCTGTTTGTCTTCGTGAATCCGCTTCTCTCAGGAATCACCGAACACCCCCTCAAATTAGAAATTACACCACTTCCAATCGAACAATAGCTCGATACCATTGTTCAAGGACCCATGAACCGCCGAGAGAAACCACCACAAACGATAGCAAAAACACAATAAAAGAGTAAAGACACGAGATTTACGTGGTTCGGCAAGTTGCCTACGCCCACGGGTAAGGAGGGGATTTTCACTAATAGAAAGAGAGAATACAAATTAGGATTACAAGTTCTCACAAAGAAACCCTAAAACAAACCTCTCAATCTCTCAAAAGATCTCCTCTCCAAAGATGCACCAAACTCTCTCAAAGGCTCCAAAACGTGCTTGAAAACTTACCCTAACAATCGGTTAGGGGTTATTAATAGCCTCTAAACGAATTGGGTTTAAAACCAATTCCTAATTAGACCCGCTGAATTGCCTGCATTAGTCGACTACAACTCATATTAGTCGACTAATGCATCAGATTAGTCGACTACAATACGATTAGTCGACTACTGCACTCCAACGCAAATACACCTTTCTCGTCAAGCATTGTTGTAGCTACAACTCATATTAGTCGACTACTCGGCCTCACCAAAACTTGTTGCTCTGCTATAGCAGTAGTCGACTACAATGCCTAGTAGTCGACTCATGAACCTCAAAACTGTTTGTGCATGTTTTTGTGCATGTTCTACAGAACCATATATGACTTTTATGAAAACCACATGTCCTCACTCTTAGGAGCACATCAAGTAAAAGAATTAACGGGCAAAGATGAAACCAGAATATAGCCAAGCTAATTAGACCAGCACCGCTAATGGAACAAACACTATATATGTGTAAGGACATGATACAGTTGTTATCAAAGATCTACATTAGCATCAAAATGAATTTCCTAACAAATATTCGAAATGAGAACTTAAAAAACTCAAAACTTTAACCAATAGGAAGAAGAACACACCTGCGAATCTAAGGACTAATTAACATAAGTATGTACACGATCCGTCTGTGAAGCATTTGAAAGCGGCAAATCCATCACCTTCCCAGTACCTAAATCGAATGCTCTCCATGTGCCATTCCCCTATAGTGCCAACCCTTCCCCGTCGAAAAATATGTACACGACCACCAATGTTGTCTACCCTCACTCACATCTTTCTACCATGATCCGCTCCGAACACTTCAAACCCAAAGCATATTCAGAGCCAACCACTAACAAATCAATAGAATACACCTCGGGCTCCTGATATTCGGAGAGAATGCAATAATGCTTCCCACCGATGGATACCGACTGTTTCAGGAAAAAATTCTTAGGTGCTCAATGAGCACCAATGTGGCATATACGACACTAATAGAAATAGACCATGTGGCACAAAGTACATGAAAAAGAGAAGATTATGGTATTAAGTAATATTTATTGTGCTACAAGTCCCATTCCTATCGGTATCGTAGATGCCAATGGTGCTCATGGAGCACCCAAGAATTTCTCCTGTTTCAGGGCCTTCACTGCTCTTGAGAGCTTCAGTTCGACCCAGCTGCGGGGCAAGAAAATGCTTGAGAAGAAAATGATGGAGACTATATAATTGGGTGGAGGCGAGAGGGCGATGGCACATCAGCCAAGGGAGAGGAGACCATGCGCCGATAAAGTGATGCATGGAGGGAGGGTTGCGTAATGGGTGGACCGAGAATGAGCCATGGGAGGCTGAGCATCGGAGGAGGCGACGGAGCATGGAGTCCCCGGTGAGAGGTCTGGACGGATCGCCAACGGCTGCAGATCGACGGCGGAGAAGCGGGCGTTGTCGGAGAGAGGAAGGCGCTCGAGGAGCAGGTTTGCGCCCAGCTTTGTGGTGATTTATTGTGGTTTCCATTGCGAATTGTTTGAGGAGATGAGATGATGATAGATTAGGGTATTTAATAGTGGAAAAGGAAGAAGAAAAGGTCATTGGTTTACACGAGCATCAAAGTGTGACAAGGCTGCTTCACGTCGATTAGTGCGGCGAGGTTAGCCACAACGGTGGCTTGGCGAGACTTCGCCCACAACATCAAAGTTTGGCGAGGCTCGCCCATGACATCAAAGTCAAGCGAGGATGCAAGGCGAGGCTCGACACTCAACGAGGTTAGCCTGGCGGTGAACCTCCGACAACCGAGGTTAGCTGCGGTGAACCTCGACATTCAACGAGGTTAATACAGCGGTGAACCTCGACATTCAACATTTCGCCTACGGCGGTGAACCTCAACACTCAGCGGTTGCCTCTGCCGGTGAACCTCGACATTCAGCAGAGGTTAGCCTATAGCGGTGAACCTCGCACTCCAGCGGTTCGTACCTGGGTGAACCTCGACATTCAACGAGGTTCGCCTCGGCGGTGAACCTCGACATTCAAGAGGTTCGCCTGGCCGATGAACCTCAACACTCAACCGAGGTTAGCCTCGGCCAGGTGAACCTCGACATTCAACAGGGTTCGCTGGCGGTGAACCTCGACATTCAACCGAGTTCACCTACGGTGAACCTCGACATTCAGCCGAGGCTAGCCGATTGCAGCTTCAAAGCGAGATTTGCTCAAGAGGGCTTCGACCTCAATACGAGGTTCGTGCGTGGGCGGAGTTCGATCTTTACCGAGCATCAAAGTGTGACAAGGCTGGCCCGCGGCATCAAAGTTTGGCGAGGTTAAGCCATCAGCGCTGCGGCGGCTCAGCGTTCGCGTGCGGTTCCGTACTAAAAGCGACGGCGTTCGCATGCGACCTCATGATTACTGCGGCTCCGCTTCTTTAGCGACCCCTCGTTCAGCGTAGCGGCGTTTTTTGCGTAGCGAACTCAAGGCCACGAAGGCCACAACAACTTCGTGGGTTAAGTAGTGGGCATCGGTTATGCCCACTTCCATTAACCGTTCCCAATTCTAGCATGATAGTTACATGCTAAAAACCCTATAAATAGCGGTGACTATGGAAAACGGCTTTTTGAGGCTTTTGGAAGAGATCAACACTTGTGCGAAGAGATCAAGCTCTAATCTCAAGATCATCGCAACTATGTTCGATCGTCAGCGAGAATCTCGACTTGAGCATCGAGTGAAGCATCTATCATACCAAGAACCCATACAAAGAAAGTAAATCAATCTTCTCTTCCTCACATGTCGAGAATTTTGATTGTAACACATTCGTCCAATCAATAAACATTTTTCAACCCTACAATACTTATCTAGATTACTCCAATGCAGACTTCATGGAAATTTTAAGTATCATCCTAAATTTGCGGGTTGAAGATTTGTCACCTAATTTTTGATGACCTATTGTTATTTGGAAGAGGTGATTTGGCTAGTATGAAAAGGCTACAAAATTGCCTTCATGAATTTGGGAAAGTATCTGGTCTGAAAGTAAATCCTGCAAAGTGCTCAATTTTCCTTGGTGGAGTTGATGAAATAACAAAGAATGAAATCATTACATCTCTTGGCTATGCTGAAGGACAATTCCCTATTAGATACCTAGGTGTTCCCTTGGTGTGTAAAAGATTATCTATAGCTGATTGTGATGGCCTAGTGCACAAAATAACAGATAAAATTCAAGGTTGGCATGCAATACAGTTGTCATGTGCAGGCAGATTACAGCTTGTGAAAACAGTGCTGTTTAGAGTGCATGTGTACTGGTAAGCTAACTATATATTACCAAAGAAGGTCCTACAAAAAGTGGATGATCTGTGTAGGAAATTCCTTTGGGGTGGTTCCCATGATTCTCAAAGAATACCTCTAGTAGTATATGTATGATGAATTCACACCCACCACTTCTCGATACTACTCATTTAGCACCGAAAATGGTCATTCCAAATCCAAATTTTCATTACTACCATATTCTCTGTAAATTAGTACTTAGTTTCAGAATCCCCTGAAAGGAGGGGGAAAAAGTGATCTTTTGCTGAATGTTAAAGCAATACGGCTAAGTTAGTGCGCTCTCTAATTCTAATTTTCTATTCTAGATAAATGTTTGCTTTAGAAAACTAGCAATTGGGATTACCATGATACTACTGAATTTGGATCCTGACAATATAGAGACCATTTTTAAAACTACAATTGCCTATTTTATCTAGAAGAATGGAAAATTGCTTTCAGCCCCTTCAACTACAGAAATAATTAATGCTTGCCCCTCAAAAAGATTATATGCTTCCTATCCTCCAACCTGTAAGCCGGTTGGTGTAATGTAAGTCGGGGGACTCACTTATTAATACAAAATGTCATTTGGCTCAAACTACCGTAAAAAATGACTAGTCATTGTTATACATGATTCCCATGACCAACACTATAAATCTATCCAAACTTTCTCAAGTTTCCTATGAGGGAAAAATGGGTATCTCATTCACCTCAGTTGAAATATGTGACGTCCTCGTCACAATATGACTCCAACAGACAATGTGGATTTTAAAGGTGTCTCCTACAGGCTCTACAGGTGGCTACCACAACCCTCTTGCGATGTAAAACTTAGTCTCCAGCATATCACCTAGTTCCACATGCTTAACCACGATGTAAGGTATCAAATAGAAGTGATTTGGAAAAGTATCCGAAACCTGAAACATCATAAGGAATTAAATAATTGCAATATATAGTCACAAACAAAATACAAAAGTCTTACATGAGTGACTACAATCATTCTAAGTTCTCACATTCACAACTCTTTTTCACCGACTGTAGTTTGAACCATATATGACTTTTATGAAAACCACATGTCCTCACTCTTAGGAGCACATCAAGTAAAAGAATTAACGGGCAAAGATGAAACCAGAATATAGCCAAGCTAATTAGACCAGCACCGCTAATGGAACAAACACTATATATGTGTAAGGACATGATACAGTTGTTATCAAAGATCTACATTAGCATCAAAATGAATTTCCTAACAAATATTCGAAATGAGAACTTAAAAAACTCAAAACTTTAACCAATAGGAAGAAGAACACACCTGCGAATCTAAGGACTAATTAACATAAGTATGTACATGATCCGTCTGTGAAGCATTTGAAAGCGGCAAATCCGTCACCTTCCCAGTACCTAAATCGAATGCTCTCCATGGTGCCATTCCCCTATATTGCCAACCCTTCCCCGTCGAAAAATATGTACACGACCACCAATGTTGTCTACCCTCACTCACATCTTTCTACCACAATCCGCTCTGAACACTTCAAACCCAACATATTCAGAGAGCGTCAACCACTAACAAATCAATAGCATACACCTCGGGCTCCTCATATTCAGAGAGAATGCAATAATGCTTCCCACCGATGGATACCGACTGTTTCAGGAAAAAATTCTTAGGTGCTCAATGAGCACCAATGTGGCATATACGACACTAATAGAAATAGACCATGTGGCACAAACTACATGAAAAAGAGAAGATTATGGTATTAAGTAATATTTATTGTGCTACAAGTCCAATTCCCATCGGTGTCGTAGATGCCAATGATGCTCATGGAGCACCCAAGAATTTCTCCTGTTTCAGGGCCTTCACTGCTCTTGAGAGCTTCAGTTCGACCCAGCTGCGGGGCAAGAAAATGCTTGAGAAGAAAAAGATGGAGACTATATAATTGGGTGGAGGCGAGAGGGCGATGGCACATCAGCCAAGGGAGAGGAGACCAGGCACCGATGAAGCGATGCATGGAGGGACCGAGAATGAGCCATGGGAGGCTGAGCATCGGAGGAGGCGACGGAGCATGGAGACCCCGGTGAGAGGTCTGGACGGATCGCCAACGGCTGCAGATCGACGGCGGAGAAGCGGGCGTAGTCGGAGAGAGGAAGGCGCTCGAGGAGCAGGTTTGCGCCCAGCTTTGTGGTGATTTATTGTGGTTTCCATTGCGAATTGTTTGAGGAGATGAGATGATGATAGATTAGGGTATTTAATAGTGGAAAAGGAAGAAGAAAAGGTGATTGGTTTTTTTTTTTTCCATATTGGTCCCATATATCTTAAACATTTCGAAATTAGTAATCCAAATATTTAAGTATTTTGAACTAATCCCCAAAATCTACATATTTTAAAATTAGTCCCTCTAAATCTTTATTTGTGAAGTTAGGCCCTCAAATCGTTAAGTATGTTGAAATTAGCCCCAAATCTTTCGATCATTTCGTGTCGTTCGAGGATGGAGATATAAGGTCCTCCAGCTGAAGAAAACACTCTCTTAATCATAATCATTTAAGGGTTTTGCATATATACCTCTCAAATCTTCCATATCTACAAAATTACCCTCCAAATCTTGTTATTTATAAAATTACCCTCAATTCTCTCACATAGATTTTTTTCTAACCCTTCCACTTAATAATTTTAATTTTTAATAGAAAATTATTGCATACCTATTAGAAATCTTGGCATTGCCTGTTTGAAACCAACATTCTTAAGTTGGGCGATTGGGAAGACCAAATATGCTAGTTTTTGGGATAATTTTGCAAATATCAAGATTTGACAAGTGATTTTGCAAATATTAAAGATTTAAGAGGTATATGGGAACAAAACTCTGAAGCTCCGGTACTCCACTGAAGTAACGATGGCTAGTAATTCTTTTCGGTTTTATTCCCTCTCTCATCCCACAATTTAAGGATAAGGTGATTAATGAGTCTTCCACACCTAAAATAGCAAATAACTTGCGTTATTTTAGGAAATAACTTGAAATAAGGTCTATTTGTTATAGTTCTGCAACTAACTATTCATGTAGGATTTTCTACCTCGTTTTTTTTTTCTATCAAAACTGTATTAGATTCATCCGTTTTTTTTCTATCAAAACATAATTGTCGCTGTATTTATATTTTCTAGTTAAGAGTATAAATAAAAGCTTTCAATTAGTATCATATCTTAAGTAAAAATAAGAGCATCGCTAGGAGAACCCAAAAATAGCACAGTTCTTAGGGATAGGTGAAGTGGCATGCTTATGTGTAAAATGAATCATCAATGAGCTGGTCAATACTAATAGTGAATCAAGGATATTATGGTAATTATATATGGCCATCTCTTCCAATCAATTAACCCAAACACCAGACATTGTTATCTCCTCCCAAATCCAAGACCCCCCGCCAAACATCCTCCCCCACCATGTTGACGTTAGAATTGATTTTTAGTTGTAATTGAGCTGTTGATTGATGAAGCAATAAAATGGCCATGATCTGCATTTGAGGGTTTTTTTAATTATTTATTTTTGTTGTAATTAAACATAAGAGGTGTGAATTTATCATCTCTTTAGTAATGTAACTGGCAATTTCTATTTGATGCCCACACAATCAGTGGCTTTCCTCGTTTTTTCCAAGACGACCAAGAGTAAACAACAACAGTTTCTCCTTCTTCACAGCCTCCCTCTCACATATTCGGATCATTATCGTTGAGAACAGATAACCACCGCTAGCTTAAAACAACTAGATTAAAACAAGAATCTTGGAAAATATTAGGGGTTTCTATGAAAGAAGCAAAACCCATGATGACAAAGCCTTAATGACATCAACCCACCAAGAGTTTTATTAAGATTAACTTTTCCAGGCTTAGAGGCATTAGGGCAATGAGAGGAGAAAATCCCAAGAACAGAAAGTTATAAGAGTAATTGACTCTCGGTTTCCTATTTCTCAACAATCTTGGATTTTATACCATTTCTGTAAGAGAGAGAGAATGGAATTAGTGGTTTTGGAAGAGAAATGATAGGAAAGAAAAATATAGAGGATGAAAAAATTACCCTTTCCTAAATTTCAACCATTTTACACTTTTTTCCATTTAAAAAAAACCTATTTTCGGAACATCGATGACACAAAGTGTAATTAAAACCCTTAATCTTCAGACAAAAAGTGCTTCAACCGAAAAGTGATTTCCACATCCACTCTTGTAATTATCCACACTTTCAAGTGTAGGTATCAACTAGGTTCATTTTTTACCTCCCCACTCATTGTTCAAGTAATCCATCGCAGACAACTAGGTCGCCAGTTTAGTGGATTTTTTTTTTTTTTTTTTTGGTTTTAAAAATCATTGCTAGCTGTCTATTGCTCATCTTTCATATTTTGGTATACCCATCATCTAGTACTTCGCTTCCAAATTTTGCTATACCCATAATCTATTGTTCTTCTTCCATTGTTCCTTATGACTTTTCTTATTCTTTCCAACAAAACTTACCATTTCATTATTTGATCCAACTATTACTCCCCCTCTCATTTAACCCTTGCATCAAATCCTAGCAATGGATGTGCTTTGCTGGACTTGGGGAATGGAGGAATTGTGTTCTGAGTTAAGGGATCTAATAAAAGAGGAAATACCTCTTTTTTGCCTTTTTCTATCTTACTGTTTTTAAAAATAAAATTAAATCATTTTTTATGTAACTGAAGCAAACCTGGAGAAATAATAGGAAATGAAAAATATTAACGCCTCGTTTGGCATGCGAGAATCCGATGAACAAGGAATAGAATGAAATCAATATGAAATGGAATGCTTAATTCTATTCTCATGTTTTGGCGCAATTTAGAGAATGAAGCACAAAATAACATATTTGAAAGTTATGTATTTTTTAATTCCCATTTAACTGGGAATATCCATTCCCTATCATCTCATTGTGAATCCTTATTTCTACATAAAGTGGAATCAATGAAGAAGTGACATTCGAGCTTCCAAAAAGCGGTTGTGTTTGGAACAAAGAAATGAGAAGTGGGAACTGTTATTCCATTCCCACTCATTCCCACATACCAAATGAGGCTCGATGTTTGCTTTAGGAATTTGGATCCTCTCTTTTATAAAAAAAATCAATGGAGAGATCACTATTTTTAATCTTAACCGTTGATTATTTAGTAGTCAATAATGATACAATCTAAATCTAACACTCATCATACCCCCGTGTATCTTCATCATCTATTGTAGGCAGTAGGATTTCTGGTAAGGTTGACCCTTGTCTTGGTATTAAAACTGGCATTACCTTGCTAGCTTTTGTATCCTTAGCAAACAGACGCTTCTTTAAGTGGGATGATAGAGATTGTTTTACTGAACATGTGAGGATAGGAAAATGGCGTTGGAGTTCTATTTTTCCTCTTCATTACAGTTGGCGGAGTTGAAGGGGACATCAATTATTTCATATGGATTACATGATGTGGCACTTTTGAAGGAGTCCTTGGTGATGATGAATCCTCCATAGGGCGATATGATGGTGGTATATAAGGAACTGCATAGGACGATAATGTTAGAGTGTCCATGCACTCAGGCAAAGCTTTTTCATCAACTTGACTAATAGACACCATATTGGCATATTGTCTTCATTTCTTGATGGTTCCATCATGAATCATTTCTTGAACTTTATCTTTAAAGACAAAACATTCTTTCAAAGTGTGTCCTGACATGCGATGATACTTGCAATATTGTCTGTCATCGTGCCTCTTGGTATTTTCATTAACCTGGTGAGGTTCAGGTAATTGTACAAGCTTCAACTGGGTCAATCTCTTAAAGAAATCGTCAACTACTTCTTTGGGAAAGGAGTACTCCCTTTCAAGTCTATCTTTTAGACTTCTTGGCTTCCTAATACCATTAAACTTTGAATTCTTTGATTGGACATTGGCCACATTTGGTCATATTTTTGTATATTGTGTTGCCACAGATGTCTCCATCACATGCTTACCCTTATCACGGGTTCGAACTTTCTTTCCTTTGTCTAGCCCATGTTCAAAATTTATGGTTCCCTCATGCGGCGTGATCCAAGCGATTGAGATAATTTTCTATATCAATTGATTTAGATACCAACTCTTCAAAAGTCATAGGCCGTACCCCTTGAAGGTGAACTGCCATTTCTAGTCGAAGATTATTCATGCACATCCATACAGCCTCTGGTTTTGTGATTGGCTAAGGACAATGAAGACTCAAGTTTCTCCATCTGTTAATGAAATCAGATGCCCTATCATTATGTGTTTACTCTGTCTAAGTTAATTCAGTGATGCCCACAGTCCTTTGAGTATTATAGAAGCGTTGAAAGAAGGCTTCTTGCATCTGCTCCTAATTTCTTATTGATCCAGGCAGAAGCTTACTATATCAAGTAAATGCAGGACCTGAAAGTGTTTGAACAAACTGTCTTAATAGGAGAGCTCCATTGTGAGCGGTATCTTGACATGCTGCTAGAAAGTGAGTGATGTGCTCATGTGTTGAACCATTTCCATTGAATTTGGTAAATTGAGATTGTCGTTAATTTGTAGAGAAGGAAATCATGTCAATCTCAGCAGGATAAGGCTTTGTATAGCCTGGTCTCATTGCATACTGATTTTTCATTAACTGTGCCCTGACCCCTTTAATGATGAGTCTTTGCACTATATTAACTGAAACTGCAGTTGAGTGATGCTGAACATCTGAAGTATTATTTTGAGCAGAAGGATTTGAAAAAGTTTGTGCTCTAAGTTGAGCAATTTCTTCTTCTTTCTGTTAAAGGTCCCTTTGAAGTTGCACCAATTTATCATCAAGTGACATTTCATCAGTTGTTAAAACTTGTTCTGCGCCTAATAGATTAGGTTCATATTCTTTCTCTACACTAGTGTAGGCATAAAAAATTGCTTATCGATGCGAACAAGACTCGTAAGCGGTGGGTGCGACAGCCGACCGATCCATCCGGACGGCGACTTCGAGCGCCGTCGGCGTGATTCTGTATAGCGCAAAAGCGGTCGGCGAACTCATGAAGTGGGTTGCGAGCGTCTGAGCCATAACCGGCCAGCGTCGTGGAAAACCGGCGGCGAAGCTCAGCGAGGCGGGTTGGCTAAACTTCAAAGCGTTAGCGAGGCGGAATCAACCGTGCTTAGTCCGTCGATGCAAGCGGCGTTCGAGCTCGAGTTGATCGGACCACGGTTCGAACACATCAGGGCAAAACTAAGCCGGAAGACCGAAGAATCGGCGAAGAATCGGCGGAATAACGACTCGAACCGGTATCACGGGACCTCGGCCAAATGGCGAGGTGGCTCTTATGGCGGTGGCTCGACCAACATGGCCGGTACCCGGCAAGTGGCCGGGTGGCTCGACTACGGCGGACCACCTCGGCCAACGGCAGAGGTACCTCGGCCAAGGCGGGTGGCTCGGCAATGGCGACCTCCTGGCCAAGGCGGTGGCTCGGCAACCTCCTGGTGGTGGCGCACTTCGGCCAGTGTGGAGCCGCCCCACACGAGATGTATAAATAGGGGGTCTTGAGTGGTGAGGTGAAGCGGGATTTTGGAGACTTTGAGGTCGGATTTTTGGGATTTTGGCTTGGATTTTGGCGGACTTCGAAGAGCCCTCGCGAGATCTACTGACGCCTGATTACGGCGAGCACAAGTCGGTCAGCGTCGGATCTTCAATCAAAAGGTAACCGAATTGAATTGAACTCTGGATACCCTCTAGATTAAGCCGGTCTTAATCTCGGGGATAGCGCGTGATTTCTCCTAGTAGATCTCACCCGCTCGGCGATCCTCTCGCCGTTGAGTGTGATCCCTGGTAACCGTTTCAGCGTGGCTTGACACTTTATCGTTCAAGGCGGGTCTCTACGGATCGGGATTGTAGCGGTGGTCCCGGACACAATAAGTCGGCACGGGCAAAGAAACCATAGCGAGGATCCGATATAGCAGAGATCCTCGCGTTTGTTCTAAGGATAAAAGTTGTAATCTTTTTGATTTTCATTATGCACGCCAAAATAAAAGGCGATATTTCTCTTGAATTTTGTTGTAGGCCAAAGAAGCTATAAGCAAGTTCAAATCAATGACAATCATCCCAACTTTTCGCGAACAAGGCTGGCGACCGATTGGAGAAGGGCGTGAAACCACCACCGAGTGGTTTCGAGGATCTTGTAAGTATTTTCAGCGCTCTGAGATACCCCTCAAAGCGTCCAATTCTTAATAGATGCGGGATGCTTTGAACATGATAGTTCCGGCCTTGATGGTGAGGTCCCAAGATAGCTTCAAGTCTTGATTCTTTCGGATCATCCGGTTCTGGGATTCACGATAAGATCACGGTCTTTGCATTTATTGTCGACCGCTTATTATCTTGATTGAAGCCGGTGGGTGAGTTTTGCTTGTAACTTCGTGTCGGTCGGTCGTTGACTAACCATCGGACTTTGGATTTATCGTATTGTGGCGAACTCCTTGTTAGCGACCGTTGGTAAATGCGGATACATGGAATTTCATAACCTTTAATGGGCTAATTGTACCCGAATGACCGAACCATCAAGGGTTCGTTGAAATAACTCGGGTGTGACTTGAAATAAATCAAAGTCTTTGTCGGGAACCCTTCCGTCAAATGGTGTGAAGTTTATTAAGTTAAACTTGGTGGGATTCCCACTCCCTCGGTATGGGCAAGGAATACTTTGTCTTCTTTACTTCTTGGCTGAAATCAATGAATTGATTTTGCTCTCAAGTCTTTGATCTTCGCTCTCATGAGCAATGCGTCAGCGTGGTTCGGGGGTTATCTACGGTGCTTCCTCTGATCCGAATCGCTATCATCTTCATCGGCGTTGACGCCCGACTTGATTCACCTTGATGTTTTGTCGGGGCTTGGATGCGTTGGTCGTGCATTTCTCTCATCGATGCGCATGGCCAACTCCATTTCTAACTTGAAGTTTTCCGTTGTTTATTCAGCCGGTCTAGCATTTTGGCCACTTGATGCATGCGATCATGAGTGTTTCTTAGGGACTCCCTGGCTAGATACTGATATGATCGGATCGCGATTGCGGAGCCAATATCATCATCCTCGCGGGTAACCCTTGAAGCTTATATACGGACCGTCGGATAGGGACCATAAGCGAGTTAGCGTTGCGTGCGTCTGGGAATAGCCCGTGGCGATGATTCTTTGCGGTCATATTATTAGTGACCTCGGCAATCACCCTCTCGGGGAGATCATCCTTTTCGGAATCGCCTTGTCGGTCGGCATCTCAGGTGGTGAGTCTCTTGAAAGTGACACCCTTTGGAGCTTCTTGATGGCAATTGCACTCGAGCATCGTCTTAATGAGCTTGGAGCACAAGCATGAAGCTAGCAATTTGGGAATCCCGCCGAGATTTTCATACCTCTTGCCGCGAGTACTGCTCATCGGTGTTAATGCCCAGAGACAGCCAAGTATGTTGGCGTGATCTTCGGGTATAACGTCCTCATCGTCGGATAAGCGTCTCCTTAGAGGGCAGGTCAATCCATGAAACTTCGAAAGTGGCTTCGCCTAGACTTTCGCGGATGTGGTATGAAGTCTCGGCGGACTCTCGGACCGATTTTCAATCCGATAGGAGAGGCTGCGGGAATCTTCTTGTCCTTGTTGGAGCAGTGCGACCTCACGCATGAGGTGACCCGTGATTCTCTTCGGGCCAGAGCGATCCTTGATAGTCGGTTTGGTGGTGGTGGCGGGAGTTGGCTTCACCGGTTCGAATCTGAGGCATGCTTGTCTTTGGCGTCGTCGTCTTGAGCTTTGGCGTTGGATTTACAGCGCTGTATCCCTTCGGCTTAAGCGAGAGGCAGGGAGTGTGAAGCGGAGGTTGGGGCACCATTAGACTTGGGCCTCAAACTGGCGATGCGTTGGTAGCTTCTTTGCCACTTCCTTCTTCTCGCGAGCTGTTGCACCAAAGCTTCGTGCTTGCGCAGAGTCGTGGCGCTTCGGATCGCTCTGAAGTGGGCGGTTCCGTTTGACCGAGACCCACTCGTCGGTTGGCGGCTTGGATAGGCAGTCGATCACTTTGAAACCTGCTGCGTAAAGTGGATCTTAGATCCGCCGTAGCCGGACCCCATCCATGGTTGCATGGCCTTAGCAGCTTCGCGGCGCCATGCTTTGTCGTCGCTGGCGAGCTTCGCAGAGTGCGGCGCGTCGTCGGCGTTCATCTCCGGCACCATCACGGACTTGGCCGAAGGGATTTCTCTTTACTGCGGCAGAGGTTGGGCTTGCCTTCGCAGATCACGGGGCTCTACATCGGAGGCCCATCGGGTTCTCCTTGCGGCGGAGACCTTCTTGGAGGCGGGGATGCTGGAGGAGGGTGAGGATAGGTACTCCCGAACTCTGGTCGAACTTCGAACTCGACCTCTTCTTCCACAGGGATAGGGATCCCGGTTGCGGCTACGACGACCTCGAGTGGGGTGGCTCCCCCTTGTGGTCGCCCGACTCTTAGCGGATTGACTCTCTCTCCCTCCGTCTTCGTGAGAATGCCATGTAAGACATAGTGATGATAGAGGCAATCTCGAGGGCTCCAACTTGGTTTGGAGTGCATGTACTTCTGGTAGCTACCCCTATCTCGCCTGCCGACTTTTTGTACCAGGTATGATAGGCTGGGGAAGATAAGGAAATGGCGACAATGTTAACGCTATCATCGTATGTCTTATGGCGTCTGGAGCGTGAAAACATCGGCGGTCGCCGAGCTGGTCGGTGAATCGATGAAGGTCGATCGAACCGACGAAGAAGACCAGTAGTTGTTGCCCGCTCGATCTCCGGCTGGCGAAGGGCCTCGACAAACCCGAAGCGAAGATCCACCGGCGCATCAGTGGCCCGGCGATAAGGCCGACGTCTTGGCAAACACCTCCGACAAGTATGGCGCCAGGCAATCCGTAGATGAATGCAGCTCTAGATCCCCGGGCAGCTTTCGAGCGATGACGATATCTGCGATCAGCGAAGCGGTGGTCTGTCAGCGGCTGCACCAGGGCATCGGCAGCGCATAGCTTTGGATGACGAAGCCCGGCATAGCCGGTTTACGAGCTTGAAGCGGACCTTCGGTAAATGGTCGCTCTCTGCGGCCACCCTCCCGGTGTTTCAAAATTCTGCGACCTCTCGGTAATCGAGGTCCGCAATCGGCCCACATCGGCGAAATCTGAAGCCGGTCACTTTCGGAGACTTCGACGTCTGAAGGCGATGAGCGGTCCCGCTACGGCGATCTTCCGATACTGCGCTTAAATGTATACCTACTGCGTGCAGAAAAACTGAAAAAACTCGAAAATGATAACGATCATCAAACATCAAAATTCGAAGAACCTCAAATATGACTAAATCATGAGAAGATCGAAGAACAGCGTCGGTGGCTCAAGAAGTCAACACATGGGGAGATTGTGTCTGCTACAATCGAGACACGTTGTTTGTCTGCCATGCGGCGAGACACAGCGCTTGATTATTGTTGGCGAGACACTTGTGTCTCCTCGCGCGGCGGGAACACTTGATGTGTCTCGCTATTAGCGAGACACTTGTGTGTGCCTCGCACGAGCGGGAGCTGAGTGTGTCTCGCTATAGGTGACACAATCTTGCTAGCTGGCGGGAACACCGAATACTGAGCGAGCTCTTGAAGGGTCTAAATCAATGCGATGGGGCCCTTGACTTTATCAATCGAGAGAGCGTTCGACCGCGTTAATAAGCGGTTACACGCGAAGATACACACCCAGTAATTCTAGGGCATTTAATCGTGCCTAAAAGCGGAAAGCCGTTAAGTATTTGGAAGGATGACCTTGCCTCGCCCGATTGGCCGTGACCCTTTACCTCGCCCGCCCGTGACCCGATACTACCGCCGGTGGCGGCTGACTTGGCGAAGCGGCTTCGAGGCTGCCAGCGCTCTGAAATTTTACGCACCCTTGACACTTGTGTTTACGACACGCGTTCCCAAAGACTATAAATACTCTACGATACTTGGCAGAAGTGAGCCATCGAGAAGGAAAAGTCGAAATCCAAGCAGGAGTTCAAGAACACGATCCGGGAGATTCCTCGAGTTTAAGCCTTGACTTATTCTTGAGAAGTAGATATCTTACCTTGCTAAGATATTTCTTTGAAGTTCTTGTTTCCTTTGCGAAGCACTAACTAAACCCGTCGATTGACGATGTTTCGGTGGTCCGCATTCTGGCGTCCGGCAGGCAAAGTCCATAAAAACAAGAGATCTACACTTGTAGCGTCTTTTGTTGAGTTTGTGAGAGTTATTTAATTTTCATTGTAACTGAAAATCAAAGTGTAATTTTCTTAAGTTTTACAAATGGAATCAACTTTCGACCCAAACCACGATGGCGACCAAATGGGAGACGGCGGTCTCGAGCGAGATCGTTGTGTCGCCGACTACTTGTGATCAAGCCGACCTCTCATGGTCGATGGACTGAATTATTTCTTCGATCAAGCCAAGTTAGAATATTTCTCCTCTTCTTCATCAAAGTCCTCCTACGCCCAGCAACATGATTTCATCTCCAAGAAGGAGGTTAGTTCTTTGGGAGGCAATGAATCTCAAAGCGATGATTTCCCGACAACAACCCGGCGGATCTCAAGCGGGATTTCTCAAGTTGACTCTTTTGAAGAAGGAGTCATTCAACAAGATCTCAACCACTCGACAAAGGGCTCCGTGGAACAACGTCAAAAGATGGCTCGTCAATTAGCGAAGGCCACGGAGTCAGCGGATGGAGTTCACTATCAGACGAACTCACATGATCAAAAGCGTCAACAAACTGCACGGCAACCCGTCGGCCTCACGCCCAGGAAGAATGGGTTCGTCCAAAGGACCCGATTGACAAAGAAGCGCTCAAAAAGCGCCGTGCGTTGCTCATGCGATGCCATTGTTGCGAAATGCGCGGAGTCTAAATCAACTCGACCAGCGGCTCAAAATGCGCCAAGTTTGGGTCCCGAAGTCAACGTCAAAATTGGCTCAAGAGTGCGCCTCGCCGGATTGTGACTTCCGCCCGATTCGGTACCTCGCCCGGTAGCCGACCTAAAACGCCTGCAGCGGCTGATGTACTTATCTCAGCCGGCCGAGCAGTCAACACCTACGCCAAGCGGCGATCCTCCATGCTGCTGCTTGAAATTTGACTTTTCGCCCTTTTCTTCCACTTTTCGGCTGAGGGTATCAGCTGTTAAATCACGGAAATCCGTCAACTTCGGTGTTCCGGTCGCCTTGGTCCACAGGTGAGAACCAAAGTCAAAACCAGGTAATGGAATGTTTGGGTCACGATCCATAAACAACGAGGTTGAGGTAGAGCCAAATTGATGTTGAAATGTCTTTGAGCCATCGTAGCTCAAAGCGAAAGAATTTATGTTGCGTCTCGTTTGAGCATCGAGGGTCCCGCGAGTCTGAAGAAGTTGAGGCAAGTGACTCGCCAAATCACGAGATATGAGGACCCTTGTGATTCCTCTGAGAAGCAACCGGATAGCGGCCTTGCGGCGGAGGTTGTCTCTCAAATCAAATGGCGGCGTCCTCAAAAGGCGTGTCCTCCAATTAAGGACAACGTTACACTTGGGGGTGGATAATCCATGAGCGAGGTCCACTTCCACATTGAGCAATCAAACCTTCCTGATTAGGATTGTCTCAAAATTCCTATCTGGTCAAACCTTCATGCAGTTAGGACCGCAGTCAAAATCCCTCTTGATTCCTTCTATGAGCAGAGAGGTCCACTTCGATTGGCGATCAAACCTTCTACGGTTAGGATTGTCTCAAAAATTCCTATCTGGTCAAACCTTGGGTTAGGACCACGGTCAAAATCCCTCGATTCCTTCTATGAGCGAGGGTCCACTTCAGTTGGCGATCAAGCGAAAGGGGCGATCGATGAAATAAGTATTCTTGCTTTCGTGTGCACAGCTAATCAAAGGCGTTGTTGTCGGGATGTACGTTGCGAGTCAAGCGGCTCAACCACAAGAGCTTCGATATTGAGGCTTTCCTGCCCGACAGCGGAAGATCACGAAAGCGAGTCAAAGCGACCCGAAGAAAGAAAGATTCACCATTGAACGGATGAACTTCCGAAGTTACTATTAACATGGTGAACAAAGGAAAAGGGTGGCGATGGATCAGATCGACATCACGGAGGAAAAGTCGGCACGAGTTTCAGCCGATGTCACCGGTTACAATTGCGAGCTTCTGCATTGACTATAGAAGGATGCATGAGGAGAGTCATCGATGATAAGCTTCCGACATCAGATACACAATGTCAAGTCTTGGTCCCCATCGAGCTTTTACCATTACTCCGATCTCACGGCTCAAATGTTACAAGAAGCCTTAGCTAAGCAAAGAAGAGCTTAAAGTAGAAATGAGAAACGAGAGATGGAGCTAGCCATTACAGAGATAAGGGGAATTGCAAACCCAGCGGTTACAACAACTGGGTCGATCCAGCGGCTGAATCAGTCCAAGGTGGAATTACCCACCCAATGTGAAGGCAGTGATTGAGATTGATGAACACATTCGATCAACCTCCAAAGAAAGCATCTGCTGCTCAAGGTGGAAATGATCAATTCTTCCCTGGAAATAATCCAAAACAAGGGAAGATGATGGCGAAAGGATGAAAGAGCTTGAAGATAAAATCAATGTTTTGATGTCCACACGGAAGTCAAAGGGCGGTATCCGTGTCAGGTATCACGAGAGAGTGGGATTCAATTCCTTACCTAAAATTTAATTTGATCAACTTCCGCCATTTGGCGGAGGGTCACCTTCACAACACGATTTACTTCAAATCACATTTGGGGTAATCTCGAGGAAAAGCCTCGATGGTTCGGTCATTAGTCGGTACTCTTGGCGGAGCTGCCGATTGGTATCGAAGACTCAAGGCCGGAGTATTAATTCTTTGGGAGGACATGGAAAGTTCTTTTCTCGGCAACTTTTTCGATGGCGACACCGAGTCTCAATTGGAACTCTCTTAGGCGAAAAGCGAAGGTGGGAGACAATGCGACACCTTCGTTAAGCGATTCATAATAAAGCTAATTGCGGGGATCAATTCTTGAAAAGTTCATATTGAAGACTTGCCACAACAATCTTTCTATAGAATTCTTTGGAAGTCATGGGGAATGTCCCGCTGACTTCGTGGAAAGACCTAAAAATCTGAGGAGAACAAGCGAGCGTTTCCTCGGAAGGAAGAAAGGCTGAAAGAGAGGCGAAAAGACCCTCGAGGTAAATTTTCCTCTCGTAATAGAGAAAGGCATCTGTATTGCTGTTGGTCAAGCGTCTAACAATGGCGGCGCCAAAGCTTCATCGAATTCCACGGGACATACTCTTTCAAGGACGAAGAAGTTCCAATTATCTTCAAACACCTCCTTGATAACAACAAAATCAAGTTGCCCAATTACAAACCAAGAGGCTAACAAAACTTCGGACCCTAAATAAATGCGTACCAGGAGAGGATCCTCCATCCTACAAAGGATTGCTTAGCTCTCAAGGCCATCATCAAGCCTTGGTTGAAGGCGTCTTAGCGCCCGAAATAAGCTAAATCAAAATAGACTCCGGCGGTATCACAGTATCAAAGCCCCTTTCCTCAGATGAATATAAGAGTTAAGCTGCTCTTCCCTTCTTACTCAGGCATTTCTTGAGATTTGGATAATCCATGAGCGAGAGGTCCACTTCCAGATTGAGCAATCAAACCTTCTCAGTTAGGATTGTCTCAAAAATTCCTATCTGGTCAAACCTTCATCACATTAGGACCCACAGTCAAATCCCCTCTTGATTCCTTCTATGAGCGAGAGGTCCACTTCAGTTGGCGATCAAACCTTCCTAGAGTTAGGATTGTCTCAAAAATTCCTATCTGGTCAAACCTTCATCAGATTGGACCCAGTCAAAATCCCTCTCGATTCATGAGCGAGAGGTCCACTTCAGGGTGAAGCGATCAACCTTCCCTCGTTAGGATTGTCTCAAAATTCCTATCACAGTCAGACCTTCATGGATTAGGATGATCACAATCCCTCTTGATTCCTTCCATGAGCGAGAGGTCCATTTGAGATTGGCGATCAAACCTTCAAACGATTAGGATTGTCTCAAAACTCCTATCGATCACACCTTCTCTGATTAGGATCATTTTTTAATTTCACTCCCACTTGGTCAAACCTTCCTGATTGGGACCACGGTCAAAATCCCTCTCGATTCCTTGATAGAGGTCTACTCGATAGCGAGGGGTTAGTTTTAAGCCCCAAGAGAAAAACACAACAGGGGTTTGTTTTGCCCCAGAGAAGCAGTTGCGTTTTGGCCCAAGAAATACAAATTCCACAAACCTCATTATTCAATATGGTATAGATGTCATTACCTAATGAAGCACCTAAACTATGCCTTCATGCATAGGGATATTATCTCATGCCTTATCGGAGATAAGTGCGCATCTAACACATTGAATCAATTCCCATTGATAATTATTAGAGCCTCGTGTTCAATATCATTAGCATAAAGTCTAAAGAATTCACTCTTTTTAGCGTAACATGTAGAACGGACTCGAGATAATCATAGCCCAAGCTCAAGCGGTAGTTGGTAGGACTCATCAAATCCGTTGATGGTGAGGGTTTGCCAAAATCTATCTATCATCATACAAGCAATAACGAGGCAATGGGTTCACTCTTCTGCGCGGGGTCAAGCATTTTCTCTACCGTGATTTTAATGCACTTTGTAACTCATTGCTAATGCAAATGTGCCATTACGCCCTTCCGGAAACTCAAAGCATGCCGAACCGGTCGCGGTGGCGGTCCTTTTGACGAACACTTGTTAATTGGGCTTTCTTCAAGTGGGACAATTCGGATATTACATATAGAAGCTTTCAAATCGTTGAGAAACCCGAGCGGCAGCTTTTCTCGAATGATTCTCAAGGCATTTCAATTATAGCCCAAGTGACTTTCAAGATGAAGATGATTAGTCAAAATGGACTTCGACATTTCAATTCATTCAAATACAAATGCAACAGCTATTGATCCCAAAGTATGGTGTGGCCGTAGCGTAGCGAGGATTCAAGCTGAAGCAAAACATGGGCCTCTTCTACAAAGTTCCAGCGTTGAGCGAAGCAAAGCATCTTATCCAAAGTATTCAGGACCCTCGACAAAATCTGAGAGAATTAGAAAACTGGAGAATATCTGTAGGCATCAAAATGAAAGAACCTCAAATATGACTAAATCATGAGAATCGAAGAACAAGCGTCGAAAATCTCAAAGTCAACACATGGGAGATTGTGTCTGCTGTCTGCGAGACACTTACTTGTTTTGTCTGCATACGGCGGGGACACCTTGATGTCGACATTGGCGAGAGACGCGTAATGCCTCGCCGAGACACCTTGATGTCGCTATTAGCGGGCACCTTGTTGTGCCTAGCCGCGGAGAACACCTTGATGTGTCGCTATAGAGCACTTACTTCAGTCTTGCTAGCTGGCGAACACCAGAATACTGGAGCGAGCTCTTGAAGGGTCTAAATCAATCGATGGGGCCACCCGACTTTATCAATGCGGAAGGCGTTGGAACCGTTAATAAGCGGTTACGGCGAAGATACACCCACTGGTAATTCTAGGGCATTTAATCGTGCCTAAAAGCGGGGAAAACCGTTCTACCCCGGTGGAAGGGCGGCCTTGCCTCGCCGGTCGGCGAGGCGACCCATCTTTTCGCGCGTGAGCTGACCGCAACTGCCTCGCCCGGTGGCGAAGCCGACTTAAGCGAAGCGATTTGCCAGCCTTCTTGCAAATTTTGCACTTATGACACTTGTGTTTACGAAGGCACGTTTCCCCAGACTATAAATACCCTCTCCTGACCACTTGGGGGAGTGCATTATCGAGAAAGGGAAAAGTCGAAATCCAAGCTTCAGGAGTTCAAGAACCACGATCCAGCGGAGATTCCTCGGTTTAAGCCTTGACTTATTCTTGAGAAGAGTAGATATCTTACCTGCTAAGATATTTCTTTGAGATTCTTGTTCAACTGCGAGAAGCACTAACTAAACCGTCGATTGACGATGCATTTTCGGTGGTCCCGCGGATTGCAATCCCACGACGCGGGCAAAGTCCACAAAAACGAAGAGATCTACACTTGGAGCGTCTTTTGTTAGGTTTGTGAGAGTTATTTAATTTTCATTGTGGCGAAAATCAAAGTGTAATTTTCTTAAGTTTTACAAATGGAATCAACTTCGACCCAAACATCATGCTTGTGCTCCAAGCTCATTAAGGCGATGCTCCTGGGGTGCAATTGCCATCGAAGCTCGAAGGGTGTCGATCTTCAAGAGACTCACCGCGAGGAGATCGAGACCTAGGACAAGGCGATTCCATAAAGGATGATCTCGAGAGGGTGAGTTGCCGAGAGTCACTAATAATATGACCGACAAAGAATCATCGTCGCGGGCTATTCGGTACTGCCTTAGCTGCTTCGTTTGCGGTCGGGACTATCCGGCGGTCCAGATCTGATAAGCCACGAAGGGTTACCGCGGAGGATGATCGTCGAGATATTGGCTCCAGCTCACTCGTCATCGATCATAGCGAGGGAGTCCCAAGAAACACTCATGATCGATCTGAGATCAAGTGGCCAAAATGCTAGGCAAGCGTTGAATAAACAACGGGAAAACTTCAAGTTAGAAATGGAGTTGTATGCGAGGCGATGAGAAAATACCACGCAGATCAAGCCACGACAAAACATCAAGGTGAATCAAGTCGGCGTCCAGCGTCGATGAAGATGATAGCGATTGGATCGGGAGGAAGCGCGAGAAGATGACCCACGAACCCGGCGGCTTTCTGTTGCTCATGAGGCGAGAAGATCAAAGACTTGGAGAGCAAAATCAATTCATTGATTTCCGCTCAGTAAAGAAAGGCAGGTATTCCTTGCCCATGAGGGTGGAATCAATCCTATAGTGAAGTTTAACTTAATAAACTTCACACCATTTGTGGAAGGGTTCCCCTAGCGACTTGATTTATTTCAAGTCACTGGAGTTATACGGCGCGAACCCTTGATGGTTCGGTCATTCGTTAGCACCGCCGTTAGGGCCGCCGAATGGTACCGCCGTCTCAAGCGGGAGCATTCACGAATTGGGGGCGACATGGAGTCTAGCTTCCTTACCAATTTCTTTGATAGCGATACGGTATCGTCGGGGCGTTATTTCGGCGAAGCGAAAAGCGGAGAAAGCGTGGACATCTTTGTTAAGCGATTCGGAACAAGGCAATGAGCTGCGGGATCAATATGAAGGAGTTCATCCTCAAACCTGCCGGCAACTTATCAATAGATGTGCTTGAAGCAATGATGCGGCACCATCGATAGCGTGGAAGGACTTGAAGGTTCGTGGAAACAAGAGAGATTCCTCAAAAGGAAAAAAGCGAGAGGGTCGGTAGACAGCGGAAGCTCGGCGTAACTTTGTCCAGCGGCAAAGGAAAAGAAACAAGCCAAGGCGGCGTTCGCGAAACGTTCAACTCAACCCGGCGGCAGCGGCAGCCAGCAGTAGGCGCCCTATGAGCCGATCAGCGTGGCAACTGGGCCACAAAAGCGAGAACCAGAGATTCGAGAGTCCTATTCCTTTAGGGACGGCGAGATTCGGTCTCTTCAAATATCTTGTGGAAAATAACAAGATCAAGCTCCCTCAGATTCGGAATCAAGAGGAAGCGATGAACCTGAATGACCCAAGATCTTGTGCATACCATAGGCGGTTCATCACCCACTAAATCTGTTTGACCTTAAGGACAAAATCCGGGCTTTAATTGATGTAGGGGTCATTACTATGAAGCCGTCAAAGAGAAGAGGGTCGTCACGGTATCCATAAGTTTGGTCGGTTGCCATTGACATGGTTTGAACTGAACCGGTGGTCAAAGTTGCGGTGAAGGCGGTGAATGGCGACCCACACAAGCAGCCGAAAGGACTTGTATGTTATCACTGACGAATGGCGAAGTCTTGTGAGGTCCACCGAACTTCTTGGAAGATGAGCAATGGGTAGCCTCTTCTTGAAGAAAAAGCGAGCGAAGGAAAGGCATGTCATGCTACTTCCGCAATTCGGAGGAGGCGATGAGCAGTGGTAACATTCAGTTTGTCAGAAGGAACACGAAGCCCATGCCACCGGAGTGGACAAGAGTACAAATACAAGTACCGAAGTCCCCACCCTAATGCCAAAGCGGCTCAGGTGGGGGTACCAACAAATCCCCTCACTGCGCCGGAGAAAGCGGCATGAGCCAAAGAAGCTACTGACAAAGCGGACGCATGAAGTTCAACTCGGCGATCTCGATTCGGTCGGGTTGGAAGAGATAAGCGGGAACCGAACTCTCCATGCAACCGTCATGGCCCAATTAGCCAATATCCCGCAGGATCACTCTCTATGAGTTCTGCGCTTATCAAAAGAGAGAAGCTCTTCAAAAGCCCTCGCCGATTGAAGTCTTCCTCACCAGATTAGGCGAGTCGGAAGAGTCGGCCCGACAATCTGCAACCTAGACTAAACACTTCCCTGCATCACCTTTACAAGGAGGATATCGCGGGCGAATTCAAGATAGGCGCTATACTTCACAGGGTATATTGGCTCTAGTGAAGTTAGCAGGATCCAAGTCGTCCAGGGTTCATTAATGAGCATCATGCCCTACGCCTCATGTATCATCACGGAATTCACGCGGCAAGCTAGCATCAGCGGCACAATGATCTGGTTTAACACGGTGGGTCCGCCCACTTGGTAAAATCGGATTAAGTGCCAAATGGGGGACTTAAAGTCGAAGTCACTGCTATGTGATTGTTGAGACTTCCTATAACTTATTGTTGGAGTGGACCTTGGATCCACAATAGCGTTATAGTCCGTCTACTCTTCATCGGTGTCTCAAATATGTAGACCACGAATAATGAGTCAAGGCGGTGGTGTGGACAAACAAGTTTAAGGGGATGGAGAATTATTTCGATTCTCTCCTCTACGGTAATGAGTCGGCGAATCATCGGCCCAGATGCGGACAGGTGAAAGAAGGCGTACGAAACGGGCTTGGTTATAGTGGAGGTTTTGTTTTAAATGACATTGTACCTTGTAATCAATCTTGGCGATGAAGAATGCGTCGGATGAACATTGTAATTGGCAAATTGCCGATGAATCAATAAATGGCGATTTAGAGTATCCTTTATCTTTGAATGATGTGATAAGGTTATACAATGATCGAGTTGCACACTTGGCTTCGATCATCTACTTCACACAAAAGCGATTCAGGGACTCCTTTGGGACAACACTTGTCATCGAAGATCAAGTAGTGAAAGAGACTTGGTTTACGGAAAAGGAGATCACGGTTCCAGCGAATCATTTCTTTGAAGAAGGTGAAGATGACAATGGGCCTATCCTCCACACATTCAGATATAGTCGAAACAGCGTATCATGAAAAGATGGGGTATGACTTGACGAGGGAAGGTCTATGTTTGGGATGAGCCCTCGAACCCCTCTAAAGCGGCATATGTCCCAAAGAGGCTGGGATAATTACTATGCATTTAGAAGTTGGGATCAGATCCTCCTCGGAAGATGAATGCTGGTGGTGATTGATAATAATCCACCGGTGAGAGCGGACGATTATCGACTCTTGGCTTGGGATTGACACCCGCCTCGGAGAAGCTTTCAAGGTTTGATGTCGAATATGGCCCGATCGATCCTGCTACTATTGAGGGTGATGAAGATATGCCAACATGGGAAGACCCATGGATCCATCAACTTCGGAAGGCGATTTGGGGATAGGTTGAACAAAGAGAACCCCACTAAGGATGAGGTAGTCGAGTTAATATGGGTGATGAAAGCATCCCAACTCATAAACATCAGCAATACTCTCCCGGAAGAAAGGAAGAGTTGATTGCCCTAATCGAGGGGTATATCGATGTATTAGCACGGAGTTCACGAGGACATGCGAGGACTCGACCTAATGTGGCAACACATCGCCTCAACATCAAAGCGGATATCAAACTGTCAAGCAACACAAAGGCGGTTTAGATCCACAAATAAGGCAATTGTTGTGAAGTGAAGAAACTCATAGAATCGGGATTCGTCGGGAAATTCAACATCCGGTTGGGTGGCGAATATAGTCCGGTCATGAAGAAGAATGGTTCGATTAGGATGCGGTATTAGGACTCTGAGACCTAGCGCTGCTTGTCAAAGGATGATTTCCCTCTTCCAATCACGATGTCATAGTTGACAACATGTGGATTTGAAAGAATGTCCTTTATGGATGGCTTTTGGGTATAATCAAATCAAGATGTACCGATGGCGTAAACACGTTGAGCGTTATGGCATATATTGCTACGGTCATGCCGTTCGGCCTCAAAATCTTGCGCAACATACCGGCGAGCAATGGCGGAGATTTTCGGGATCATCTTGAGGAAGCGGTCGAATGCTCGTCGGCGATTTGGTCGTGAAAAGCCGTGACAAAGGAGATCACATCAAAGATCTTAGAGCGGTATTGAACTCATGCGAACTCATCGGCTAAAGATGAACCTGCCAAATCCTTCCTTGGGATGTCGGTGGCAAGTTCCCGGCCGTCGTCACCGACAAAGGAATCCCGTCGATCGACAAAGTGAAGGCAATTCAAGAGTTGCAACCTCAGAAATGGAGAGAACTTCGGGGGTTACAAGGGCGATTGGTACATCCGGCGGTTCATATCGAACCTATCAGGGAAGTGCGGCCGTTCTCCAAGTTGAACAAGAAGAGCGTGTCATATATTTGGGGCGGCCTTTGCGAGAAGACGTTGAAGAGATCAAGTCATTATCTCGCTAAACCTCTGTTCTTGTTGCACGCGATGGGAAAACCATTTTTGATCTCGTCAAACAGCGGATCACTTTCGTTAAAGCTTTTCGCGCAAGGCGGCGGCGGTCCGCGAGCGGCGATGTATTACG
Source organism: Asparagus setaceus (assembly GCA_012295165.1). NCBI lineage: Eukaryota > Viridiplantae > Streptophyta > Magnoliopsida > Asparagales > Asparagaceae > Asparagus > Asparagus setaceus. The sequence continues at coordinate 4,551,553 of CM022708.1, forward strand.
AGCGAACATTAGTGGTCTGAGTCGATATCAATGGTGAAGCGGTGCCTTGCATTAGTGTTGCGATTGAAAATCGCGACACTATTTAGTGGACAGGGCGATTTATGTTATCTCTAATGTAAATCCGGTCCGAATATTTATGACCAGCCGGCCTCAATGAGTTGGCGTTTGGCGAAATGGGCCTTGCTCTTGTCCCAATATGACTTGCACTTCAAACGAAGTCGGTCAAAGGCGGCGATTTGTGATCTCTTGGTACCCGGCCCGGAACGGATGCGGTTGAGCTATATGATGATCTTCGGATGAAGTTCAAAGAAGTCAACACTACATCGCACCAACAAATATGGCGATTGTATTTTGTGGACCTCTCGAGCTACCAATGGCAAGTGCCCCGGATGTTCTAAGATTTCCGCAGAATTGGGTTGTCTTAGTTTCAGGGAAATCATGTCATGCCCGTGCTATCACTCGAACCTTGCTCTAATAATGTAGGCTGAATACAATCGCTACTTATTGGACTTAGTTTAGCCAAATGGGGTCGAATATCTCGGCGTATGGCGATTCATGGTGATGATAGTTAAGAGTTGTGGTGACTCTGAAGTCGGGAACCGATCAAGTCCCCTATCATCGGTAGCCGTGGAAATGGCGGACTCGTTGAAGAATTCTTCATCGAATATATCCAGCGCCTTGAGCGCTCATCGCGAGGCGCTGGCGTTAGGCTGTCGTTAGCACAACCTCAAGACCGAGCAATTAGTTCGGTCGGGACTCATCGACTTTTGTACCAGGTATGATGAGGCACAAGGAGATAGGGGTAGCTACCAAAGTACATGCACCCAAACCAAGTTGGAGCCGAGATTGGCTTTCCTATCATCGACTATGTCTTACATGGCATTAGCGGGAAGGCGTGAGGAGAGTCAATCGTGAAAGAGCTCCAAGATTCTTTTATGAGAAACGAGATGTTATATGCGTCAGTGCGATGGTCTTTACTCCGATGCCTTTCGAACAAGGAGAGAAGAGTCCTTGAGGCTGGTGAATGTAGTGCACCGGCCGGTCCCAAGCTCTACGATCGAATCGGAGAATGGGCTGCCGGCCAACAATGATTAATGGCGCGGTCGAATGCATTTCGGAAATGCCGCGTGTCAAATTCCGCGAATTATATGCATCGGCCTCTGGCGATTGCATCCTTGGCCACATCACGGCCATTGAGACATGGGGAATGGACATTGTAGGTCCCATTTTCCTCCGTCGATCAAAGCGTCGGTTTATTCTAGCGATTACCGACTACTTCTCCAAGTGGTAGGCAATCCGCTAAAAGGAAGTAAAAGCGATGCGTCGTCAAATTTATCAAACACCATGTCATCTATCGACATGGTGTCCCAAACGGATCGTGCATGACAGCGGTCCCCGGTTCATCGGCAATTCCTTCATCGGGTTTTGCGAGAAATTCAAGATACAAGGCGTCTCGTCGGCGACCTATAATCGGTACCAAATGGATTAGCGAGGCATTCAACAAGGCGATTATCAAAATTACCGAAAGCTTGTGAAAAGTAACAAGCGGGCGGATGATAAACTTCGGGCTTGCACGAGTATGCGCTGTGATATGCATATGAGAACAACCGTACTCCACGGTCTCTGGTGTGAACGGTTCTCCCATTGGAAATTGAGATCCGATCGCCGCCAGCCCTTTCAGAGAGATGGCCGAAGAACAACATCAAAAGTCTCGAAGAGCTTGAGATGTTAGATGAAAGCACGGAGCTCAACAATGCATTGAGTTCTACCAAGCTAGGATGTCGAAGGCTTTCAACAAGAAAGTTCGTGAGAGGGAACTGGCTGAAGGGAAAGGCCTTGAAATTGATGGAGAACAATGGGTTTACTCAAATGGTATCCTCAACCCAAAATGGTAAATAAAATGGTCTCTGGTATCCGTTCGTTGGTTCATCGATGTTCCCTGAGGATAACCAGATTTATCCTCCATCATAATTTTCCCCCGATCAAATTCCTTGGTGGGTCTCTAAATTTTACGGTACATTACAAAATCCTCTTGATTCCTTCTATGAACAAGAGGCCCACTCAAAAATTCCTTTCCTTATTTGGAGAGAATATAAAATCCTCCTCTCCGTAAAATCCACAAATTGTCAAGCGGAAGGGTTTCATCAACCTTCATCTTAGTAGCAGGGCCGGGTTGTCGGAAGTCTCTCTTCCCCGGTTCTCCGAGTGGAATCCACTCTTAGTTCCATCTTCATCTCGAGTAGCGTGAAGGTATCTTGTGGGATTTTGGACAGGTTGTCCGGAAGGTCACGAGTCTCTTCGGTTCTCGGTGGAGATCCACTCTTAGTTCCATCTTCATCTCGGTAGCCGGTGAAGGTATCTGGGATTTTCGAACCAGGTTGTCCGTGAAGGTCACGAGTCTCTTCGGTTCTCGGTGGAGATCCCTCTTAGTTCCATCTTCATCTTAGGTAGCCCGTGAAGGTATCTTGTGGGATTTTCGAGACCGGGTTGTCGGTGAAGGTCACGAGTCTCTTCGGTTCTCGGTGGAGATCCACTCTTAGTTCCATCTTCATCTTAGGTAGCGCCGGTGAAGGTATCTTGGGATTTTCGAACCGGGTTGTCCGAAGGTGCTTTGAGTCTCTTCGGTTCTCGGTGGAGATCCACTCTTAGTTCCATCTTCATCTTAGGTAGCCGTGAAGGTATCTTGTAGGGATTTTCGAACCGAGGTTGTCCGTGAAGGTCACTGAGTCTCTTCGGTTCTCGGTGGAGATCCACTCTTAGTTCCATCTTCATCTTAGGTGGCCGAAGGTATCTTGTAGGATTTTTCGGACCAGGTTGTCCGGTGAAGGTCACTGAGTCTCTTCGGTTCTCGGTGGAGATCCACTCTTAGTTCCATCTTCATCTTAGGTAGCGCCGGTGAAGGTATCTTGTAGGGATTTTCGAGCCGGGTTGTCAGGCAGAGGTCACTGAGTCTCTTCGGTTCTCGGTGGAGATCCCCCTGGTTCCATCTTCATCTGGTGGCGACTGGTATCTTGAGTTTCGGAACCGGGTTGTGTGAAGGTCACACGAGTCTCTTCGGTTCTCGGTGGAGATCCACTCTTAGTTCCCCTCTTATCTTAGGTAAGCCCGATGAAGGTATCGCCCGGTTCCAGTCAGGTAGTCGGTGAAGGTCACGAGTCTTCGTTCTGACGAGTCGCGTTAAACCTCATCGGGAAATAGAACATTCTTCCTTTCCACCTCTCCCGATCAATCTTTGCGGTTTAGTCTTTAGATTGAAGACACGAGGATTGATTACGGGGCATTTTATCCGAAGCCTAAGAAGGGATAAAGCCAGCGCCTCACCGCAGCGTTGCGGTTTAGTCTTTCTCAGATTGAAGAAGACACGAGTTGATTCGGGCATTTTATCGGCCTAAGAAGGGATAAAGCGCGCTTACCCAGCGTTGCGGTTTAGTCTTTTCCGATTGAAGAAGACACGAGTTGATTAAGGGCATTTTATCAGCCTAAGAGGGATAAAGCGCGCACGCGTTGCAGGTTTGAGTCTTTCCCGATTGAAGAAGACACGAGTTGATTAAGGGCATTTTATCAGCCTAAGAAGGGATAAAATAGCATACCAGCGTTGCGGTTTGAGTCTTTCTCCGATTGAAGACACGAGTTGATTAAGGGCATTTTATCCGGCCTAAGAAGGGTTAAAGCCAGCATGCCCTGCGCAGCGTTCTTGGGTTTAGTCTTTCTCAATTGAAGAAGACACGAGTTATGGAATGCGGGGCATTTTATCCGAAGCCTAGAAGGATAAAGCCAACGCCTTACTGCAGCGTTCGCGGTTTAGATCTCGATTGAAGAAGACACGAGTTCGATTAAGGGCATTTTATCGGCCTAAGAAGGATAAAGCCAACGCCTTATAGCGTTAGGTTTGATCTTCTCCAGATTGAAGACACGGTTGGGGCATTTTATCGGCCTAGAAGGGATAAACCAGCGCCTCACCGCAGCGTTGCGGGTTAGTCTTGCGAAAAAATGACCCTCATTATTCATATCATGGCATTAAGTCTAGAGTTTCATTCTTTAGCCAGGCGTTGTGTGTAAGGCGCAGTTGAATAATCTACTGCTTGCTTGATAGCGGTAGTTGGTAAAGGCTCATCAAACCGTTGAAGGTGGGGGTTGGCCAATAACCCTAAAGTCAGCGCCTCACCGCAGCGTTCTTGGGTTTAGAATCTTTTCTCCGATTGAAGAAGACACGAGTTCGATTCACCAGGGTATTTTATCACGGCTTTAGAAGGGATAAAGCGGCCTTTGCAGCGTGTTGCCGGTTTAGTCTTTCTCCGTTGAAGAAGACGCGATTCGGTCCCGGGGGCATTTTATCCGGCCAGAAGGGATAAAACCAACGCCTCACCGCAGGTGCGGTTTAATCTTCCGATTGAAGAAGACGCGAGTTGGTCACGGGTATTCAGATCGAAGCCTAAGAAGGGGCGAAGTCGATCTTCTGGTTTAGGGTTAGTGCTACGTGAAAAAGATGAAGCCTGCGTGTTTAACGCCGTAGCATTAAATAAGAAGAGTTTGTTAACGCGTCGTAATGTGAGCGGATCGAATAATCCGCCGCGCTAGCCCAACTTTCAAGCGGTAGTTGGTAAAGGCTCATCAAACTGGATTGGTTTGAGGTTGGCCAATAACCTAAAGTCCAGCGCTTCACCGCAGCGTTAGCAGGTTTGAATCTTTTCCGATTGAAGAGCACGGGTTGATTACAGGGGCATTTTATCCGAAGCCTAAGAAAGGTCAGCCTCACCGCCAGCGTTGTAGGTTTGATCTTTCTCCAGATTGAAGACACCCGAGTTGGAATGCGGGGTATTTCGTCCGAAACTGGAGGGCGAGTCTCACGTCTTATTTTCTGGCGTTAGCAGGGTTGTCTCTTGCGAAGTAAAAGGGGTACCGCTATGTATTCAATATCATAGCAACAAGTCTAGAAAAGTTTCATTCTTTTAGCACAACGTCGCGTGCGGGCGGATCTGATAATCCTGCATGGCCAGCTCAAGCGGTGATTGGTTGGTAAAGGCTAATCAAACCCGTTGATGGTGAGGGTTGCCAAATCGTATTATGGTTAATTATTTGGATAAAATCATAAATAAGCAATGAAAGGATGGATATTCATTTGAAGCAAATATAGAAGGCTTCAATTTGTTTAAAGCGTCAATCTATGACAAAGGATTTGTTGTTGGTGAGGGCACTTCATCATTGTAAGCTTTGGTGGAGGATATCACGCAGCTTCGGCTCACGAAGGACTCCTCGCCGATTCCGGTGTCTTAGGTGGTTGCCCTCCCTCGAGCTCAGCGGTTACTGCTTGACGAGATCAAGCTCATAAACCTTGTGGTGAGGGCTTCTTCCTTGTTGGCCTTGGCGACTCAATTGCCCATCTATCTTCCTCGGCATGGAGCTCTCCTGACGATATTATCCTCTCACTTTTTCGCCAATATCGGTCACGGATGTGGCAGGAAAATATGTCACCGGCAACAACAGCAGAACTGATGCGTATGGAGATAACTGCGCATCACGGACTTGAGCCGGTAAAACGAGCATCGGCGCCATGCCTCTAAGCGTGAGTGGGTATGGCGTATGTATGAAGCCCGGTACTTGCGCGGCTGCAGATCTCTGTTGTCTCTCGGATAAAGCCGAATCATCAACAATGGCGCTTTGAGAACCAGCTCGGGTAACCCTTATCCATTATCAAAGCCATCCAGGATCAAGCGTGCTGGCCCGATGAAGAAAGCCGCCATGAAGGACCTTTTCGATCACGGTGTTCACGAAAGAAAGAATAAGCGTATTTCCAAGCGAGATAATAAGATGGGATGGATCTTCATCGGCATCAGCTCTCGCCAGTCGTAGATTGAGATGTGAGCTGCGCGCGGTGTATCGCGTATGGAAATAAACCATTTAAGAATTGGCTGTGTCGCGTCGCCATGGCGAGCTTCATCGATTCGAGCTGCTATACGTGAATGGCTGTCACGGATATCACCCCAGCTGATGTTTTCTTATCTGAAAACATCCGGCTGCAAGCAATTGCTGAACATACACTCAAAACCGCAAACTGCGCTGAAAACTGCATCGTCGAAAGTCGAAGAACCCGCTTGACTTCCGGCGGGCCTAACTCGCTTAAGCACATCCCAGCTGACTCGAACTAATATTGCGGCGGCTGGAAGCCCTCACATTGCGTCTAAAGGCTTATTCGGCAGCGAAGCTGGCGTAGGCGATGAAGTCGCCGAGCGAACCACAAACAAACTCACTCACGGCCGGTCAAGATTTCAACAAGCGGTCGGACAATAAATGTGCGCAGTGATCTTATCGGGGAATCCTACAAAGAAGCTGGATGATCACGAAGAATCGAACTGAAGCTATCTTTTGGGACCCTCGGTCGTGAAGGCGGGAACCATCATGTCCCAGCATCGGACTCATCAAGTCGAGGCCCGAGGCGGCTGGAGGGTATCAGCAGGCATAAAAATTGCTTATCGATGCGAACAAGACTAAGCGGTGGGTCACGACAAGCCGATCCATCCGGCAATAGCGACTTCGAAGCAGCCGTGTCGGCGGTGGTCTGCCATAAAGCGCGCCAGCGAGTCGGCGAACTCATGAAGTGGGTGGCGTCTGAGCAATGGCGGCGGTCGTGGAAGCAAACGACCAGCTCAACGAAGCGGGTTATTCGCTCAAAAGTTGTGACGAATCGGCGTACTTGGTAAAGTCGATGCAAGCGAACGTTCGACTCACGGATTGATGGGACTGCGGGACTTCCAGCCTAGCAGCGACATCAGAACGGCTAAGCCCGGGAAGGCCAGAAGAATCGTAGAAGTCGGCCGGAATAGCATTTCGAACCGGCGTTATCACGGGACCTTGGCCAAATGGCGGTGGCTCATTAACATGGCTGGCTACCTCGACCAAATTGGTAGAAGTACCTCGACAACCTGGCGGTACTACTCGACCGAAGCAGAAGGTAACTCGACGAAACATGGCCCAGAACCTCCTCGGCAAGGCGATAACAAACCAACATGGCGAGCACTCTTCGGCAGTGGCGAGTGGCTTCGACCAGTGGCCAGAGCCACCTTTTGAGATGTATAAATGGGGGGTCTTTAATTGATGAAGCGAGTGAGTTTTGGAACTTTGAGGTGGATTTTGGGATTTTGGCTTGGTTTTGGCGGACTTAGAAGAGCCTCGCGAGATCTCGGCCTTGCGGTTCGAACAGCGGCGAGCACAAGTCCGATCAATGTCGAATCTTCAATCAAAAGGTACTTAAATTGGTCGAACTCTGAGATACCCTCTAGATTAAGCTTCGTCTTAATCACCGAGGGGATAAACGCTATGATTTCTCCTAGTAGATCTCACCGCTCGTGATCCTCTCCTTCGTGAGTGTGATCCCTCGGTAACCGTTTCCTTAGGCGAAGCTACATCACAGCAGTTCGAGCAGGGTCTCTGGATCGAGGATGCCTTGTTGGTCCACGGTTACAATAAGTCCCGACTACGGGCAAAAAAGAACCGCATGGCGAGGATCGATATACTTGAATCACAGCGTTTGTTCTAGGATAAAAGTTGTGTCTTTTGATTTTCATTAATGCGCCTTAAAATAAAAGCGATATTTCTCTTGAATTTTGTTGTGAGAGCGAAAGAAGGCTGTAAGCAAGTTCAAATCAATGACAATCATCCCAACTTTTCACCCAGCGAACAAGTCTTCATCCGGCATCAGCGGCTCTCGCCCGAGATCATAGTCGAGATGTAGGCTCTGCGGATGAAAAGAGGACTTTAGGAATTTTCATTAAAAATAGGCTTATTTGGCTAAAGACCCTTACCGTTTCGCCGATTGTAGCCGAAGCTAGCGAGTCTACGGAAGCATATCTATCATTGGGATCTTGTCAGCACTTGAAATTTGAGCCTGGTGTGCTCATCTATCTCCAGCGGTCGGCTGTGGTAGGCGATTCAGCGGCGGAAGAAATTTACCTGCATTTGCACAAATGGAATGTCTCGGCTTCTTTTAATTATAGTAGTGTTGGCCAAGCGGTGGTCTATAATGTCGAAGAAAGTTCATACCTTCTTGAGGATAGTAGCTTGGTAAATCCTCACCAGTATCTCCATCTTGTGACCAAGCGGCATGCAGTCATCCATGGAATGTTGCATATAAACGGATCGAAATCTTCCATGGAGAATTACGAAAAAGGCATTAGGAAAATGAATGCAATTAAGGCGAACAATAGGTAGAGTTACTTACCTCCCTCGGATGTGATTAGGCTGGCCTAGTCGGTTTGTGCATTTGTCTCACGCAATCTCTCTAAAGAACAAAAGCAAGAGGTTAGTGGGGTACAAATCACGAGTCATTCCATTCTCGCATACCACTGAAGAGAATTATCGATGTTAGATGTACACAGGTCATGGATCGTCCTACATCGGCCTCTTCCGCCATAGCTCCATACATTTGTTGAGTAGCTTGGCTCGGCATGGCCGAAGCGGGCTTTCAGCCAGAATGGTGGTGATCAAAATCAAAGCAGGGATCATAATCCTAGAACCCCTGCATGAGCGATGACCTTCAAAGTCAAAATTTCAAATTTTGTCACGGTGAATTATTACCTCCGTCACCGGCCATTGTCTTGGTCAAGTCTATATCAAAGGACCGAGGATTCACGTGATTCTTGTGGGCTAGCCTCTTTAGTTTAACCCCTTGAGAGGGTTGAATTCTTCCTCTTCAATAGATTTTCACGAAAATTCAATTGGATGAGAACTCTAATGGAAAGGATGAGAAAAGCGAAAGGGAAAAGAGGAAACGAGATCCTTCTCATGAGCTGCGGCCTCAGCTTGTCCTCTCCTAAATGCTTGTCGAGTTGTGGAACTCCTCCTCGGCCTCACGTCGATAAGATTGGCGGCTTCCTCTGAGCAGCGAGGCATCTGCGGTGTCGAATCTTGGCTCGCAACGATGCCGGCTACCGGATCGAGATGGCCCTCACGAGGGACTGACTTCGTTAGCTACTAATAGCCAACTACAATAGAGAATGTCGACTCGGGTGGCGGTCGGCTCGAGGAAGCGAACCTAGCACCGTTACGGCGCTCCGGCCATGCTTTCGAAGGCCATCCACAAGTCCACCAGAATGCAAGGCGGTTCGGGTTCCCAACATAAAGTTGGTGCGTGGCGGTAGCGGGAGCAAAGCGGCAGGGAAAATAAGGCTCAGGAAGCATTCCTCATTTACTCGGAAGGTGAGATACCACGGCCGATATTCACTAGCCAATTGAAATAGCCAATGTTAAGTGAAGTCTGGCGTGTCTTGGCACCTCCTCGTACCAAAGGACTCACCATATTGACCCGGAGAATCGAGGAAAACATCACGGAAAAGATCCACCCTTTGTGAATGCATCACGTTTCTTGATCTGCAAAACCACCCCTTCCATCGCAATCCTCTACCAAGCTGTAAGAAAGGAGTAAGGCGAATCGTGGAACGCGGTGCCGACATCATGTCGGGGCGATGAAGAACCAACGAGTCATCAAATAGGTATATGGGAGCTGCCGGACGGAAGGGATGCGTGATGATGGCTCGTCCTTTCTGAATGCTTTTTCGAACTATATGCATAATCCACGGTGAATCTGCCACCATCACAGGAAGGAGAAGAGTTCCTTCTTGTGGGGAGTTGAGCTGCGGATAAAGGACCTCAAAGGTAAAGCATCATCAGTTGATATGGAACCACACACTTCTTGAGCAGTTGCAAGATAGCACGCTAGAAGAGTTGTTGTTTGGATAGGCTTCACCATATGCAGAAAGGTCATAAACTTGGTCCACGAAGGAAAGCCTTCTTTGGTAGGCTGAGTGTATCTGAGTTAGCCTCGGACTTCTTGATCGGTTCATTAACCTTGAAGGGTGGCGGTGATAGTTCACATATTCCTCATGGTTGTCCTCCAAATCTTTGGAACAAGTAATTTGCTTGAGACTCACTGCGATTTCCTCTTAAGCGCAAGGTTGAATTGGGCGAGCTATATGGTAATGACAAGTGAGATCCCATAAAGTCTTATAACGATCGGTCGTTCCTTCAGCGGCTCGGTTCTGATTGGAGGAAAGTACTCACGATATAGCATCTTCCCCATGGGTAGACACGAAATACGGTACATCTCATGCAAAGCCAACCCCAACTTCGCCATGTTTGGTGAAAAGCGTATCGATGCGGTTATAAAGCTCGAATAAGGTAAAATGGTTGACCTGATTGGAAGGCCATACATAGTTAGCGCGAATCGCTGAATCTGAGGCCATAAACGCGAAGTTCTCCATCCCATCGGTGAGGGCGTAGCGGTCGAGCGACCCCGGTGCTTACTTGGCGAGTGTACCCGGTAGAAGAATCTATGGCTGGGCGGCGGCATCTCGCCCCAATTTAGCAAGGCGATTCTTCAAAGTCGGCGAGGAACAAAAAGCTCATCGCAGGCGGTGTGTCCGCCACAACCCGAGGTGAAGGTAGATGGCGATTCTGTTGGAACCGACAGAGCTGGCTGGGTAATAAACCCACAATGAATATGATCATGCTCCTCGGTCGAGGCGCCATGACATACGGTGTGTCACGGCATGGTGTCTAAGGTCGGTCAATGAGTTGGCGAGGTATCAGGAATATACAAAGGGCCTCCGTCGTCTTTGTTCAACCATCTCTCACTCGATAAGACGTATCAGGATCCTTAAGCGAGTCGCGAATAGATAATCGTCTTTTCGCAAAGGTTGATGGTGTGTCCCTTCTGGCGGGGCATCGGTGACCAAGCGTCGGAGAAGCGCGGGAACTTCCCTCAAATGGCTGGATCGTCTCGGCTGATGTCCACGGCGCAAATCGGCGAGATAAAAAATCGCGGGATCATCACACATGGAATAATAGTCACTATGGCGTCCATCGACCGCGTAGAATGGAAAAGCTCAGAGGAATAATCAACTGAAATCGAGAAAATACTCGGTTAGTAAATGGCGTTGAATTCATCTTACATAGATTGAGTCGACCTTATAGCGGGTATGGCGATTTCATCCGTGTATAAATAGGAGAAGCGATGAATATAGTCGTGTAAACAAAACAATATATATCCCGTTCTGAAAGCAAAACGGTGAAATCGCTCCCGTTAAAAACATCGAGCGGGTGATCTTTGAAGCCTCGATCCTCACGAAGGAGAATCTGGCTCTTCCCAATCGCCTCACAAAAGGAGAAGCGAAGCGGGGTCATAGAAGCGTGCACAATCTGAGCGTCGGTCCCCACAAAGGAGGATTCGGCTCTTCCCAATCGCCTCACAAAAGGAGAAGCAGCGGGGATACAACACATATCGAGAAGATAATAAGTTGGCGCCCTGCAAGAAAGAAGAGGCGTGCATTCCGCAGCGTCGCGAGTTGAGCGACTCCTCGGACGCGTGATCTGGCGACATGGAAGCGCAAAAAAGCGACGAAAAAGTCGGATACATGGCGAAAATCAGCAAATAAAGTCAAAAGGCTACAAAATCGGCAATAGAGCACCCGTGGGCGCCATTGCTTGACGCCACCAGTATGAGCAGCTAAGAGTCGAAACCCGGCCAGCGAATTACGGCGCCCATGCATGGCTTATTGGCATGAAGCGGTAGCGACCAATAGCCGGCCGCGTAGCGGTAATGGCCATGTAGCGCCAGAAAGCGTGGCGCCCAATACCCAGCAGCGCTTGTTGGAACCAGTGGCCTTTCTTTGCCGCCTGCGAGGTAGCCGCTTTGAGTGAGCCGCCGCTCATCGGCCGATCGTGATCGTACCCTCGGTCCTTTCCCTCGTGGTCGCGTCACATGCAGCACAAAAAAAGGAAGAAAGAAGAATTTACAAAACCCTCGTACACATACCTCGTTGATCGAAGGAAATAAGAGCGAAGCGAGATGAAAACAAGAGGAGAGAACGGGGCGGCCTAGGTCGAGGAAAGAATAGGAGGGTATGGGTATTTATAACAACCCCATATGGACCCAATCCTCTTTGAACAAGGACTCCTATTTTGGCAAAGTAGGAATTCTAATGGAGCCCAAATCAATTCTAATTAGGACTCTAATCAGCCTAATTAGGAGTCCTAATTGGAACCTTATCAGGATATCAAAAGCGATTGCCAAATCAGTCCGTTGATTGGCTCCTACTCCCTTCGCCAAGTTTGGAAAGATTAGAAGATTGATTCGTGAGAATAACATCTTGTGAAGGCCCCATCGGCATACGATCAGCAGCGTCGCCTAATCCTACTCAACTAGGATTACGGTATAAAGCTGTTTCCTAATTTATCGAGAAGTTCGGAAGAATATTTTCACAAAAATATTCTTAGGGATAACTTCGATCGTCGCGGATTACATCGGCCCGATCAGCGTAAGCCTAATCCTACTCAACTAGGATTACAGTATAAAGCTGTTTCCTAATTTATCGAGAAGTTCGGAAGAATATTTTCACAAAAATATTCTTAGGGATAACTTGATCATCGCGAATTGCATCGGCCCGATCAGCGTCGCCAATCCTACTCAACTAGGATTACGGTATAAAGCTGTTTCCTAATTTCGAGAAGTTCAGGAAGAATATTTTCACAAAAATATTCTAGGGATAACGATCATCTTGAATTGCATCGGCCCGATCAGCGTCGCCCAATCCTACTCGACTAGGATTTCGGTATAAACTATTTCCAAAATTTCAGCGAGGAGTTCACGGAGAATAAATCCATATTCTTAAGGATAACTTCGGTAACCCTTAATTTCCTCCCACCATAATCTCCAAGAGAGTAATCTGATGAGTGAAAGTCATGTTGACATCGGATAATCATATCCTCATTTGTAGTTAAACCAACAACACCGCGATGATGAAGGAATTAGCGAATAAGGGTTATGAAATTCCATGTACTTTCGACCACGACCCGATGTGTGCCAACAAAGGATTCGTGACATATGGAGAAGTCCAAAAGTCGATGGTTAGTGGACAGCGACCAGCCGACGAGAGTTACAAACAAAACTCACTCACCCGACTTGAATCAAGATTTCAACAAGCGGTCGGACAATAAATGCAGCAAGTGATCTTATCGAGGAATCCTGGCTGGATGATCACGAAGAATCGAAGACTTGAAGCTATCTTTTGGGACCCTCAGAAGCGAAGAAGCCGGGAACCATCATGTCCAAAGCATCGGACTCATCAGAATCGGGCGAGGCGGCTTTGGAGGGGTATCTGTAGGCATAAAAATTGCTTATCGGTGCGGTGAACTAAATGGCGGTGGAGTGCGACAAGCGATCCATCGACGGCGACTCGAGCAGCGTCGGCGTGGTCTGCCAGCATAAAGCGGTCGGCGAACTCATGAAGTGGGTCGGCGTCTGAACAATGGAAAGCGGCGGCGTCGTGGAGAAAACCGGCAACGAAGCTCAGCGAAGCGGGTTGGCTAAACTCAGCGTTGGCGAGGCGGTCAGCCGTGCACCGAGTCCGTCGATGCAAGCGAACCGTTCGAGCTCGAAAGTTGATGGGACCACGGACTCGAACACAACGGCGACATCAGGAACAACTAAGCGGGAAGGCCGAAGAATCGGCGAAGAATCGGCGGAATAACGGCGAGCAAGCGTATCACGGGACCTCGGCCAAATGGCGGTGGCTCGGCTTAACATGGAGTACCTCCGACCATTGGCCGACCGGCAAAGAATGGCCAGAGGTGGCTCGACCACTATGGCGGAAACCACCTCGGCGGCTGGCAAATTGCCTCGACCAGGGCGAGTGCTCGCCAGGCCTCCTCGAACAAAGGCGAGTGGCTCGACAACATGGCCGAAACTCTCGGCAGTGGCCAGGAGTGACAAACAGTGGCCACCACTTTTGAGATGTATAAATAGGGGGTCTTGATATTGAGCAGTGAGTTTTGGAGACTTTGAGGTCGGATTTTTGGGATTTTGGCTTGGATTTTGGCGGACTTCGAAGAGCCCTGCGAGATCTCACGGCCTTGCGGTTACGAGCAGCGGCGAAACAAGTCCGTCAACGTCGAGATCTTCAATCAAAGGTGTAAGAATTGGTCGAATCTGAGATACCCTCTAGATTAAGCCGTCTTAATCTCGGGGATGCTATGTGATTTCTCCTAGTAGATCTCACCGCTCGGTGATCCTCTCGCCGTGAGTGTGATCCCTCGGGCTAACGTTTCCATCGTGAAGCGAGCCTTTATCTGTAGTTCGAACGAGGGTCTCTACGGATCGGATTGCGGCGGTGGTCCACGGACACAATAAGTCCCGACACGGGCAAAGAACCCATAGCGAGGATCCGATATAACGAGATCCCGGTTTGTTCTAAGGATAAAAGTTGTAATCTTTTTGATTTTCATTATGCGCCTTAAAATAAAAGCGATATTTCTCTTGAATTTTGTTGTAGGCCAAAGAAGGCTAAGCAAGTTCAAATCAATGACAATCATCCCAACTTTTACCGCGAACAACTAGCAATGGTATCATTAGAGTGAGAATAAGAATAAGAAGAAGCAGATGATTCATTATCATTATTTTCAACTTCAAGAATCTGAGACCATGATCTTGGTGACTTCTTATCCGCAATTCGATGATTCGGTAGAATAGTACGCCTCCTTTTAAAGTACATATTTTCATCATCAGTCACACTAACAGGCATGACATTCATGACATGATTTAGAGGAGGATTATTTAAATGGAGACGCGTGGTGATGTCACATAAGTGCTCACGTAACCAACGGTGGCCTTCTATCTTCGGAAAGATCATAGTGCGTCTATCTTATAAACGATCGATACTCTAGCGAGTCAATCATCGGTGTCACTACGGCCCTCACAGGATCAATCTTTGGTTCATAGTTGATCATCACATTTTATTGCACTTTTATACCCTCATTATCTATTTTATTTGAATAAATATATCTTCTAATAATAATTTTATCTTAATTTGTAGGTAATATAAAATTATTGAATAAGAGCAAATGAAGATTATTTCAAGCCCAAAAGATCTCTAATGAAACCCGAGAATGCCTAAATCCAAAACCCGACTAAGTTTAGAAGCAAAATCTCAACACTCATTACTTTCTTGGTCGAATTATTAATAACTTGGTTTGCACTTGAGAATCAAATCAAATATGGAAAAAATAAAGTCAAATTCTTTCGGGATGGTCAACAAAAAGAAAAGCGATATCTTCCAATCCGAGCGAGAATTCAACATATTATATATAAAAATTATCTATCTCGACGAGGCGAGCCATCAAATTACCGATTCTCAAAATTTCATCAGCAATAGCGGGTTATGATAGAAATCGAATTTAAGTGATATATATTCAATTATTTGAAACCAAGTTAAATTCTAAAAAGCCCAAGAGCATTCAAGAGAAGCCCAAGAGTTTTAAATGAATTAAATACAAAAGAAATAAAGTCCACAAAGCCCATCTCTCAAGTATTAAATCAATAATCTAGATTATTTTGAGAGATCTTATGGTTATGAGGGTTGCTTGGGGCCTAAGCCAAATACTATGATTGTGAGGGTTACTTTGGGGTCAAGACAAATCCAAAGGTTGTGAGAGATTCTTGTTATTTATAAATGGAGGAGTAGAGTGAGGGCTTGAGAGTGTAAAATATTTTGTAAACTCTTTTTGGAGAGGAGGGTTACTCTTAATTGAGAGACATTCCAAATTATAACTTTTGTTGCAATCAATAAAGAAATATATCACCCCTTCATAATTCCTTTCTTCTCTTTGTCCAAGGATAAAAAGAGGATGAAGATGAAGAAATAAATATGTGGGTTTATCTTTTTCTTTTCTTATTTTCTTTTCTTGCTTATTTAATGCTTTGTAGAGTAGATTTACATTCATGTCTTTACTTTCTTGTATTTAATTTATTGCATTTACTTTCATGTCCTTACTTTCTTACATTTATTTTATAGTTTAGATTTTATTTTTCTTTTCTTTAATTCACCTTGAGGCTAGAACCCTCTAGGCAATTGTCCTTTTCTAAATGTGAAGCTAATATTTGTGGAAACTCTAGAAATTATTTGAAACTAGCTTTTATATCCAACTTATTCACATAAGATTGAGATTACCTAAGTGGATCTATTCTAGATTCCTGTATCTTTAATTATCTTTCATATTTTACCTTCTTGATTCTTACTTTTTATTTGTTTTATTTTCCTCTTGATTCTTGCTTTCTAGATTCCTCTTTATTTGTTCATTTTCTTTTCTTTAATTCACCTTGAGGCTAGAACCCTCTAGGGATTATCCTTTTCTAAATGTGGAGCTAATATTTGTGGGAACTCTAGAAATTGTTTGAAATTAACTTTTATATCCAACTTATTCACATAAGATTGAGATTAGCTAAGTGGATCTGTTCTAGATTCCTCATATCTTTAATTAAGTCTCCACATTTTACTCTCTTGATTTTCCTCTTTATTCTTGATTTTATTTGTTTGTTTTATTTTCCTTCATTTTAGTCATCATTCTTTCTCTCTCTCTCTCTCTCAATTTTGTTTTGATTTATTCGCACATGTTCACATCCACTCTTTATCTTCCCATTTTTCAATCTCATTTTACTTTTATTTACATTTTATCACTTCCACACTCTTAACCTCTTCACACTCACCTTCATTCTCATTTTGTTTTATTTGCACTCAATCACAAACACTCTCTAATCTATCCACAACCACTTTCACCATGTTTTCCTCCTAATGTGCACACACACATAAGAACCGAATCGATTAACTCCTACAACACCTTCCTTGTGGATCGATAATTTTATACTATAACTTGATGGTTGTATGCTTGTAACTTTAGGTTCACATTTATTTACCTATCAATAGTGATGAGTTGGTTGTTGATTATCTTGATGTTGATGATGGGTGTCTTCATAATGTTGATAAAAGGAGGTCTTGCCTTTCATTTATTTGAGGCATGACATGCATATGATGAAGAAGTAGCATCCTCAGGTCTTATTATGAGTTGGTTCCTAAAAATGATCTTGGGAGACTGTCTTCATTCCGGTAATCTTCATTTGACTCGGACATCGGCTTGAGGATATGATTGAATCATATTTAGATTCATAACTTGTTAGTTTGCACGAATAGAATTGATAGTGCCAAGAAGCGGAGCATTATTTTGGCAAGCCCTCACTCTAGGCTGCCTAAACAATAGAGGGGTTTGTAGAACGTTGCTCTGACGCCTCCTTTGAGGGGTCATTAACTTAAACTTGTTGCATTGGGGCACGCACTACCCTACTTGGGGTTCTTAAACAAATTTCCTTCTTGATAGGGCCTTTCGGCTTTTGAGGGTTGGACAGTTGAAGAGGAGGAAACTCCCTGCCATAAGAATTTGCTCCAAATGCCCCCATGTCTCGAGAGCATCCAATATGAGGAAAACACCTTTGAGCAATATAGTGCCTCATTTCAACTGAAGAGGAATCTATGCTTTCTTCCATCACCCCCTTACCCTTCCCAACATGAAAAGTGGGTGGCTTCTCCTTATTGTTAAGGGTATCTTTACAACCCCAATGGATGATAATACTAAGGGCACTTCTCATATTTGCATTGAGCTTTTGGGCATTAGCCATAGGAGCTGGCACTGAGGGTGATTTCCTCATTCTTTTCTTCATAGCCTTAGTCACCACAGGAGTAAAGCCATCATCATCCGCTTCAACATGTATTGGGTGAAGAGGACATTTAGGTTGTGGGATAGGGCATAGTGTAGATTGAGGAATGTTCTCCGCTATAGCCATTTCCACGGGAACCAGCACCTACAATGCACCAATTTTCACTGACATAAATTTTTGAGTCGTGCCATTAACATTTGAGTTGTTCACATGATTTGCCATTTCACCTGCGAACAATAAATGCACAGATAATGTTTTAGTGCTTTGTGCACAGAATTTTTTTAAGTGCTTTATGAACAAGATGTCGTCTAATATTTGCTTTCTAAAAGATGAGGGGAAAAGCATACTCCCACTGTGGTCGCTATAAATTTGTAAGTGTCAGAATGCTCGACGTGTATATTTTTTAAAAAAATTCAAAGTGGTACTAGTATCCATTAGAGGAGAAATAATATTTGGGTAGGTTAATCTCTTCTTGACCAAGCCGTATCACCAATCTCAAGGAGAATAGAGTAATCCCTAAATATTTACTCCTTAGATACATATTAGTATCACTTTATTTGTAAAAAACATGTGAGATGCATGCTTCCAGAAATTTATTTCTTCATGTTAATTACTCTTAATAAAAAACCCTAATTAATAGAAAGCAAAGAACTAAATAGACATCGAGAAATAAATGCAGAGATATCGATTTTATTATCTTTCTAATGTATAATAAAATTTAAGAGAAAAAAGATGGGATCTTGGGTCTCCAGATAATATTTTGGGGCCCTCCTCCCTTTCAAAAAAAATGCAGAGGACCTTGTCGTTATTGTTTCAGACTCCAAGTCTCTCTTTCTTTTCAATCTCTCAGCCTTTTCTCTATCTTTTCTATTGTTCTTTTTTTTATTATCGTGTGTTGTCTTTTTGTGTGAGGAAAGGAATGTCTATTTATAGGGAAGACCAGGGGAAGTTATCACCAGGTGTTGGAAAGGGATTAGTGGGGGAGTTATGATAACTTCCTTATCGAAACTTCCTTATCAAAATTGTTGCGTTCGTTTATCAAAAAGAATATTTTCTTTGCTTTTCACTTCTCATGTGTCTATCCGCTTATCCTTTGTGTTTCTTAAAATAGGTGTTATGGGGCCCATATACCTTCAAGTGAAATTAGGTTTGTATGAGGGTGATCCCAGAGTTAGATTTTATGCCAAGGCTTATGATCACATGACAATACCAATGTATTGAAATTGACATGCACCCTCAAGTTTGAGAATTTGGTCAATATGAAGGGGTGATGCATGTGTCTTTGTGTTGGATTAATTGAGGGTGCATGTACTCTCAAAATTTACATGAGGTGTTGTCATTCTCACATTGATTTTGATTTATATGAGATACTATCTCTCACATTGGTTTTAATTTATATGAGGTACTATCATCCTCACAATAGGTTTTATTGATAAGGCTTGTTGAGCTCATTAAATTTGACAACTTCAAGGGAAAGGTGCGCCTCTCCGAATAAATTAATATAGAGAGCCTACCTCACATTAGTTTTGATTAATATGAGGTATTATCATCCTTACAATAGGTTTCATTGATAAGATTTGTTGAGCTCATCAAATTTGATAACTACAAGAGGAAGGCGTGCCTCTTGGAATTAATATAGTGAGCGTACCTTCAAGTTAACTTGTATATGAGCTGTAGGTATCCTCAAGTTGATTTCACTTTCAAAGCTTATCAAAAGGTATTAAACCCTTTAATTAATTAAGGTTGTGACTTGTTGAGACATAAAAAAATTTTGTGCATCTACAAGAAGTCAATCAATGGTTGATTTTAATTTTCTTAGAGCCCAAGAATGATCCAAGGGCTCTTGTTGATCTGATGAGTCTATAAATAGGGGTAGAAAATGAGGGGTTAGAGTGTGAGAATTTTTGTAAAACTCTATTTGGAGAGGAGGCTTACTCTTAATTGAGAAGACCTCCCAAAATTTGTAAACTCTTTATTTCCAATAAATAAATAAATAGCGCCACTTTTTTATTTTCTTTTCTTCTTCTTTAATGATGAAGATGAAGATTTGCCTTCAAGAGGCTAACCCATTGCAAAGTAATTTTTTTAATTACATGTTTTAGGATTTTATTTTCTTGTTTTTTATTTCATGTTTGGCAGATTAGCTTTATTTCATGCTTATAATATAATTTTTCTTCATGCTTATAGAATATATTTATTTCCTTGCTCTTTGTTGTTTTGATTTTCTATTATTACTTGTAGTTAAGCTTCTTTTTTTTCCTTCTCTTTGCTTTCATGCTTCATAATCTAGACATCATTTTCTTTTTATATGTATGTGTAACTAATCTCTTTAGAAAATCTAGGATTGTATGAAGCTAGTTTAATTTCTTTTATGGTAATGGATTGCTCTCTTTATGCTTAAAAGATTATGTTTAGGGTAATCAACTAGAGAACTAATTGGTAGAAGAAGAATTTAATAATATATACTTATATTGAGTGGTTTGATATGTTATACATATGAATTCTAGAATTACTATCTAGTTGTTTATTTTTTTGAATGAGATGTTTTGCTTGGATGAAATTTGATAGATTATGCTTTCTTTAAGTAATTTGATAATCTATGCTTAGTAAATCTAAAGTAAAATATGATTAAAAAAGAGTAGTTCATAAATCCTAATTGAAATTAAGTAGTGAATTCAATTCTAGATTCCTAGATTCTCTATTTATTTTTCATCACTTTTCTTGATTTCATTTTTTCTCTTTTGAATCCCATTTTCTTGATTTTATCTTGTTGATTTTCTCCTCTTACTAATTCCTTCTTTTCTTTTATTTTCATTCCTTTAATTCCCCTTTTTAATTTTCTCTTTGTTTTCTTTGTTTCCTCCTTTTCTCTTTCTTCTCTCTTGTTTTAGATTTTTATTTTTGTCACAAATCTCTCTCTATCTCTGCACATTCTATTTCATTCCTTTTTGTCCACATTTTTCTAGGACCAAATTTTAGGAATTTCCAAACACATCTTCCTTGTGGGTTTGATATTTTATCATAGTTGAAAAAACCGGTTACATAACTGTTATAACTTTCGTTTTGTAACTTAGCGGTGCCCTCTTGTTATGTAACACACCCATTTAACGCTAAAACCATTTAACCCAGAAAAAACACGTTATATTGCGTTAAATGTGCGTTACATTATATAACCAGTTAACATGAGTTGTTTAGGTTAAATTGCATCTCTAATTAGAACGCGTGGATGCATCTTCACCTTCCAAATCATTTAAATCCTACCCTTTTTAGTCCTGATCACCCTATTCTCTTCCCGCGAATATGCGACCTCTTCGCCTCCTCCAACCCAAACCTTGACTCCTTGCCTCCTCTGAAACTCTCGGCTATCAGGTGCTTTTGAGACTCGGTGAGATAAATTTTTATTTTCGGTTATATATTAGGCATCTCAGATTTAATCCTTTAAATAAATAATGATTTTTAATTTTTAAGATCTACCACAGAATTAGAGTACAAGAATTAATTAGTGGGTTAATTGTGTTGGAGATAATTACAGCTATTTCTTGATTTTGATTAGGTTTTAGTTTTCATTTTTACTAAGTTTTGTGAAATTAAGTTTGTACACAATCTCTATATATAATTGTTACATAGTCATGTTTAGTTTGGTTGATTTAGTGAACTTGATTAGGAATTAGAATATTTTTGTAAGTTAAGAACTTGGCGTTGGAAGTGTTTGGTTTATTTTAGACTTATTTTTATTGCCTTAAACTTGGCGGCGTTAACTTATTTGATCATTTGATGATGCTTTTGGGATGGTTATTAATCAAATATGACTAACTTTTGTTAAGAATTTGTGATACTATATTTTTATATTTGATAATTGTGTTGTTATGTTTGAAAAGTTTGATGATTCTAAGTATTAAAGTTATTATGAATTGCTAGTATTTATAAAATATCTAAATAATTAATAAACAATATAACCTCGTTATACGTTCGTTTCGTTTTTCTTTAACCCTTAATAGGAGGTCAATGTTACATAACTCATTTTCATTATTTTCAACATTGATTTTTACTATACTATAACTTGATTGTTGTTATCTCACAACTTTTATGCATGTTTTATTCCCCTACCCGGAGTTTCGTTAAGACCCTTGTTTTTTTTGATAAGACCTATTGAAAGAGAAGGGAAAAAAGAAAAGGAAAGAAAAACAAGTCTTAGATTAATTTCCTTAAATCAATAAGATAGTTACTTCCCCAGTGATTTATTGATTACATAAAGAAATATAAAATGCTTTGAGAGATGAAATATAATATATTAGAGTATCGAATCACGGGAGAATATTGATTTGCTTACTTAATAATCCAAAGTAATTAATGCATAAACTAGTTGCTTTCCGAACTTATGGGGTGTTTGTTGGTATGAAAGTGAGAGCGAAAGTGAGAAAGTGAAATGTATTGAACACTTTGGGTGTTTGTTTAATTGTAAGTGGTTATGAAAGTGAAATGTAAAAAGAATCCACGTCAGTTAATCGAGGTTTAAGTTCCCCTAAAAGGTCTGAAGTCGAGATGAAAATGAGAAAAGTGGGGACCACTCCCAATTAAAATACTATATTAACTATATATATATATATATATATATATATATATATATATATATATATATATATATATATATATATATATATATATATATATATATATATATATATATATATATATATATATATATATATATTTACCATAACCAAATTAATGCATTGTGAGTGATAAACCTCGAATCCACCAAAGGGTGCTCTTTGAATCCACAAAGAGCGTCTAGAATCCACGAAGAGCTTGAATCCATGAAGAAAATATAATAAGAGAATTTTATTGATAAAAGATATATTGATTCTAGGGTTACATGACTCTTCTTAAATAGAAAATTAAAATAGACTCCTAATAAGACTAGAATTACAAAAATAGAAAGTATCAAATCCTACCTAAAAAGACTCCTATAATATAAGAAAATATCAAATCCTATTCTAAAAGATTTCCTATAATATAAGAAACAAATCAGTCCTAATCAAATCAAAATTGATTTTGTTTCCTAATCTAAATTGACTCTAACTTTATTACTAAAATAAACTAAAGGCTGATTATTTTCTGATTTTAGTCAAAACTAAGGATTACTGATGAGATTATAAAAATCTGACAATCTGGTTGGCTCTGTCTCGTCGAGATAGGCGATTTACATATATAATATGTCAGAATCCGCCTTCCGGATCAAAAGATATGATCGTTTCTTTGTAGAAGCCAATAATATGTATAAGTCGGCGTTTAGCTCGTGATTGTCGCGCTCCTCCATGAAATTGTTCGTTAAGCATCCTACATCAGTCTTCCCTTGTTGAAAGAAGCTCGTCTTCGAGCTCATATTTGCTTGAATAGTAGCTTTATCGATAAATATTTTTCTTCTCCTGCATCGATCAGCATCCGTCTTATACTTAGCATTGATTTTCTCCATTTATTTTTTTACCTTCTCGGCTAGGAATTCTTCTGCATCAAACTTGTGTACGAATCTTTTTCGCGGCATGTATATGCAACTTGCAATATGTGGCTCTGTAGTTGACATGAAAAACTCCTCCAAATATTTTTCGTGTTGGTCCTCATATTCTAGTGCAGGTGGTGTCATCTCATTATTGTTTAAATTATTGATTATCATTGCTTCCAAAGAAGAATTTTCTCCCTCATACTCCATACACAATTCTTTCATCTCCTTTACCTTGAGCCCTCCACCAAATAACTCAGACATATTATCAATTACTTTACTCTCTAATTTATCCTTCTCCTCCATCGAGACAACATCAATATGTGCAATATCGCTCACAACCTCATTAGGAATATCATGCATATTATCCGTCTTCACTATCATATCACCATCAACATTATGAATCTCATGCATAACAAGTGTTTGCACCTTAGGAGGAATTTCGGCAAGGGCAGGTTCTTCTTTCTTTGTTGCTACTTCAATGCTCGTCACAAATCTAGGCTCTTTCTCGGAGTCAAATTGGGTCTGGTTAATCCTTCCATGACCATGGTTAGAGTGTGAACTAGGATGTTGATTGAACATATAATAATTGGTTGGAAGGAAACAAGCTTTTAATAGCTTTTTCATCTTCTCCCACTTATTGACTTTCGGCTTTCCTTGACGAGATCGATTCATGCATACTAATTCCCACCAAGCATATGCTCCACCCTTAAGTCAGTAGGCCACCAACTTAACCTTCCGTTCATCTGGGATCTCCATATACTCGAAAAACCTCTCCACCTCTGCAATCCAGTCAAGAAATTCTTCAATATGAAGTTGCCCGTTGAAAGATGGCAGATCCATCTTCATCTTGAACAAATTTATTATTATTATTTTACTCCGTTAGTTTTATTCCTTCCGCATTATCTCAGCAATTTAGGGCTAACAAAAGCATCGTTGAATTTTTTTTATAACACATGTGGTCAATATTTTTATATTTTTTAATAGACTCATGTATCCATTATGCCTAAAACTAACATGCACATGAATTGACATAATAAACTTTTAGTCAAGTATAACAATAATAAACTTTTAATTTAGATAAAATAGGTTAACAATGGCAACAAATAATCTAACTACTTTGAAAATAATTTAGAAATTGATTTAATAAATAAATTGCCACATCATCTTTAATTTTTACTTTCACTAATTATTTATTTTACAAACAAACATTGTATTTTACTTGTATGCTCCGTGGATACATTGTCTCACTAGCAAAAAGTGACTTTCACCCTTTCAATTCCATAAATTGTTTTCTATCGATTCAGAGAAAAATGTCACAGTCATATCTCATCAGATGGATTTGCTTTCTTAATAATTACCCAAAAATTACTTCCCCAATGCATATATAGTTGTTTTCCGAACCTACTGCGAAATAAAATAGTACTGGCTCAATAATTTGAGCACCCTATTTTAAAATCTCCATATGTTCCATGCAAATTAATTATTTGGACAAATGATTTATTTAAACTGACTCAATAATTTGAGCACCCTATTTTAAAATCTCCGTATGTTCCATGCAAATTAATTGTTTGGACAATGATTTATTGATTAGATAAAGAAATATAAAAATATCTTGACAGATGAGATAAAGAAATATAAATTGTTTGGATCAAATCTTGTGTCATTGATTTGTTTGCTTAATTAATTATCCAAATAATTACTTCCTCCAATGCAAAATACTTTCTTGCCGAGCTTTATACAAAAGAATAAACTAACAATACTACAAAATCAATACGGGGTCCTTCAAGATGGTTGGTGAGTTCGCTCCCTGCTAAATGATCCCATGTTCGAATACTCTATCGGTTTTCTATGAATTAGGATGGATTTGTAGTAGGCACCAATCATCGGAGTTTCTCTAGAAACTGTTGAATCCTTATGACTTGAGGGTTTGAACTCTGAGCTCCTTCTCGGACATAGGAGTCCCACAATTAAGTTTTCCCTTTGCCAAAGAAAGAAAGGAATGTGTGAGGCCCTTTTTTTGAATTGTTATCAAATAACTAAAATTAAAAGAACGGGATAAAAAGAAAAAAAAATAAAACGTAAAATTTTGCAAACCCCTCTCCCAAAAAAAAAATCCTTCCACTGGCGAGTCCTTAAAAATATGAAATTAAAAATAGCCCCTATAAACTTAAAATTGAAATCTTAAAATTTGAAAATGGCAAATCATTTCTTAAAAAGTCAAAAACTATACAAGCAGTCCCTTAAATTTCCAAAATTATAAAACATCACCTAAAAAATCTAAATATTACAAAAATAACGCAGTAAGAATATAAAGATTGCCAACTAGCCCCTTAAAAATGTGAAAATTATAAAAATATTAAATTTGGACAGAAATGAAATCCTAATGACTCCTGATTAATGAAATTGAAATTGAATTACAAATTTAAGGTATAAGAAATAAATTCTACATATTCAAATAAATTCCTTGAATTAATCAATACTACATCTTGGGGTTGTTTGGTTGGTTTACCAAAAAAAACATACATATTTCATGACTTGATACCCATTTTAGTATTTTTGGGCTTGAAATGAGTTTCATGAATAAAACTGACGTGGCAGAGCTTTTCAAGTCATCTTTTACATAAATTATCAAACCAACCGGACAAAGAAAATGTAAACCTTTTTTGACTGGAGATTTACAAAGCTGATGTGGCAATCATGAAAACCAATTTCATCCTTTTACAACACGAACTGAACAACTCCTAAGGGAAATTCGAAAAGGGAAATTGTTTCATTTACTAGTGACCTCCATTAGTAAAATACCATATCCCAAGTATAATAAACTGGGCTTTGTAGGCTAGAGCCGTCTCTAGAGCTGCATCAATTTATTGATGTAATGTATTTCTCTCTATCATTTAAAGATTGTGGAATGTAATATTGCTCAAGAGTTGTGGACAAACTAATTGAGAATGTTATACCCTGCTGACATAATAAGGTCAGGTCGAGGATAAGCATGAGATTTAAAATAAAAAAAGTATAGCTATTAGTTTATTTGAGTGATTCATCTAAAACCTGAGTTTCATTTGGAAAATGTTAAAGGGGTGTTAGATCTGAAGGATCTTAAACATGATTAATCCAAAGAGATAAACATCATAAGTCTTGGGGCCTTATCAATCCATGATTTGGATCTTGAGTGGATTGATGGATCTTCTAATCTTGGGCTTCTTCTCTTCCTTAGATCTCTTTTTTAGATGGGGGTAAAAGAGATGAGAAGTCTTATGTTAACCCTAGATTAGGGACCATAACCCCATATATATAGGTGTTGCACTTTTACAATTTGGCCCCTCATCAAATTGTAATTACAACTGGTATCGCACATTTAGCCCATAATTTATTTAAATACCCATTAACCCAACTTGATTGATCACTTTAGTGGGTTAGCTGAGGGATAGCACTACATTAATGTAACATATGTGCCCACAAATAGATTTAATTAGATTTAAATCTAACAATCTCCCTTGGGCACCATATGTTTCCTTAAAATGTGTATAACCTTATGAGCTCAAAAATTGCTATCACTAATAAGGGTATTTCCAAACAATCTCGTCCATCAACTATATCAATATAGGATCAAAGTGGTCGTCGTTACATTTATCGTGACTCCCATCAATGGTCACATATATATCTGATCAAATGACATAGATCAATCATGGATGTGCGGCATGAAAATTACATGCAATGTGATGCGTGCATGTCTATTTTCAACTGGTCCTACCTTAAACTTTAGTGAGGTCATCCTCAACCATAATGTAGCGAGTGTTTAATCAGAATACTTTATTACATCGAGAAAATAACAGAACATAAATTTATCTGAAATTCTCATAAAGCAATAAAATCACAACTCCCACAAAACATGATATCCTCAAATATTACAACACCCATATGAGCGGTGTGCTCATGAAAGACCTTGGGTGGTAATCCTTTAGTAAGAGGATCGGCTATCATGGAGTTTGTCCCAATATGCTTTATGGATATCGACCACTCTGCCCTTTCTTTCACAACTAGGAACTTAATGTCAATATGTTTTGACTTAGTTGAGCTCTGTTGTTATTGGAATACATTCTCTCGATTTATTGTCACAAAATAACTTTAGTGGTCTTTCAATATTTTCAGAATCGCGCGATCCGGTGACAAAATTTGCAACCATATTCCATGATTGGATGCCTCATAGCAAGCTACAAATTCGCGTAGTGGAAGAAGCTACAAGTGTGTTTGACACTTTTCCATGATATAGCTCCTCCATTAACATATAAATGTAGCGATGTAGACTTTACGCTATCTTGGCATCCGAAAATCGGAATCGAGTACCCGATGACCTCCAGATTTCTGTGTGAGCATATAATCTTTTATTTTCGAAGATACCTCATAACCCTTTTATTTGCTATCCAATGATCCATACGGGTTGCTTAAGTATCGCCTAACATACCAATAATGTGCGCAATATCCGGACGTACATACACGAGCATACATTAGACTCCCTACTGGTGAAGCATAGGAATCTTACGCATTTCTGAATTTCAAGATTACTTTTAGGGCGCTTGATTGGTGAATTTATCTCCTTTAGCAATGGGGTTTCACGATCGCAATCTTGCATGCCAAACCTTTTGAGTACTTTATTGATATAGCTCTGTAGGCGTTGAAAAATACTTACAAGATCCCGAAACCAACTTCGTGGCGAGTCGTGAATGACAACCCATCGAATGATCGCGAGCGTCGAATCGTTAAAGGCGCGAACTTCGGCGGCGAACCCACGGCGTCACAAACGCGGTTTAAGCGGACTTGAGCGGACGATCGGTTCAGACCGTTGAACGGAGCAACCAAATTAGTCAGTCAAGTATAAGCGGAACCCAAGCAGAGAGCGGAAAAATGCCGGGCGCAGCGCCGAAGCGGCTCGACCAACTTGGCCGGTGCAAGCAAGTGGCAGTGGCTCGAACATGATGGCCGAACCACCTCGACAACTTGGCGGGTGCCTCGGCCAAAGCAGAGCGACAAACCACCGTGGCGAGCCACCTCGACCCAGCTTTAGTGCCTCGGCCAAATGGCGAGGCTCGCCGCCCATGGTAAACCACCTCGACTTGACAACGAGTGGCTGTGAAGTGTATCCGGCCGTCACACCCTATTGTATAAATAGGGGGTCTATTGATTCGGGGGATTTTTGGATACGGCGGGACTTTGGTCGGTTCTCGGATATTCTTGAAGAGCTCTTGCGAGATCTGGCCGTCGGCCTTATAGTTAAATGACATAAACCCGATCAACGTCGGATCTAGCGGAAGGTAGCGAATTGAATCGAACTACGATACCCTCTAGATTAAGCCGTCTTAATCTCGGGGATAACTGTGATTTCTCCTAGTAGATCTCACGCTTCGAGCGATCCTCTCCTTCGTGAGTGTGATCCCTCGGTAACCGTTTCCTTAAAGCGAGCCCCTTTACATCTGTAGTTCGAACCGGGTCTCCACGGATTGGAATTGCGCGGTGGTCCACGGACACAATAAGTCCCGGCAGGCAAAGAACCCATAGCGAGGATCGATATAGAGATCCTGTGTTTGTTCACTAAGGATAAAAGTTGTAATCTTTTTGATTTTCATTATGCGCCTTAAAATAAAGGCATTTCTTTTGAATTTGTTGTAGGCCAAAGAAGGCGTAAGCAAAATTCAAATCAATGACAATCATCCCGACTTTTGCTGAACAAGTTGGCGACCCGATGGGAGCCACGCCTGAATCGGAGGAGTAGATGCATAACCGGATCCTATCGGTGGAAGAAGAGGTCGGTTCGAGTTCGACCGAGAGAAGTTCGAGTACCTATCACCCTCCTCGGATCCGGTTCCCCGCGCTCCAAGAAGGTCTCCGCGCAAGAGCCGATGGGCCTCCGATGTAGAGCCCGGGGCGAGTCAACCAACACCCGCGGTAGCGAAATCCCGCCGGCCCGAAGTCGGATGGTGCCGAGATGAGCGCCGGCGATCGCGGCACTCTCAAGCGAGCTTCGCCAAAGCGGCGACATGGCATAAAGCTTGCCAGCCATGCAATCCATGGATGGGGTCCTTCTGGCGGATCTAAGATCAAACTCGCGAGAGGCTTGACCTCAAGTGATCGGCGATTTATCAAGCCGTCAAGCCGGCGTGGTCGTGTCAAGCGGAACGCTCCACAGGCGCATCCGGAGCGCCCGGCGCACTCGCTTCGCGGCACGAGCTGGTGCGGCGGTCGTGAGTTAAAGAAGGAAGTGGCAAAGAAGCCACCAGCGTACCGCCAGGTTTGGAGGCCCAAGTCTAATGGTGCCCCAACCTCGGTTGCCCACACACTCTCACACCTGCAAGCGAAGGATGCGTTGCGAGATCAGCGCCAAGGTCAAATTGGCGACACCTCAAAGTCAAAGCGCATGCGAATCGATGGTGAAGCCAACCCGTCACCACCACCAAACCGACTATCAAGGATCGGTCTCGGAGAAAGAATCACGGGTCACTCCTCATGCGAGGAGGTCGCACCCGTTCAACAAGGACAAGAAGATTCCTGCCTCTCTATCGGTTGAAAATCGAAGTCAGAAGTCTGCCGAGACTTGCGCCCACATCGGCGAAGTCTGGCGAGTCACTTTCGGAAGTTCGATGGATTGACCCGTCCTCGGAAGAGGCGTTTTCATCGGCGATGAGGGCGTTATACGAAGATCCGCGCCAACATCGGCGAGGTTGCTCCGGTACACGATGGTACGTACTACCGTGCAAGAGTGCGAGAAAATCTCGAAGGATTCCCCAAATTGGCGGTCATGCTTGTGCTCAAGCTCATTAAGGCGATGCTCGGGTGCAATTGCCATCAAAGCTCGAAAGGTGTCGGTCTTCTAGAGACTCACGGAGATCTGCAGAGACCTAGGTCGGCGATTCCTAAAGGATGACAGAGAGGGTGAGTTGCGAAGGTCACTAATAATATGACCGCAAAGAACCATCGTCCGCGGGCTATTCAGCGCATCGCAGCGGCTAACTTCGTTTGCGGTCGGGACTATCAAACGGTCGAATCGATAAACTTGAAGGGGATACCAGCGGAGGATGATCGTCGGATATTGGCTCATGTCGCATCGATCATCTTGTATCTAGCGAAGGAGCCCCGAAACACTTATGATCGATGCAGATCAAGTGGCCAAAATGCTAGGAAAGGCGTTGAATAAACAGCGGGAAAACTTCAAGTTAGAAATGGAGTTGGCCATGCGGGCGATGAGAGAAATGCGACCAGCAGATCCAAGCCCGACAAAACATCAAGGTGAATCAGTAGTAGCGTCAGCGTCGATGAAGATGATAGCGATTCGGATCGGGGAGGAAGCACGAAAGAAGATGATAACCCTCCTAAACCCAGCGCTAGGCAAAACATAGATATTGTTGCTCGGGAAGCGAGAAGATCAAAGACTTGGAGAGCAAAATCAATTCATTGATTTCCGCTCAAGAAGTAAAGAAGCGGGTATTCCTTGCCCATACAGGGAATGGGAGTCAATCCATACCGTCGAAGTTTAACTTAATAAACTTCACACCATTTGGCGGGAAGGGTTCCCGGCGCACTTGATTTATTTCAAGTCACACCTGGAGTTATTTACAGCGAACCCACGATGGTTCGGTCATTCGTTACCTTCGTGGGGTTGCCTTGAATGGTACCGCCGTCTCAAAGGGAGCATTCACGGTTTGGACGACATGGAGTCTAGCTTCCCCAATTTCTTTGATGGCGATCGAGAATATCGTCGGGATTTTACTCGGCGAAGCGAAAAGCGGAGAAACCGTGGATATCTTTGTCAAGCGATTCGGAACAAGGCAATGAGCTGTCGGGATCAATAGCGAGAGGAGTTCATCCTCAAACTGCCGCGGTAACTTATCGATAGATGTGCGAAGCAGCAATGGGCACCATCGATCGCGATGGGAAGGACACGAAGGTTCGTGGAGAACAAGCGAGAGATTCCTCAAAGGAAAAAGCGAGAGTCGGTAGACAACGGAAGCTCCGGCGTAACTTTGTCCAGCGGCAAAGGAAAGAGCAAGCCAAAGGCGGTTCGCGAACCAAGCGTTCAACTCAACCCGGCAGCGGCGGCCAGCGGCAACGGCGAGCGCCGCCAGCGAGCACAATCAGCGTGGCAACTGGGCCACAAAAGCGAGAGGCCAAAGAGAGATTCCGAAGTCCTATTCCTTTAGGGACGGCGAGATTCCGGTCTCTTCAAATATCTTGTGGAAAATAACAAGATCAAGCTCCCTCGATTCAAAATCAAGAGGAGGCAATGAAAACGAATGACCAAGATCTTGTCGTACCATAGGAGTTCATCACCCACTAAATCTGTTTCGGCCTTAAGGACAAAATCGGGCTTTAATTGATGTAGGGTCATTACTATGAAGCCGTCAAAAAAAAGAAGGTCGGGCGAATCACGGTATCCATAAGTTCGGTCGGTGCGTTGACATGGTTTGAACTGAACCGGTGGTCAAAGTTGCGGTGAAGGCGGTAAATGGCGACCCACACAAACAACGCCGGAAAGGACTTGTATCGTGCCACCCGAATAAGTCTTGTGTGGTCCACCGACTTCTTGGAAGATGAGCAATGGGTAGCCTCTTCTTGAGAAGAAAAGCGAGCGAAGGGAAAGGCATGCCATGCTACTTCCGCAATGCGGAGAGGCGATGAGCAGTGGTAACATTCGGTGTCCAGAAGGGAACACGAAGCCAGCGCCACGAGGTGGACCGAGTACAAATACAAGTACCAGAAGTCCCGACCTAATGCCAGGCGGCTCGAGTGGGGGTACCAACAAATCCCCTCACTCGCCTGGAAAGCGCAGCGAAGTGGCGCCAAAGAAGCTACAGCAAAGCGGCCGAAAGTTCAACTCGGCGGTCTCGATTCGGTCGCCCGTGGAAGAGATAAGCAAGGGAACCGAACTCTCCATACAGCCGGCGTCATGGCCCAATTAGCCAATATCCCGCAGGATCACTCTCTATGAGTTCTTTGGCTTATCAAAGAGGCGAAGCTCTTCAGAAGCCCTCGCCCGATTGAAGTCTTCCTCACCCGGATTAGGCCGAGAGTCGAAGAATTCGATGACAATCTAACCTTGCGACTAAACACTTCCCGCATCCTTTTACAAAGGAGGATATGCAGATGAGGAATTCCAAGCGATGAGGCAGCTATACTTCACGGGTATATTGGCTCTAGTGAAGTGCTTAGGATCCAAGTCGATCCGGGTTCGTGAAAGCATCATGCCCTGCGCCTCATGTATCATCTTGGAATTCACGACAAGCTAGCATCGGCACAATGATCTACGGATTTAACACGGTGGGTCCCGCCCTTGGTAAAATCGGATTAAGTGCCAAATGGGGGACTTAAAGTCGAAGTCACTTGCTATGTGATTGTGAGACTTCCTATAACTTATTGTTGGGTTGACCTTGGATCCACAATAGCGTTATAGTCGTCTACTCTTCATCGGTGTCTCAAATATGTAGACACGAATAATGAGTCAAGGCGGTGGTGTGGACAAACAACGTTTAAGGGGATGGAGAATTATTTCGCGATTCTCTCCTCTACGGTAATGAGTCGGCGAATCATCGGCCCAAAGGCGGACGGTGAAGAAAGCGATCGGCAGGGCTTGGTTATAGTGGAGGTTTTGTTTTAAATGACATTGTACCTTGTAATCAATCTTGGCGATGAAGAATGCGTCGGATGAACATTAATTGGCAAATTGCCGATGAATCAATAAATGGCGATTTAGAGTATCCTTTGTCTTTGAATGATGTGATAGCGGTTTATACAATGATCGAGTTGCACACTGCCTTCGGTCATCTTGTTTACACGCGATTCGAGACTCCTTTGGGGCGGCTTTCGTCATCCCGCGAAGATCAAGTAGTGAAAAAGACTTGGTTTACGGAAAAGGAATCACGTTCAGGCGCCGAATCATTTCTTTGAAGCGGCGAAGGCGACAATGGGCCTATCCTCCACACATTCGGATATAGTCGAAACAGGTATCATGAAGAGATGGGGTACAACTTGACCAGGAGAAGGTCTATGTTTTGGCGAGGTCCTCGAGTCCCTCGAGGCGGCATATGTCCCAAAGAGGAAAGCGGATAATACTATGCATTTAGAAGGGATTGGGATCTGAATCCTCCTCGGAGAGATGAATGCTCGTGGTGATTGATAATAATCCACCGGTGAGAGCGGACATCGTGCGATTCTTGGCTGGGATTGACACCGCCTCGGAGAAGCTTTCAAGGCTTTAATGTCAAATATGGCTTGATTGATCCTGCTCTTGTTGAGAGTGATGAAGACATGCCAACATGGGAAGACCCATGGATCCATCAACTCCAAAGCGGTTTGGGGATAGTTGAACAAAGAACCCCCACTAAGGATGAGGTAGTCGAGTTAATATGGGTGATGAAGAGCATCCTAAGCTCATAAACATCGACAATACTCTCCCTTGGAAGAAAGGAAGAGTTGATTGCCCTAATCAGGGAGTATATCGATGTATTAGCACGGAGTTCACGAGGACATGCGGGACTTCGACCTAATGTGGCAACACATCGCCTCAACATCAAAGGCGGATGTCAAACTGTCAAGCAACGGCAAAGGCGGTTTAGATCCACAAATATTGGAGGCAATTGTTGTGAAGTGAAGAAACTCATAGAATCGGGATTCATGAGGAAATTCAACATCCGGATTGGGTGAATATAGTCCGGTCATGAAGAAGAATGGGTCGATTAGGATGCATTATGGACTCTGAGACCTCAGCGGCTTGCGAAAGATGACTTTCCTCTTCCAATCGCGATGTCATAGTTGACAACCGTGTGGATTTGAAAGAATGTCCTTTATGGATGGCTTTTGAGGTATAATCAAATCAAGATGTACCCGATGGCCTAAACACAGTTGAGCAGCATCGGCATATATTGCTACGGTCATGCGTTCGGCCTCAAAATCTTGGCGCAACATACGAGCAATGGCGGAGATTTTCGGGATCATCTTGAAAAGCGATCGAATGCTACGTCGGCGATTTGGTCGTGAAAAGTGACAAAGGAGATCACATCAAAGATCTTAGAGCGGTATTGAACTCATGCGGACTCATCGGCTAAAGATGAACCACCAAATCCTTCCTTGGGATGTCCGATGGCAAGTTCCCGGCCGTCGTCACCGACAAAGGAATCCCGTCGATCGACAAAGTGAAGGCAATTCAAAGTTGCAACCTCAGAAATGCGAGAACTTCGGGGGTTACAAGGGCGATTGGCGTACATCCGGCGGTTCATATCGAACCTATCAGGAAGTGCCCGTTCTCAAAGTTGAACAAGAAAGGCGTCATATATTTGGGGCGGCGCTTTGCCGAAGGCATTGAAGAGATCAAATCGTATCTCGCTAAACCTCTGTTCTTGTTGCACCGCGTGATGGAAAACCGTTTTGATCTACGTCAAGGCACGGATCACTTTCGTTAAAGCGCTTTACGCGCCAAGGCGGCGGCAGCGGTCCGCGAGCAGCGATGTATTACGAGCGAACATTAGTGGTCTTTGAGTCTCGATATCAATGGTGGGCGGTGCCTTGCATTAGTGTTAGCGATTGAAAATGACACTATTTAGTCGGACGAGGCGATTTATGTTATCTCTAGCGTAAATCCGGTCGGATATTTATGACCAGCCGGCCTCGATGAGTTGGCGTTTAGCGAAATGGGCCTTGCTCTTGTCCCGATATGACTTGTATTTCAAACAGAAGTCGGTCAAAGGACAAGCGATTTGTGATCTCTTGGTACGCCGGCCGAACCGGATCGGTTGAGCTATATGATGATCTTCGGATGAAGTTCCAGAAGTCAACACTACATCGCACCAACAAATATGGCGATTGTATTTTGATGGAGCTTCTCGGGCCTGATGTGGCAAGTGCCCCGGATGTTCTAAAATCTCCGTAGGTCGAGTTGTCTTGATTTCCAGGAATCATGTCATGCCCGTGCTTATTCACTCCGCGAACCTGTTCCAATAGCGTAGCGAGATACAGCGCTACTTATCGGACTTAGCTTAAGCCAAAGAGGTCGAATATCTCGGCGTATGGAGATTCTGGCCCGATAGTTAAGCGGTCGTGGGTGACTACGAGTTAGGAACCGGATCCCCTATCATCGGTAGGCGGTGGAAATGGCGGACTCATTGAAGTTTTTCATCGAATATATCCCGCCTCCAAAGCGCTTATGCGGATGCCTTTGGCGTTAGGCGTGTCGTTAGCACAACCTTAGAACCGAGCAACTAGTTGCGGTCGGGACTCACCAACTCTTACGTACCATTATACGATGAGGCACAAAGATAAAGGGTAGTTACCAAAGAAGTACATGCAACCCAAACCAAGTTGGAGCCGAAGATTGGCTTTCCTATCATCGATTCGTCTTACATGGCATTCTGGAAAGGCGTGAGGGAGAAGTCAATCGGCGAAGAGCTCAAGATTCTTTATACGACGGAAACCGGATGTTATATGGTCGATGCGATGGTCTTTTGCTCCGATGCCTCTCAAACAAAGAGGTAGGAGGTCCTTGGGAAGCACACGAAGGTGAATGTGGTGCACACCGGACTGGTCCCAAGCTCTGATCGAATCGGGAGAATGGGCTACACGGCAACAATGATTAATGGCCGTCGATGCATTTCGGAAATGCCGCGGCGTGTCAAATTCCGCTTATATATGCATCGACCTCTGGCGGTTGCATCGCCGGCACATCACGGCCATTGAGACATGGGGAATGGTTGTAGGTCCCATTTTCCTCCGTCGGTTAAAGGAGTCGGTTTATTCTAGCGATCACCGATTTCTCCAAGTGGTGAAGCAATCCGCTAAAAGAAGTCAAAGCGATACAGTCATCAAGTTTATCAAACACCATGTCATCTATCGACCGGTGTCCCAAGGCGGATCGTGCATGACAGCGGTCCCCAATTCATCGGCAATTCCTTCATCGGGTTTTGCAAAAGTTCAAGATACAAGATGTCTGCGTCAGCGGCTTATAATCCGGCAAATGGATTAGAAGCATTCAACAAGGCGATTATCAAAATTCAGTGAAGCTTGTGAAGAGTAACAAAGCGGTGGGATGATAAACTTCGGAGCTTACTGGTACGTGCTCATGCGGTATGCATACGCCAATGGAACCCCGTACTCCACGGTTTCACGGGTGCGGCGATTCTCCGTTGAAGATCGGATCCGTCGCCGTATCGCCCTTTCAGCGAGAGATGGACCGAAGAACAACATCAAAAGCGTCTCGAAGAGCTTGAGATGTTAGATGAGAAGCTGGAGGCTCAACAATGCATTGAGTTCTACCAAGCTAGGATGTGAGGGCTTTCAACAAGAAAGTTCGACAGAGAACCTTTAGAAGGAGATTTGGTCCTCATTTTCGGCGACCGATAATCCTCACTTCCAAGAAGAAAGGTAAATTCGAACCTAAATGGGAGGGCGTTTGTAATAAAGCGGTCTACTCAATGGTGCATATCGCCTAATTACCCAAAATGGCGGCCGGCAATGTAGATAAATGGGAAGTTCTGAAGAAATACTACCCTTAGTATCTTGGGATAACCGTTCAGCGGGGAAGTTCCTGGTGATGTATTACCCACTTTCCTTGAGGATAACCCTAGATTTATCCTCCATCATAATTTCCCCACCGATCAAATTCCTTGTGGTGGGTCTACAAATTTTACGGTACATTACCAAAATCCCCTCTTGATTCCTTCTATGAACAAGAGGCCCACTCAAAATCCCTTTCTTGGGAGATAGAATATAAAATTCTTCCTCTCCAGCGTAAGATCCTTCGTGATAAGCGGAAGGGTTCTATCCATCTTCATCTTAGGTGGCCCGTTGAAGGTATCTTGTAGGGATTTTCGAACCGGGTTGTCGTGAAGGTCACTGAGTCTTTAGGTTCAGTGGAGATCCCACTCTTAGTTCCATCTTCATCTTAGGTAGCCCGTGAAGGTATATTGTAGGGATTTTCGAGACCAGGTTGTCCGTGAAGGTCACAGAGTCTTTAGGTTCTCGGTGGAGATCCACTCTTAGTTCCATCTTCATCTTAGTAGCGCCCGGTGAAGGTATCGTAGGGATTTTCGAACCAGGTTGTCCTGAAGGTCACTGAGTCTCTTCGGTTCTCAGTGGAGATCCTCTTAGTTCCATCTTCATCTTAGGTAGCCCGGTGAAGGTATCTTGTAGGGATTTTGAACGAGGTTGTCCGTGAAGGTCACTGAGTCTTTCGGTTCTCGGTGGAGATCCCACTCTTAGTTCCATCTTCATCTTAGGTAGCGCCGGTGAAGGTATCGTAGGGATTTTGAACCGGGTTGTCCTGAAGGTCGCTGAGTCTTTCGGTTCTCGGTGGAGATCCACTCTTAGTTCCATCTCTCATCTTAGGTAGCGCCCGATTGAAGGTATCTTGTAGAGATTTTCGAACCGGGTTGTCCGTGAAGGTCACACGGTCTTTTGATTCTCACGGCAAGGAATCTGCTGTTAGCCTCATCAGGAAATAGAACACATTCTTCCTTTCCCACCTCAATCAATCTTCATCGGTTCGGTCATTCTCGGTCAAAAGAAGACACCAAGATTCATCTTGGGGCATTTTATCGAAGCCTAAGAAGGGATAAAGCCACGCCTCACCGCAGCGTTGCGGTTTAGTCTTTCTCCGATTGAAGAAGACACGAGTTGATTACAGGGCATTTTATCCGGCCTAAGAAGGGATAAAGCAGCCCTCTCACCGCAGCGTTGCGGTTTAGTCTTTCTCGATTGAAGAAGACACGAGTTGATTAAGGGCATTTTATCCGAAGCCTAAGAAGGGATAAAGCCAGCGCTCACCGCGTTGCGGTTTAGTCTTTCTCCGATTGAAGACACCGAGTTCGATTAAGGGCATTTTATCCGAAGCCTAAGAAGGGATAAAGCCAGCCCTAACAGCGTCGTTGGGTTAGTCTTCCGTGAAAAAGGCGAAGCCTACGTATTCAACATCGTAGCATTAAGTCTAAGAGTTTCATTCTTTTAGCACAGCGTTGTGTGTAGAGCGGTTTAGATAATCTACATGCTAGCCCAACTCAAGCGGTAGTTGGTAAAGGCTCATCAAACGTTGAAGGTGGGGGTTGGCCAATAACCTAAAGTCAGCGCCTCACCGCAGCGTTGCGGTTTAGTCTTTCTCCGATTGAAGACACCGAGTTCGATTACAGGGTATTTTATCCAGCCTAAGAAGGGATAAAGCCAGCGCCTCCCGCAGCGTTCGGTTTAGTCTTTTAGATTGAAGAAGACACGAGTTCTGGGGTATTTAGTCCGAAGCCTAAGAAGGGATGAGTCGTGTAACAGCGTTGCGGGTGGTCTCTTGCGGTAAAATGCGGAGCCTATGTATTGATATCATAGCAACAAGTCTAGAAGAGTTTCATTCTTTTAGCACAGCGTCCGTCTTGAGCGGATCACGATAATCCATGCGCTAGCCGACTCAAGCGGTGGTTGGTAAAGGCTAATCAAACCCGTTGATGGTGAGGGTTTGCCAAAAATCCTATAAGTATTATGGTTAATTATTTACGGCGAAGTAAAAGAATCATAATAAATAATGAAAGGAATAAATCTTATTCAAAGGAGCTACAAGCTGTTTAAACATCAAGTCTATGACAAAGGATGTGTTGTTCAAAGTGAGACACTTCACCATTGTAAGCTGGTGGAGTTCTTCACAACGCTTCGATCTGAAGGACTCCTCATCGGTGTTGGTGTCTTCATGGTTGCCTCCTCGAGCTCGGCCGGTTTACGCCCGGTCGAGCTCCCTAGGCCTTGCGGTGAGGGCTTCTTCCTTGTTGGCCTTGGCACTCAGCCGCTCATCTTATCTTCCTCGGCATGGAGCTCTCCCGGCGGTATTATCCTCTCCCTTTCGCCCGCGATATCGGTCGGATGTGGCTTAGGGAAGAATATGTTTCGGCAACAAGCTCCAGTGATCATGTGATCTCTCTCACGCATCGGACCTCGAGCCGGTAAAACGAGCATCAGCGCCATGCCTCTAAGCGTCGCGTCGGTCGGCGGCTATGTATAGAAGCCCGGCCGCCGCGGCTCTTGCGGTCTGGGCTGTCGGATGGGCGAGGTCGTCAACAATGGCTGAGCCCATTTCGGGGTAACCCATATCATTATCAAAGCCATCAGGGGATCAGCGATGGCTGGCCGATGAAGAAAGCCGCCATGAAGGACCTTTTCGATCCGGGTGTTCACGAAAGAATGGCGTATTTCAAGCGGATAATAAGATGGGATGGATCTTCATCCGGCATCAGCGCTCGCCCGGATCATGGAGTCGAGATGTAGGCTCTGCCGAAAAGAAAAGAGGACTTTAGAATTTTTAGTAAAAAATTGGCAAAAGCTTATTTGGCTAAAGACCCTTACAGTCTCCTTGGTGTAGCCCGGAGGCTAGCGAGTCTACGGTATCTATCTTGGGATCTTCAGCCGTGGTGAGCCCTCGGGGTGCTCATCTATCTCAGCGGTTATTTGTGGTGATTAGAGAAGCGGCGGAAGAGGAGTACCTACGCTACACAAAGAATGTCTCTCGGCCTCTTTTAATTATAGTGGTATTGGCCGCGGTAGGTCCTATAATGTCGAAGAAAGTTCATACCTTCTTCAGGGATAGTAGCTTCGGGTAAATCCTCACCAAGGGTATCTCCATCTTGTGACCAAGCGCGTAGCAAGTCATCCATGGAAGTGTTGCCATATAAGCCAGATCCCACGAAATCTTCCATGGAGAATTCTGAAAAAAAAAGGCATTAGGAAGGCGAATGCAATTAAGGCAAACAATAGGTAAAGCTACATACCTCCTATAGTGGAGTTAGCTTGCCTAGTCTCGGCTTGTGCATTTGTCTCCTGCAATCTCTCTAAAAGAGCAAAAAGTAAAGAGGCAATTAGTGGGGGTACAAATCCCGAGTCATTCCATTCTCGCATTCGCCACCCAGAAGAGGAATTATCGATGTTAGATGTACCTGGGTCCGCCGGATCAGGTCCTACATCGGCCTCCTCCGCCATAGCTCCATACATTTGTTGAGTAAAACTTGGCTCAGCATGAAGCGAGCGGACTTCAATGAGGGTGGTGGGAGAAAATCAAAGCAGGATCATAATCCCAAACCCCTGCATGCAAATAAAAATGGTCTCAGCCCGAAAATTTGGGTTACATCCGCGGTGTTATTACCTCCGTCCTTGTTGGATCATTACTAGTCAAGTCTATATCAAAGGGCCAGAGGATTCCGCGTGATTCTTATGGGCTAACCTCTTCGTTTAACCCTTGAGAGGGTGAAATTCTTCCTCTTATTGATTTTCACGAAAATTCAATTGGATGAGAAATCTAATGGAAAGGATGAAAGCGAGGGAAAAGGAGAAGGTCGAGGTCCTTCTCATGAGCTGCGACCTCAGCTTGGTCCTCTCCTAAAGTAGCGTGTCGAGAGTTGTGGAATTCCTCCTCGGCCTCACTTTCGATCGATAAGATTGGCGGCGCTTCCTCGAGCTTGGCATTATCTGCGGCGTTTGAGTCTCCGGCTTCATAGCGATGCCCGGCTACAGTCTGAGATGGCCCTCCACGAGGGGTGGTTCGTTGCTACTAATAGCCAACTACAATGAAGGAATGTCGACTCGGTGGCCGATTCGGGCTCCGGTGAACCTAGCACCGGTACACCCATGGCGGCTCACAACCATGCTCGAAGGCCATCCACAAGTCCACCTCAGTGCGGGTACGTGCGGTTCGTTCCCAACATAAAGTTGGTGCGTAAGAAGTGGCGAGCAAAGCGACGGGGAAAATAAGGCTCAATGAAGCATTCCTCACTTACCGGAAGGTGAGATACCACGGCACGATATTCACTGCCGGTTGAAATAGCCAATGTTAAGTGAAGTCTGGCTGTCTTGGCACCTCCTCGTCGACCAAGGACTCACCATATTGACCCGGAGTCGAGGAAAACATCACGGAAAAGATCCACCCTTTGTGAATGCATCGTTTCTTGATCTCTGCAAAACCACGCCCTTCCATCGCAATCCTCTACCAAGCTGTAAGAGGAGTAGGCGAATCTGTGGAACCGGTCGGACATCATGTCGGGGCGATGAAGGACCAACAGGTCATCAAATAGGTATATGGGAGCTCTACGGACGGAAGGGATCGTGATGATGGCTCGTCCTTTCTCACGGAGTGCTTTTCGAACTATATGCGCAATCCACGGTGAATCTGGCCACCATCAGGAAGGAGAGAGTTCCTTCTTGTGGCGAGTTGAGCTAGGGATAAAGGACCTCCAAGGTAAAGCATCATCAGTTGATATGGAACCACACACTTCTTGAGCGGTGCAAGATAGCACGCTAGAAGAGTTGTGGTTGGATAGGCTTCACCGCATGCCACGAAGGTGCAAACTTGGTCCACGAAGGAAAGCCTTCTTTGGCGTAGCTGAGTGTATAAGAGTTAGCCTCGGACTTCTTGATCAGTTCATTAACCCGAAGGAGTGGCGGTGATAGTTCACATATTTCCTCGCGATTGTCCTCCAAATCTTTGGAACAAGTAATTAGCGGGCACTGAACCTGCGATTTCCTCTTAGCAAAGGTTCGGATTAGGGCGAGCTATATGGTAATGACAAGTGAGATCCCATAAAGTCTTATAACGCGATGGTGATGCGTTCCTTGGTGGTTCAGTTCTGATTGGAGGAAAGTACTCTGATATAGCATCTTCCCCATGGGTAGACACGAAATCGGTACATCTCATGCAAAGCCAACTGACTTCGCCATGTTTGGTGAAAAGCGTATTAGTCACGGATTATAAAGCTCGAATAAGGTAAAGAAATGGTTGGCAGATTGGAAGGCCATACATAGTGGCCGCGAATCGGCGAATCTGAGACGCAAGCACGAAGTTCTCCATCCCATCGGTGAGGGCGTAAGCGGTCGAGCGACCCACCGGTGCTTACGGCGAGTGTACCCGGTAGAAGAATCTATGTGGACGGCATCTCTTGCCCCAATTTAGCAAGGCGATTCTTCAAAGTCGGCGGGAACAAAAAGCTCATCAGGCGGTGTGTCCGACCCTACAACCCGGTGGTAGATAGCGATTCTGTTGGAACCGGGCAGAGCTGGCGGGTAATAAACCCCAATGAATATGATCATGCTCCTCGGTCGGGCAGCCATGACATGCAGTGTCCACTGACATGGTGTCTAAGGTCGGTCAATGAGAGTTGGCGAGTATCAGGGGAATATACAAGGGGCCTCCGTCGTCTTTGTTCAACCACCTCTCACTCTCGATAGAGGCGTATCCGGATCCTTAAGCGGAGTCGCCGAATAGATAATCTGTCTTTCGCCAAAGGTTGATAAATTTGGTGTCCCTTCTGGCGGCGCATCGGTGACCAATCGTCGGAACGCGGGAACTCCCCTCAAATCTGACTGGATCGTCTCGGCTGATGTCGCGGGCGTAAATCGGCGAATAAAATCGCGGGATCATCACACATGGAATAATAGTCACTATGGCGTCCATCGACCAGCGTAGGTGGAAAAGCTCGAGGAATAATCAAGCGAAATCGAGAAAATACTCGGTTAGTAAATGGCGTTGAATTCATCTTACATAGATTGAGTCACGACCTTATAGCGGGTATGGCGATTTCATCCGTGTTAAACGGGAGAGCGATAAATATAGCAGCGTAATCAAGCGGCAATATATTCCGTTCTACAAGGCGAGAATACGGTGTGAAATCGCTCCGTTAAAACATCGAGCGGGTGATCTTTGAAGCCTCAATCCTCCACGAAGGAGAATCTGGCTCTTCCCAATCGCCTCACAAAGGAGAGACGAAGCGGGGTCATAATGAGCGTGCACAATTTGAAGCCTCAATCCTCCGAAGGAGAATCTCGGCTCTTCCCATCGCCTCACAAGGAGAAACGAAGCGGGGATACAAGCGCATATATATGCGAGAATATGATGGCCGGCACCACCGAAAGAAGGGCGTGCATTCACCGCCCGTCGAGGTGATCGACTCCTCAGCAGCGTGATCTCCCGGCGACATCGGGCTGCAACAATACAACAAAAAGTCGGATACATGGCCAAAAATCAGCAAATAAAGCGTCAAAGATACACAATCCGATGCAAGAACCCGACCGGCGTCTGGCTGAACACCAGTATGGCCCGTATGCAGCGGACACCGGCGCACCAGCAAAGCAGCCGGCCTTGGTAGCCCGTATGCCAGCGTATGGCTTCACCGGCCATATTGTGGCTGGCCAGCGTAAGTAGCGCCCAGCCTTCCGGCTTTCCGCCCTCGTAGCCAGCGGTTGCCAGCCCGCCTTGGCGCCGCCTCGGTCGTCTCCCCTCACGATCTGCGACACACATGCACAAGAAAAAGAAAAAAAAGAAGAAAAAGAATACTCATTATGCATACCTTGTTGATCGAGGAAGAAAAAGCGGAGCGAGAGATGAAAACAAGAGAGAGGAAACGGGGGCGGCCTGGTTGACAAAAGAGGGTTTGTGGGTATTTATAACAACCCCATATGGACCCAATCCTCTTTGAACAAGGACTCCTATTTGGCAAAGTAGGAATTCTAATTGGAGCCCAAATCAATTCTAGTGGGACTCTAATCAGCCCCTAATTAAGAGTCCTAATTGGAACCTTATCAGGATGTCAAATTAGTGCCAAATCAGTCCGTTGATTGACTCCTACTCCCTCAGAAGTTTGGAAAGATTACGAAGATTTATTGGGAGAATAACACCCATAAAGGCCCCATCGGCCCGATCAGCGTCGCCTAATCCTACTCAACTAGGATTACAGTATAAAGCTGTTTCCTAATTTGTCGAGAAGTTCGGAAGAATATTTTCACAAAAATATTCTTAGGGATAACTTCGATCGTCGCGGATTGCATCGGCCGATCAGCAGCGTCGCCTAATCCTACTCAACTAGGATTACGGTATAGCTGTTTCCTAATTTGTCGAGAAGTTCAGGAAGAATATTTTCACAAAAATATTCTTAGGGATAACTTCGATCGTCTTGGTTGCATCGGCCCGATCAGCAGCGTCGCCTAATCCTACTCGACTAGGATTACAGTATAAAGCTGTTTCCTAATTTGTCGAAGTTCAGGAAGAATATTTTCACAAAAATATTCTTAGGGATAACTCGATCTTGGATTACATCGGCCGCCGATCAGCGTCGCTAATCCTACTCCACTAGGATTACGGTATAAAGCTGTTTCCTAATTTGCGAGAAGTTCAGGAAGAATATTTTCACAAAAATATTCTTAGGGATAACTTCGATCGTCGCGGATGCATCGGCGCCGATCAGCATTAAGCTAATCCTACTCAACTAGGATTACGGTATAAAGCTGTTTCCTAATTTGTCGAAGTTCGGGAAGAATATTTTCACAAGAAATATTCTTAGGGATAACTTCGATCGTCTTGGTTACATCGATGCCAATCAGCAGCTTGCCCAATCCTACTCAACTAGGATTACGGTATAAAGCTGTTTCTAATTTGTCAAGTTCGAGAAGAATATTTTCACAAAAATATTCTTAGGGATAACTTCGATCGTCATGCGGATTACGCCGATGGCCGATCAGCGTCGCTAATCCTACTCAACTAGGATTACAGTATAAGCTGTTTCCTAATTTATGAAGTTCGGAAGAATATTTTCACAAGAAATATTCTTAGGGATAACTTCGATCGTGCGGATGCATCGGCCAATCAGCAGCGTTGCCCAATCCTACTCAACTAGGATTACGGTATAAGCTGTTTCCAAATTTTCAGCGAGGAGTTCACGGAATAAATCCATATTCTTAAGGATAACTTCGATGACCCTTAATTCCTCACCATAATATCCAAGAGAGGAATAATGTGG
Organism: Asparagus setaceus; assembly: GCA_012295165.1. Lineage (NCBI taxonomy): Eukaryota > Viridiplantae > Streptophyta > Magnoliopsida > Asparagales > Asparagaceae > Asparagus > Asparagus setaceus. The sequence goes on from CM022708.1 coordinate 4,596,374, forward strand.
TAGCGAAAGTCATGGCGACACGGACAACGTGTCGGTCGAAGAAACTTCTCCCAGTGGATAATCATATCCCAACAACGGTCAAAGCGTCGCACTCATGTGAAGGCTGGGCGATGGTTGAAAGCCAAATGGTCTCTGTTTCAACAAAGGAATCTTGGAGGATATCTCCATGAAAAGATCAGTCCTCATTGGTTAAACCAACAACACTGCGTGATGATGGAAGAATTAGCGATTGAGGGTTATGAAATTCCATGTACTTCGACCACGACCAATGTGTAAGCCAACAAGAGTTAGCCGACATACGGAGAAGTCAAAAGTCGATGGTTAGTCAAACAACGACCAGCCGACCACGAGTTACAAACAAAACTCACCCACCGGCTTGAATCAAGATAACAAGCGGTCGGACAATAAATGCAGCACCGTGATCTTATCGGGGAATCCTGGCTGGATGATGAAGAATCGAAGACTTGAAGCTATCTTTTGGGACCCTCGGCCGGTGAAGGCGGGAACCATCATGTCAAAGCATCGGACTCATTAGAATTGAGGCGAGGCGGCTTTGGAGGGTATCTGTGGCGTTGAAAAATACTTACAAGATCCGAAACCAACTTCGTGGCGAGTCGGCGAATGACAACCATCGAATGATCACGGGCGTCGAATCGTTAAAGGCGAACCGGTGGCGAACCTGGCGTCACAAACGCGGTTTAAACCGGACTTGAGCAGACGATCGGTTCGAGACCGTTGAGCGGAGCGAACCAGAATTAGTCAGTCAAGTATAGCGGAACAAGCAGAGGCGAGCAGCCGGGAAAAGCGGCCTTAAGCGGCGAAGCTTGGCCCGGCGCTTCGACCAACTTAGCGAGTTACCTCGACAAGAAATGGCGAGTGGCTCGGCCACAATGGCCGAGCCACCTCGACCAACTTGGTAGGGTGCCCGACAAGTGGTAGGGTGCCTCGACCACCATGGCGAGCCACCTCGACGACTTGGTAGGGCGACGATGCACCCCGCGTGGTATAAATGGGGGATGTGACAGTTGGGGAGGGATTTTTGGACTACGGCGGGACTTTGGTGGTTCGGATATTCTTGAAGAGCTCTTGCGAGAGATCTCTGGCCGTCGGCGCATAGTTAGAGCTGCGGCGAGCATAAACCCGATCAACGTCGGATCTGGCGGAAGATAGCGGGTGGTCGAACTTCTGAGATACCCTCTAGATTAAGCGTCTTAATCTCGGGGATAGCTTGTGATTTCTCCTAGTAGATCTCACCCGCTCGAGGCGATCCTCTCCTTAGTGAGTGTGATCCCCCGGTAACCGTTTCCTTCGTGAAGCGAGCCCTTTATCTGTAGTTCGAGCAGGGTCTCCACGGATTGGAATTAGCGGTGGTCCACGGACACAATAAGTCCCGACGCGGGCAAAGAACCTCATGGCGAGGATCCGATATATGAGATCCTCGTGTTTGTTCACTAAGGATAAAAGTTGTAATCTTTTTGATTTTCATTATGCGCCTTAAAATAAAAGGCATTTCTTTTTGAATTTGTTGTAGGCCAAAGAAGGCGTGTGCAAATTCAAATCAATGACAATCATCGACTTTTACCTTGAACAAGCTCTTTTGTGATAATCAGTATACATGGGGAGCGATCTCGATGTATCAGTTCCTAATATAAAAGCGTCCCAGATCTTTCATCTCAAAATTCTTTGATAGAAATCTCTTGGTTTAGATTCAACATGCCTATATCATTAGTGGCAAGCAAATGTCATCCACATCTGAGACGAGAAAAATATACTTACTCCCTTGAATTTTTGATATACACAATCATCAACAATATTCATCTCAAAACCAAATGAGATAATTATTTGTTGAAACTTGTGGTACCATTGACGAGGAGCTTGCTTGAGTCCATAAATGGATTTCCTTAGTTTACAAACCATATTCTTTGGGTCTCTGACACAAAGTTTTACAGTTGTACCATATAGATCATCTCATCAATGTCTCCATTGAAATCAGATCTTAACATCCATTTGATGTAACTCAAGATTGAAATGAGCAACAAGTGCCATAATAGTCTGAAAAGAGTCTTTCGATGAAGCAGGAGAGAAAGTCTTTGTATAGTCAATGCCTTCCTTACGAGTATAGCCTTTAGCTACAAGGCGTGCTTTATACTTTTCCACATTACCATTTGCATCGGCTTGGTTTTAAATATCCATTTACAACCAATTGGTTTTGCACCTTCGGCAATGGGACAAGTTCCCAAACCTTATTGTCTTGCATAGACTTGTACTCCTCATTCATGGCATCAATCCACTTTTGAGAGTTAGAACTTTTCATGGCACGAAGAAGGAAGTTGATTGGATCATCTTCCATCATTCCATTACTTTCCTCATGTTCTTGAAGAAATACAATATAATCATCGGGAATAGCATTTCTCCTTTCTCTAGTAGATCTCCTTAATAGCCTTGGTTCTTGAGGTTGTTGAGTTTGTTCTTACGGAATGAGGGAGTTGTTCAATATTGCCTTCTTGAGGTTCAGTTCATTTCTTGAACAATAGGGTATAGGTACTTGAATATTAGAAATGGTATGGATTGGATTTAAAGTTCCTCCTCAAAGGCAATGTCTCTAACCTTATTTCTCCCCAAACTCAACATCCTCAAAGAATGTTCTTTGTTCAGATCTCAAAAATATTTACGAGTGTGGGATCATAAAAACTTATACGGATCGTTCGAGAATACCCAATAAAGTAGGCTTCTTGTTTTGGAGTCAATTTCTTTTCATTTAGCCTATAAGGCCTTGCCTGTTGGACATCCCCAAATATGTAAGTGCTTTAGGCGGGCTTTCGACCAGTCCAAAGCTCATAAGGTGTTTAGCAAGCGCTTTACTTGGTACTCTGTTAAGAATGTAAGGCTGCGGTCTTTAGTGCTTCTCCCGAGTGACTCGGTAAGAAGAATGAGCAATCATACTTCTTACCATATCCTTAAGAGTCTGTTTAGATCTTTCGGCTACACCATTCATGCTAGGTGATCACGGCATGGTGTCTTGTGGGGCGATCCGAATCCTCTAGGTATCTAGCAAATGGTCTGGGCGTTGTTCACGAACCATCATATGCCTGGTAGTACTCCCACGTCGATCTAGCGGTTTTAATCTTTTTATTGAGTTGGTTCTCAGACCTTAAAAGCTTTGAATACGTCGAGAGACTGATTTTCTTTAATGAGATATAGGTACCCATAGCGTGAGTGTCGTCTATGAATGATATAAAATATTGTTGACCATTCGGGGATCAGTGGGGAATGGCCCACAAATATCGTATGTATCAATTCTAAGGCGTCACGAAGATCTGTTGGCAAATCTCTTAACTTTAGTCTATTTTCCTTGATCTGATCAATGCATACATCAAAGTCGTAAAATCAAGGGAATCCAAAATACCATCAGACACAAGGCAGCTCAACTCTACCTTTTGAGATATGACCAAGCTTGTGCCATAATGATCTTGAATTTTCCTTATTTAATTTACGTTTAGTACCACGTGATTCCACATTCGGGGTTTCATTATAAGAAGCAGCTTGTATCAAGCAAATATAGGTTATCAAAAGTACTCAAGAAACCGGTTCCCACAATATTTGAATTTAAAGATAAGCTAGCACGGTTATTTCCAAATGAACAATAATAACACGATTTGTCCAATAAAGGAATAGAAACCAAATTCGTCTAAAAGGCGGGACTACAAAGTATCTTTCAAATCCAAATAGGAACCGGTTCTAACAATAACCTAAAGTGCCCAATTGCTTCCACATCTACCGATTGTCCATAAGCACAAAGATGTGTCTTTCACCATCACTTGGCTTTGGTTGCTTCGGGCAACCTGCATAGAAACACTTATGTGAGTAGTAGAAGAGAATCTAACCACCAAGTGTTTCTAGATGCGAGACTAAATTAACCTCGAGCGGACCAGCGTAAGGAGCCATTACCCTTTTGACCGCCCGGTGATATTTGATACAATCCTTCTTTCGTGTCAGTTGTTAAAAGAAACAACCACGATCATCCTTATGTTGTTTCTTAGGCTGGACATAGCGACTTCTTTATCATCCTTTCTTTTCTTGCCCTTATCCTTAGGGCATAAGCCAAATGAGCACTTTGTCTTATCTTGCTTCAATCTGTCTTCTTCTTGCACGGTATGAAATAGGCTCATTCGAGTCCATTTCTCCTTTTAGCAGTTATAAGCTGACCTTAAATTGATTAAATTGTGCGAGGAAGAGGCTGGCTGAACGGAACACTAGTAACTTCGTCACAAAGATCGAGTTTTAGTGCCTTAAGTTTTGCAAATGTGAGACATTTCCATAATGTACTCAGGATATTTCCTTTGCCCTTATACTCCATTGAAATCAAAGCGAGCTAAAAGCGTGCTTGTTTCTACTATCGTTTTTGCAAAGCGGCTTCTCAATTCGGCAAGGAAATTTTTGGCTTTAGTAATCCGCCGGATTACATTTAAAGGCTTCGGAATGCAGCTTGATGATCATGAGACTCATGCGATTTGAGCGCTCCCACCTCTCATACTCCTTCTTTGCATCGGAGTGCTTTCATTGAGAGGTTGGGATTGTTCGATTCTTAATCTGGGTCTAGATCCATGCGGCCAGAACAATTAAAAGTTCTCTTCCAAACCTTGAAATTAGTCCCATTTAGCATGGGAATTGAGTTGATGTTAGCGGTTGATCACGGCGGATGCATTAGCTGAAATAAACAAAAGATTTCACATTAATAGCGTAGTTAGTAATCAATAATATTTAAATAATGACATATCCCCATCCAAGATATCTTGTACAACATTAATATCAAGTCTTTGGGCGGTAATATTAGCGCAAGTGATATCTTGTTGCAATCAATCAAACGACAATAGCATGTCAAATAATGAACCTATCTTTGGATTGATTCATTATCCACATGTAAACCTTATAATTGTCAGCATTTATCTTCAGCGATGTGTATGTAGTCTACATAATTATTAATCTTCCTTTGGGCGATTAAATAATTACTTGAAAACATCCACACAAACATCTAATATCCCTCATGAACAATCTACACAAGAGGTTACTTTGGCAACATCTTGTTTCAATTAATCATTTAGAATAAAGGCGGCCTTAATGCCTTTGTGTTATTTGAATTAAATAATTGATTCACTACCAAATTAAACAATTAAAATAGATTTCTCCATTTTAATCAACCATAGATGGACCCCTAGAAATAAAGGCCCAAAGACTTAATGGATTATTTGAGTGATTCAATTAATCCCAAATTTGAAATTCATCACGAATTGAACCGAGGTTCATGTTGAGAGCGAACCACGGGGTTTGTTTTAGTTCAAGCGTGAGGTTCGACTTGAGGTTGAGGCGAGTTGTTGGAAGTGAGGCAGAGGTTGACGAGTTTGAACAGTTTCGACTTGAGTTGAACGAGTTGACTTGAGAGGTTGAGCGAGGTTATTTGAAGTGAGCAGAGGTTCGACTTGAGTTCGAACACGAGTTCGACTTGAGTTGAAGCAGCGAGTTCGACGAGTTGAGCGAGTTCAAGCGAAGTCATGGTATAGTAGCGTTGAAAAATAACAAGATCCCGAAACCTTCGTGGCGAGTCGGCGAATGACAACCCGTCGAATAATCTGGTCGAATCGTTAAAGGCAGCGAACTTCGGCGAACCAGGCGTCACAAGCAAGGTTTAAGCGGACTTGAGCAGGCGTCGGTTGGGGACCGTTGAGCGGAGCGAACAAGAGTTAGTCGAATCAAATGCGAGATGGAACGAGGCCGAGGCAGCGGGAAAAGCGGCGAGGCGACACCTGGCCAAATGGCCAAGGTGGCTCGGCCCACTGGCCGAGCCACCTCGGCTGGTGGGGGTGCCTCGGCCAAGTGGTAGAGGAGGCTCGGCCACTTTGGCAGAGCCAGCAGCGAGGATGCCGCCGACAGTGGTAGGGTGGCTCGGCCACCATGGCTAGAACCACCTCGACAACTTGGTAGGGGTGGCTCGACAGTGGTAGAACCACCACACCCGATTTGTATAAATGGGGGTGTCTTCTGGGGATGGGATTAGAGAGGATTTGGGACTTGGGATTTTGGAGGATTTGGCTTTTGGACTTGGCGGGGATCTTGAGGATTTTGAAGAGTTCTCACAAGATCCGGGTCGGCCTTGGATTCAGAGCCGTGAGCACAAGTCCGATGAAGCGTCGATCTACAAAGCGGAATGCTGAATTGGGTCGAACTCTGGATACCCTCTAGGTTAAGCCGTCTTAACCTCGGGGATATGCTTGTGATTTCTCTAGTAGATCTCACCGCTCGGCGATCCTCTCCTTGGTGAGTGTGATCCCATGACCGATCCTCTCCTTAGTGAGTGTGATCCCCTCGGTAACCTTCGTTTCCGTGAAGCGAGGCCTTTATCTGTAGTTCGAACCGGGGTCTCTACGCGGATTGGAATTGCGATGGTCCACGGACACAAAAGTCCCGACGCAGGGCAAAGAACCCATGGCGGGGACCTCGATATAACAGAGATCCTCGTGTTTGTTCAAAAGGATAAAAGTTGTAATCTTTTTGATTTTCATTGTAAGCCTTAAAATAAAAGGCGATATTTCTCTTTAAATTTGTTCGGTGAAGTTTGTAGTTCAAATCAATGATAATCATCCCAACTTTTACGCGAACAAGGCGTGACCATTAGGAGCCACCCGGCCCTCAATCGGAGGGTCGTGCGATGCCGGCCGTGATTCTATCCGGTGGAGGAAGAGGTCGAGTTGAGAGTTCGACCAAGAAGTGCGAGGAGTATCTTTCCTCGTCTTCCGGCCGCTCAAGAACTCCTGGGCAAGGAGAACCCGATGGGCCTCCGATGTAGAGCCCCGGAGACGGCGAGTCCAACCCGCTAGCGGTGTGAAATCCCCGGCCCGAAGTCGGATGGCGCCCGAGATGAGCAGCCGGCGATGGCGGCGCCTCCAGCGGCGAGCTGCCAAAGCGGCGACAAAGCATGGCGCAAGCTTGCAAGGCCATGCAATCCGTGGATGGGGTCCTTCTGGCGGATCTAAGATCGAGACTTACGAGGGCTTGACCTCAAGTGATCGGCAGTCTATCAAGCCGTCAACCAGCGAGTGAGTCGCGTCCAAGCGGAACCGTTCCACCTCGGGGCGCGTCCGGCGCCCGGCGCACTCATTGCGCAGACACGAGCTTTGGTGCAACGGCACCGTGAATTGAAGAAGAGGTGAGGAAGAAGCGCTAACATACCACCGGGTTTGGAGGCCCAGTCTGCGGTGCCCCAACCCGATTGCCGTTCTGTCACCGGCACTTAAGCCAGAAGCGTCGGCGTTACAAATTGGCGCCAAAGTTCCAGTCCGGCGGCCTCAAGGTCAAAGGTGCACACTTTTGAGAACGATGGTGAAGCCAATTCCGTCACCACCACCACCAACTATCAAAGATCGATTGGGTCTTGAAGGGATCCGCGGGTCACTCCTCATACGGTGCACCCGTTCCATAAGGACGGGAGATTCTGCGACATCTCCAACGGATTAAAGATCGAAGTCGAGTCCTGAAACATCAGCTCCGTAAGCGGAAGTCAAAGGCGAGTTACTTCGGTAGTTTTGGCCGTTCGGAAGGAGGCGGCTCTTGTCGATAGCGATGGCGTTATACGAGAGATACGTGCCAGCGCGCGAGTAATACGGTACACATACCGCCGGTACGTACTACGCGTCAGAAGTGCGAGAAAATCTCGGCGAATTCCCCTAAATGCGGTCATGCTTGTGCTCCAAGCTCATCAAGGCGGTGCTCTCGGGTGCAATTAGGCAGAAACTCGAAGAGTTCGGTTTTCGAGAGGCTTAACCGACCGTCAAAACCTAGGTCAAAGCGACGCCCGCTGAAGGATGGCATCGAAGATGAATTGCGAGAGGTCACTAATAATATGACCAGCAAAGAACCGTCGTCACGGGCCATCAGTACGCCATAGCGGTTAACCCGTTTGCATTAGGGACTATCCGGCGGTCGAATCTGACAAGCTACGAAGGGATACCAGCGAGGATGATCGTCGGATATTGGCTCCGCAATTGCCTCGGATCATACCGTATCTAGCGAAGGAGCCCCAAGAAAGCGCTGATCGGTCAGATCAAGTGGCTAAAATGCTAGGCGAAGCGTTGAATAAGCAACGGGAAAACTTCAAGCTAGAAATGGGTTAGCCATGCAGACGATGAGAGAAATGCGACCAACAGATCCAAGCCTTGACAAAACATCGAGGTGAAGGTCGAGTCGGCGTCGACATCGATCAAGATGGCAATGACTTGGTCGGAGGAAGCACAAGAGGATGATAACCATCACGAACCATTGCACATAGCGTGAATCTTTGTTGCTCACGAGAAGCGAAAGATCAAAGACGAGAGCAAAATCAACTCATTGATTTCCGCTCAAGAGGTGAAGAAGGCAGTATTCCTTGCCCGTACAGAGGAGTGGGAATCAATTTCGTACCGTCTAAGTTTAATTTAATAAACTTCACACCGTTTGTGGGAAGGGTTCCCGACGCGACGCGATTTACTTCAAGTCGCACGGGGGTAATATCGGAAATTGAGCCCGATGGTTCGGTCATTCGTTGGTACCCTTCGTTAGGCGCCTTGATTGGTACCGCCGTCTCAAGCAGGAGCATTCACGGTGGGGCGACATGGAGTCTAGCTTCCTCACTAACTTCTGATGGCGATCTTGAAGTATCAATCGGCGTTGCTCGGCGAGACGAAGGGCCGAGCGTGGACATCTTTGTCAAGCGATTCGGAACAAAGCAATGAGCTAGGGATCCGATAGAGAGGAATTCATCCTCGGACCTACAACAATTTGTCGATAGGCGTGCTTGAAGCAATGGGGACACACCGTCCATAGCGTGGAAGGACACGAAGGTTCGTGGAAACAAGCGAAGGTTCCTCAAAAGGAAAAAGCGAAGACCAGCCAGACAACGAAAGCTCCGAGCGTAACTTTGTCCCAGCGGCAAAGGGAAAAACAAGCCAAGGCGGTTCGCGAACAAGCGTTCAACTCCAACCCCAACAACGGCCGGCGAGGTAGCGCAGCGAGCACAATCAATGTGGCAACTGGGCCACAAAAGCGAGAGAGCTTTAGAGCCGAGATTCGAAGTCCTATTCCTTTAGGGACGGCGAGATTCTGGACTCTTCAAATATCTTGTGGAAAATAACAAGATCAAGCTCCCTCGATTCAGAATCAAGAGGAGGCAATGAAACGAATGACCCAATCTGTCGCGTACCATAGGGCGGTTCATCACCCGCTAAATCTGTTTGACCTCAAGGATAAAATCGGTTTAATGGCGTAGGGTCATCACTATGAAGCCGTCCAAAGAAAAGAAGGTCGAACAAATGCGGTGTCCATAAGCTTTGGAGTCGATTGCCATTGACATGGTTTGAACCCGAACCGGTTGTCAAAGTCGTAATGAAGGCGGTGACGGCGACCCACACGAGCAACGCCCGAAAGGCCTTGTATCATATCTGACCCCAAATGGCGAAGTCATTGGATTCACGACAGCTTGAGGATGAGCAATGGGTAGCCTCTTCCTCATCGAAGAAAAAATCAAAGCAGAGGGAAAGGCATGCCGCTACTTCCGCAATTCGGAGGAGATGATGAGCGGTGATAACATTCATAGAAGGAACACGAAGCCAGCGCCACGAGTGGACCGCAGTACAAATACAAGTATCAGGAAATCTCCGACCCAAATGCCAAGACTACGGCCGGTACAGGTACCAACAACACCCCTCACTTTCGCTGGAAAAGCGAAAGACAAACCGACGAGGAAGTTCAACTCCGGCGATCTCGATCGGTCGCCCGATTGGAAGAGATAAGCCAGGGAACCGAACTCTCCATACGCTTTGATGTAATGGCACAATTGGCTAATATTCCCGCGGATCACTCTTTACGAGTACATTGCGGTTGTCGAAAGAGACAAGAGAAGCCCTTGAAGCCCTCGCCGATTGGAAGTCTTCCTCACCCAGTTAGGCCAAGTCCGAGAAGAGTCGGCCCGACAATGCAACCTTGCAACTAAACACTTCCCTGCATCACTTTTACAAAGGAGGATATGCAGACGAAATTCAAGCACGATAGGCGCTATACTTCACGGGTATATTGGCTCTAGTGAATTTAAGGATCCAAGTCGATCCGGGTTCATTTATGAGCATCATGCCCTGCGCCTCATGTATCATCTTGGAATTCACGCGATGAAGTGGCATCAAGCGAGCACAATGATTTATGGATTTAACACCGGCGGTCTCGGCCGCTTGGTAAGATCGGATAAAGTGCCAAATGGGGACTTAAAGTCCGAAGTCACTGCTATGTGATTGTGAGACTTCCTATAACTTATTGTTGGAGTGACCTTGGATCCACAATAATGTTATAGTCCCTCTACTCTTCATCGAGTGTCTCAAATATGTACCACGAATAATGAGGTCAAGGCGGTGGTCGGCGGACAAACAACCGTTTAAGGGGATGGAGAATTATTTCATGATTCTCTCCTCTACGGTAATGAGTCGGCGAATCATCGGCCCAAGGCACGGACAGCGGTGAAGAGGCGATACGGCGGGCTTGGTTATAGTGGAGGTTTTGTTTTAAATGACATTGTACCTTGTAATCAATCTTGGCGATGAAGAATCGTCGGATGAACATTGTAATTGGCAAATTGCCGATGAATCAATAAATGGCGATTTAGAGTACCCTTTGTCTTTGAATGATGTGATGTGAGTTTATACAATGATCGAGTTGCACCTACAACTTCGGTCATCTTACTTTACAAAAGCGGTTCGAGACTCCTTTGGGGCAACTTTCGTCATCCCGAAGATCGAGTAGTGAAAAAGACTTGGTTTCACGGTAAAGAGATCGGGTTCAGTAGCGAACATGCCCACCCGCCCATTCGCGAGCCTAATGCAAAGAAATGAAATGAGGAATAAAGCTTTAGCAGAATATTTGAAAATTGATTGGGGGAGAAGATTGCCATTTAATACTTTTGCAATTAAACATCTTAATTATTTGCAAGTAAATATATTCTGAACTCGTGTACCATCTTAGCATGAATTAAGTTTAGAAAACTTATAACATTTAAGGCGATATTATAGTGCTTATAGTAGAGAAAACACACTTTCTCTCCTGTTTATTGAATTTACTATATTATGATATTTGTCTCTAATTTAATTAGCGACTTTCTCTCCTGCTTAGTTCATTTGGTATTTGACCTTAATCCCGGATGGTT